>JAEAOA010001808.1:2332500-2932500 GCA_016746295.1 Potamilus streckersoni
TCTCTAACTGATGGAGTTCTTAATAGTGCGTGTATAAGGTGTGGTATATAAGGTGTATATATATAATTTCTCTAACTCATGGAGTTCTTAATAGTGCGTGTATAAGGTGTGGTATATAAGTTGTATATATATATAATTTCTCTAACTGATGGAGTTTCTAATAGTGCGTGTATAAGGTGTGGTATATAAGGTGTATATATATAATTTCTCTAACTCATGGAGTTCTTAATAGTGCATATATAAGGAGTGGTATATAAGGTGTATATATATAATTTCTCTAACTCATGGAGTTCTTAATAGTGCATATATAAGGAGTGGTATATAAGGTGTATATATATAATTTCTCTAAATCATGGAGTTCTTAATAGTGCGTGTATAAGGTATTAAATGGTATATAAGGTGTGTGATGGTATGTTTGCGAGATTTCATCTCCTTCTCTTACACTAAGCTAACACAAGAAGTTTTAGATAGAGTGTATAATGGGATGTTGGATTGTTTATAAGGTATGAGATAATATATTTGTTGGATTTCATCTTCTTTGCTTAAACTCAAAGCTTACCAAGGTGTTGTGTGATCATTAAAACATAATATCCGTTACCATGATCCTTGCAATATGACCCTATAAACCATTTTGACTCAATAAACCGTTTTTGAGGACATAGAGTACCCAGCATATCTACAATATGGCCCATTTAACATAGAATTTCCTCTACTTACCTAGACTAACGCGCATTGAACTCAAGTTGAACACCGTTACTAAATCGCCGCCCAAATGAGGTCAGCCACTTGTAACACACACACACACACACACACACACACACACACATATATATATATATATATATATATATATATATATATATATATATATATATATATATATATATAATTTCTCTAACATGTATGATAGTATATTGTTTTTATTAAACTATTATTCTTGTCTACTAATATCAAAATTCTACTACAGAATCCAGGGATAGCACTCTGTTCTGTCTGGTATATATTTTTAATTCTTTGTAATACAAAAATCCTATATACTTTGAATTCTTTCATAGGAAACTGGAACGACTGTATATATATATATATATATATATATATATATATATATATATATATATATATATATATATATATATATATGAGAATTATTTACTAGGTTGTCATGCGAGTGTCTGCTACGCACAAGCTTATATAACACCGACTCAGTTTCATCATTTTTTTGGTGATGCTTGCTTAGTCGTGATGGTATATGGGCTGGTGCGTGCAGGCAAGGCGATGGGTGCCATTTACTTGCGGACCCGAGTTCGATACGCCATAGAGTACTAATTTAATTTTTCTAACCTGTATGATAGTATTGTTTGTATTAAACTATATATATATATATATATATATATATATATATATATATATATATATATATATATATATATATATATATATATATATATATATATACACACACACACACAAACACACACACTTGGATTTTTCCATTGGAATTCCCACAGGTTGTAGCTATATATTTATGCTAGTTTTTCCCATATGATTTGCCATAAGTTGTGGGTACAAATATATACCGGCGTTTCTGCATAGGATTTTCGTCACTATGTTTTGTTGTCCTCAAAACCTATTTATCTCTATATAACAATTTCACCTACCAACTTCAGTTGCGCGTATTTGGGTCAACTGGAATACTTTTATTAATCACTGCTTAATCAATGTCAGCCACGTACAAAACTGTTGCCATTTTCCCCTATTAGATAGTTCTTTGACGTCACCCATGTTCAATTCCCCTTGTCCCTATACTGCCCCACCATGTTAAATTCCCACTGAGGCTATACATCTTTAGAGCCTTTACATTTCCTTGAGGCTATATTCCTTTTTCCCTTTTTTGCATGAAAGACCCATTGAGGGTCTATCAAGCCCATATACTACTCTTGCAAATTCATTTCATGGCTACAGACGTGATTATGCAAACAAATCAAGCTGTAGAAGATATGCAATACTATTGATTATTAATTATAATCTACAGATCCTGTAACGTAGAAAACAAACTGAAACTTAGAATAAATTTACGTCATGCTTACATACTCAATTTGATTCCTTTTATTCTTTGCTATTGATCAATAGTATATCTATCAATTCAGCCTGAGGTTTATGCCACTTTCGATACTATAGCTACACTATGTTTAAAAATACTGACTGTAGTTCGTACATAATTCTAAACCTTTACATATAAAGCGACACAGATCAATACAATAATTAATGAGTAATCCCGGTGGCATGCATTTAAAATCTGATGTTTCTTTTTTTAATTAGTACCTCATAAGTTGAAAAACAACAACAACGATGACAAAGCCAACAAAGATCCCAACCCCAAAATAAATAAATAAACAAACAAAGCATCAGATGAATCTAGTGTGCAAAGCGTCCTTAATGGAGAAAATTTAAATCACGTATATAAGAATGAAAACAATTGGAAATAATGCTGGCTTTCCATGGCCATAGCCCACCCATTTTATTGCATGTCTCTAACCCTCTTAAATTCTGACAAACCTCTCTGGACCGTGACGTAGGGGTCTTAACCCAAAATACATTACATATATTATTTGTCCGTATACATATGAGTGTACAATGTTGGCAAAACAAAATTCAACATTTGATGTCATTGCAGATCTTTTCGTACAAATATAACTAACATTTGACCTCTTTCTCGCAACGACCAAAAATTGACATCACTATTGCATATGGTCACCGCATGAACAACCTTTGTGCCAAATTTGATGAATTGATACCCAGTAGTTTTGAAGGTGATTTGGTTATGGATGGAAAGAGTGGCGGACGGACCGACATACAGATGGAATCAAATCACACTATCATTAAACAATCTTGATTATAACTATTCACGAATAATGTTTCTTTTATTCCAGCTTTTTTACTGTAATAGATTTACATGCAACAGAGACGGTTCCAAATAGGACTTTTGATCTAGTGTTACCAGAGCATCATCCAACTATCTGCGATAACCTGAAATTTAAAATGACATTTAAAGAAAGTATATAGGTTGCAAATAGAATTGTGATAATGAATAACATGTATCAACTGCTAGGCAAAATTGAAATGTAATATTCCAATTTAATGAAATATGGGTCACGTTTAATTCATAGTAAAATGATGTTTTCCAAACTGTTTTTTTTTTAAGTCGGACCATGAATGAGAAAGAAAACATCGACGTTAGATATCCATGCCAGTTGCACTGTAACACCTTAAAGCAGGTCATTTATGTCTTCCTGTCATGCTTATGTTATACTATATTTATTTTCAAGTTGTCATAATAAGAATGCAAACTATATTGAAAAACGTTTCATTTTTTGCGTATTTATCTCTATCAAGCCTCTAGAAATCTAAATGATATAAAATCTTGATCGTTGTCAAATAGGACAGTTGTTTTTTGTCGCTATGGGTGTAACGCCATTTCTCACGCTATACTGGACTGCCAGTATATTTGCTTGGTGGAAGAAGGACTCAGGAAGCGAGAGGTGAGACGTCAGTGATCTGCAAAGGCGAGCGCCTTAGACCACCCTGCCACTCGGCCACTCGCCCCTCTCCTCGTATGAGAGATAAAGATAGAACAATTATTGTGTTAGATGTGTACTGTTAATACATATAAGATTTATTTTCTCACCCAGAAGGCATTTCGCATAGGTAATGTAATAATGTAGAGCATGCAATATCGTTCCAATATCCACTGTTGATAATAGTCAAGCAATTTTCGTTGCTTCCTAAATTGTTAGGTTCCCCGGGGTACCAGTTGGTGTAATGCTGTTCAGGTAGCTTGCCCTGGCTCTCTGACCAGACCCATTCACCCTCGAAAACTAGATCTGTTGCACCGACCCAAACCCCTCCTGTTAGGACATAAATGTTTTATATGCTTTCTTTACTCAGGGTTTAAAAGTCTACAGTTCGATACAAAATATCAATTTAGATGCCACGATTCACTAAACTGTCTTTTCTTATACAGTTCATAATCACTGATTTAAAACATATTAAATTTAAATTTAAAATTAAACACGTAACAATAGTCCTTATTAAGTTTAAGCTATATGGTGATTGTAAAGAAAAATATTTTTAATTGTTATGGTTACGACTCTAGGTTCTTTATTATTTAACAGAAACAAGCGAACCCAAGCAGTTTAGTAAAATTAACAAATTAATTATCTCTATAATTTACAAAATGAAAATTTAAGAGACATTTCCCATATTGTGAATTAAATGTCCTATCAAAGGTCTAAAAGTATAGAATTTTCCGAATGAATTTAAATAGTCTTGAATGCCCTGGTGTGCCACAATTTTACAATCCTGAATGTATTTTAATGAGTTTTTAATAATAATTCCAAAGCAATGTTATAATCCTAATGATCACTTTGTAATTTGCAGAAAATAATTTCAATAAGCAATTCATCTCAAATTAGAACTGAACACAACCGTGAATGATTCTATATACTGATGATAAAACAGGAATTGATAATTATTTTAACAAGCTTCTATTAGTACATATTTCACTTGACCTACGTAGAAATAGCATTATCTAGAAAAATAATCATTTCCATGGAAAATTTCACTAACCCTTGTTGTTTAATACTTAAAACATTACAAATGTCAGGTAGGCAAAAGACTACATTCACAATCATCATTCACAATCATGACATAAATCAGGCATGTAAAGACATTATCCACAACCCTCAATCACTAATAAAATTCAAGTACATAGTATAAATTAAATATGCATAACTAATATGACATTGCATTTATAGTGCATTTGAACGGCTCTAAATTAATACAGAGATTCTAATATCATCAAATCTTGTAACACAGTGTCTCCTGATTGGGAAGAAACCAGTCTTTCCTTAAATTTCTCTTTGAATCTTTACGAGTCAAACTCAACTTTGGTGGCCTACAGTTTGATTCCATACATCCTATGTGAACTAGAAGTTTGTTATGTTACAACAACCAACTTATTTCCAAAGAAATAGCCCTTCTCTGAAAGCTTAGACAAACCATAATACTGTTCACCTTCTTTGACTGCAAAATAGTTCCAGTTGTAATGCCGAGAACAATAAACTTATTTCCTTCTTGCCTGATTAGAAATAGCCTGATATGCTAGTACGACTATGTACTGACGCAAAAAGACGATAATAGTGCGGTGGAATAAATACAACAATATACTGCTAATGACTTGAGTAAACCATCACCACTGCCACCAGTACAACTAATACTTCTATTACTACTACTGTCCTGTCACTGTACCTTCAGCAAAATTAAACAATTTGACTTGATTATCCAGGAAAGCACCCTCTGCGGCATTATTCACCTCTGCCAAAAATCCGCCCAGTAGATGGCATAAGTACTGAAGAAAAAAAAAACCTACGAGTTAATATTTTTAAACAAAGAAATGTTGATTTAGACAAGTCTACAGAAAAAATATATCTTTTTGATCACACACACACACACACACACACACACACACACACACACACACACACACACACAACGGGGATGACTAATATAACTAAGTAAGCTTTGATTTGCTACGGTGTAGTTACTCAGAGCTGAATTCCATACTTAAATACAAGTTAGTAGTAAATAACCGGGAAATTTTTTCGTTTTAATCGAAAAATTACTTAACTCTAATATATGAAATTTGAAATACAATTATATTTTCAAGAGATAAAATGAAGTATAACTTTAGCACATGATGTGTTTCCAAAATGAACCACGCTTGGTACAATACATAGATATTGTACATGTTGACAGTAAAACCCTGTAACTTAAAAGTTTCAAAGTTATAAATAACGGCAATTTTGTTTGTTTCGGATTGCATTCCTTGATTATTTATTATTGTCCTGTTAGATTTACATCATTCAATGTATACGACTATGAAAACGCAACAAAACTTAATACTTCTCAACACATGTCAAATTTGCTGTTCTTGATTTGTGGTCAAAAGGCTACGAGTAAATCAGCCAGAGATGGTCTTGTCGTTGGCAAGCAAATTACGTCAAAAGGCTACGAGTAAATCAGCCAGAGACGGTCTCCAGTGTGTCGTTGGCAAGCAAATTACTCTGATGGGCTTGACACGATTTTAACATTCCTTTGTTGCTTTGCTGTGCTATACCATACGCAAGATATCTAAACGAAACTATTTGTTGTTGTTTGTCGGCGAGACAGCGAGAAAAAGCATATAACAGAAGGACGGGTAATGGTATGGTGCCGCAATTTATTGCCTAGAGAGCTTGCATTGCCCACAAATAAAATCGCAGAGACTATTTCTTTTCTTTCTTTTAAATTTTTCAACCCATGTTCACTTTATCAATGATTTAGAAAGTTTCCAACGTATCTTACATAGCCAAAAATTAAGTAACAGCTTGAAATAGATAAAAGATTATAGCCAGATATGTTTTTTCGACCCCCGAAAAAGGGAAATAAAAAATTATCTGGTCAGAAATGAATTCCCCACCCTCGAGAAAAGATAACTTGGGATCGACTTTAAATTCATATGACGTACATGAGCATTTGCCCACTGTTCCAGATCATGGCTGATGTGGTAACACGATTCGTCATGTTGTATCCATCCTTGCTTACACTGGCTTTGCGCTGCAATCAAGAATGAAACCAACGTAAATCTTTGCTCCAAGATGGTTAACATGTACAATGGTTCCGATAATAATTTTCTTTGTGAACGTGGGAGAAACGCAGTACCAAATACATATTGGATATATTAGACTGACGTAATAATGTGAATGGCGATATTTTGTGAATAACGTCCGATTTGATATATTTTGACGTAATGATGTAAATGGTGAAGCTTGTTGAATAACTTCAGATTTGATAGATTAGACTGACGTAATGAAATAATTGATGAAGTTTGGCGAATAACGCCTGATTGGATATATTAGACTGACGTATGATGTCAAAGACGACGTTTGGTCAATGATTTCACATTTGATATATTAGACTGACGTAATGATGTCGATGTCAAAGCTTAGAGAATAAATTCAGATTGGATAGATGAAACTAACGTAATGATGAAAATGACGAAGTTCGGTAAATAACCTCAAATTTGATACATTAAACTGATGTAATGATGTCAATGATGACGTTAGGTGAATGACCTCAGATTGGATAGATTAGATTGATATAATGATGTCAATGATGAGGTTTGGTGGACATTTGTGAATAACCTCATACTGTATAGATTAGATTGATGTATGATGTCAATAATGACAGTTGGTGAATAACCTCAGACTGGATACATTAGACTGACGTAATGACGTCATTGATGACGTTTGGTGAATAACCTCAGATTGGATAGTTTAAATTGATGTAATGATGTCAATGATGACGTTTGGTGAATGCCCTCAACTTTGCAACTACACATTTAAATGGGTCAGTTCAAATCAGAAGTTGAATCTTTTGAACTTTGTCAATTTTTTAGAAACGTTTTGAAACGAAAATATATGAATTGCTTGTTTTGGTGGTAGTTGATTGAATATTTTTGCCTATTTTAAGGACAATATTGTAATCAAGGTTTCAGTCAGAATTATTTAGAATATATAGTTTCTGCAGTATTCACGTTATGTCACATCGCCATAATACACAATGTAATTACCAAACAGGGTACATAAACCTTTAAGATACAGCAACATTGTTTAATTATAAAACAGGGTACATAAAACTTCATGATACAGCAACATGGTGTAATTACCATGTAATGTGATCAAACCTTCATGACAGAGCAACAATCTAAGCAGGTAAAAATGCATTTTTCAACCCTTTTTTGCATGATTTGCAACTGAAAGAATGCTTTGGCATTTTTGTGGTAGGAGGTGACATCATTTTTCTTTCTTTTTACGTATGTTGACATTTGGTTACTATATGAAATAAATGAGAAACAGGTTTGACAAATAAATTCTTTGCGATGTTATATTTCAAGAAATATCCCTATTTTTTAGAAGCCATCAAAAGACTACTTCAAGATGCAATCAATCAAGATCCGTCATGCTTTTAGAAGCATTCAAGAAATAATTTTTAGACTTTATGTGGAGCTGGGGGTATACTGAAATCTAATGATGGGGTCAGAAATAAGGAAAACCATATAAGGCCTAAAATAATCACTACTCAAAAACATTTGCTCAATTTTATAAGTGCAATTACAATCAATCCTGCCACGATAAATGTTGAAACAAAGCGTTAATCAGAAGTGAAGCCAGAGTTTTGTTAAAATAGGTACAGTCATTAACTTTTTCATTCGCGGACACACACACAGACACAGACACAGACACACACATATATAGTATGTATGCTGTATCAATGATATACCACGAGATGTATACATTTTTCATTAAAAGGAAACAAATCTTGTTGAGTTTCTTTTTAATGAATAATTTATACGATGAGTTTTATATCATAGATTCAGTGTATATACTGTACATATATTTTATTTGTGTCGCATACAAATACATATATTTGACCTTTGAATGGAGATAAGATTTACCACAGACAGCCATGTATTGACCTAGTGAATGAACGTCTCGTATCCCCAAGTGTGTCCGCTACAAAATGTAGTTCTCTGCCGTAGTGGTAATTTACAATCACCTCTACATATTGGCAAGTTGATTATTTTCTTTCCTTGATTTATATTGTTCACAACATTGATTAAATCAATATAAATCAATATAATACACACTTATGATTTAAACATGAAAGATGGTTCTAATAATAAAAGTAGAGCAGTAGCAACACTTGGATAGTTACATCAACGCCATTCACCTTTAGGCGCATGGAAATTAATGTCGAATAGAAATTAATCAGACTGGCGAACCAACAAAAGGTAATTAAAATATTTTAATATATTTACACTTGATCTAAGTCATTAGTATGCTTTAGGAACAATACAACCTACCTAAAAATCTCTCTCTCTCTCTCTCTCTCTCTCTCTCTCTCTCTCTCTCTCTCTCTCTCTCTCTCTCTCTCTCTCTCTCTCTCTCTCTCTCTCGTCGGTTTGACATTAAAACTCTGTCTTTGTCTCTCTCATCCATTGGTCGGTTTGACTTAACTTTTACCATCATTCATAAGTTCAGAGTCAGAAAATTATCTACGTTCGCCATTTCATAAATTTTTAACCTGTATCCTGCAACATTGAGAGAGAGAGAGAGAGAGAGAGAGAGAGAGAGAGAGAGAGAGAGAGAGAGAGAGAGAGAGAGAGAGAGAGAGAGAGAGAGAGAGAGAGAGAGAGAGAGAGAGAGAGAGTCCTTTGGACATTTTCATATTTGAATAATAATTATCGATATTTTAGAACATAATGGTATGCTGAAAAAAAACGAAACATAACATTAAATATGTCACAGTATTGTACCGCATAACCTAGAAATTCACTGGTTTGCGACATTGTATCATTGATAAACACTTTTGATAAATCCCAAAGAAAGTGCATACGTACGTTAGGACGAACCGTAGTTTTGTAGGTTACTTGGTGTAATTTCTATTTCAAGGTTTTAATCCAGCCCAAATCCTTTTCTCTCTCATTCCACAGTTCTGCTCAGTTTGTCCGTTATGCTTGACAGGGGATGACGGCAGAACGCAGAAAGGATTGTGATGAAAATGTTCATCGTACCAAATTAATTTAGAAAACGTAGATTATGAATACTTTTCATCATTATTTTTAATACGTCACTAGTGACTAATTTGTGGAAATTGATCATTGATCAAGAATTTAATCAACTGCAGACGCTCGCGAGAATGTTTATATATGTGCGCCATGGGAGGATCACGATTTGATATACCAATAGTATTGGTATATCAAAGTGCTTTTTACTAACACTTTAAATGCATGTTATTATTATTATTATTATTATTATTATTATTATTATTATATATATATATATATATATATATATATATATATATATATATATATATATATATATATATATATATATATTGTGTTGTTCCGTTCCAATTTAGAACATTTTCGGGAAAATGTCTTTGTCCAAATCAGTAATATTGTTCTCCAGGAAAACAATTATTCAGAAGAAACGAAGTAAAATTAGCTCCTATTGCAAGACATGTTGTTCTACGTAGACATACGAACAGACAACTTCTTCAAGCACAAAAATACCTTTTTTTAAGGTAATAAAGGTTGTATAACTAAGATCTTATAAAGACATTACGACTCTACGACTGTGTATGACTCCACTACGACTGACGATTGTTAACTATACGTCTTACAAAATACCTCGGTATATAAATAAAGCTAATACGTTGTTTGAATTACACGCGTACGAGGACGCATGCAATTTGGTAATACTTCTGGACATTAGGAATGCCTGACCAAATATCAGCCAATCGTTTTCATAGCTATTCCTGAATGTTTACTTGTAATGAATTTGTTATCATACACAGCACGTGCTCACATGCGTCACAAAATACGACTCAAATAAACACGATGTTTTTTTTTTTAACAAAATATTAGACTGATAGTAATGTAATTATTTTAATAATTACATTTAATGAAATAAAATGGAATAAAAAGATTTATACAAAATTCTATCCTTAACACACATACTTTCACTACAGGGTCGTAACAATATATATATATATATATATATATATATATATATATATATATATATATATATATATATATATATATAATATTACAAGTGTGACAGTTTCGAATTTCCCTTCGAGCCCTTTGCAAATGAATGCAAACATCAAGCGAATTATGAGATTTATATCATATTAGACTGATAGCAATATAATCTATCTAATAATTACATTTAATGAAATAAATTGGAATAAAAAGATTTATACAAAATTCTATCCTTGACACACACATACTTTCACTATATCATGACTATCGTACCCAAGTTAGTTTGTTTTCAGTATTTTTTTTCTTACCCCTTAAATTACCTTCCATTATGTCTTGCAAAATCTATCTTGTAACTTATTATTATTATTATTATTATTATTATTATTATTATTATTATTATTATTATTATTATTATTATTATTATTATTATTATTATTTCTATTATTTCTATTATTATTAATCCTAATTTACCAATACCTTCCTGTAAAATATCAAAGAATGTAGACTTGTGTACGTACAGGTACACAGTCTTTTACAAACTTACCTGCTGTAGCGAAGCTTAAGGAAAATAAAATATAAAGAATTCTTCGTTCCATATTTGGCAACTTTCACTTATCCACAGAGATGGTAACAGAGTAGATAGGATAATGTTTGGAACGAGGTCTGTTGGGACCTTATCTGCACGTACTGTAACGGAATGGCTAGATTTAATTTTGGAACAATTTCTACAGGGATCTTGTTTCAAACAATAATAAGAGATTAGCCTGGCTTGTCTTCGGTATGAAGAGGTCAATGTTGTAATGACAACTTTTATATCACTGAATTATCTAGGGTCACCATGTCTCAGATAGGTCTGTTCACGCGATTTGGTGCACTACTCAGTACCAAAATCGGTATACATGAGAGGAAAGCGCGAGTGCCAATTCCCATTTGATTATAACAAAGAGAACATTGCCTTTGTAAGAACATTACCTTGTCAGAAATGTCATTCGTAATGCTGACCATCAGAGATTGGCTCGCGTGAACTGGGGTCTTTTTTCTTGAAGTGGGTAACACATAACATGTATTTAGTTTTATTCTATCGTTGGTCAAATTTTGTTGTTCTGCTTTTAACTTAAATATGTTTTATTTATTTCCACACTTTTTACAAACGTTACAGGTCTGGCAAAGTTTAAGATTTATTTACAACTGAATATATTGGCTGCAACCATATGCTAAAGCTGTCTCAAATACATTTTGTTTTTATATGTGTTGGGTATAACGCCATTTCTCAGCGTAAGATGGGCTATATATGGCGTGGAGAAACAAGTTGTGAACATCCCAGTAAGAACGGCCTACCCACGGGAGGCTACTGGCAGGATTTTTCTTATTCCCACGCTGACGGAGGTGAGATGGCAGTGATCGGTAAAGGCGACAGCTTTAGACCATACGGCAACTGATCGGATGGTATACAGGAACAAAACACTATTTTCTAAAGCTTGTGTCACCTACATTGTGCCATATGCATGTGTGCATGAGTGAGTGCATGTTTGTGTTGTGTTGTCTTTTATTTTTTCTTTCCTTTAATATAGATTATATTTATTATCCCTATTTTATCTGGAAACAAAAAATTTTGATTTTAAGGTGACCTTGGGATGGTTCCCTGACCCATTGGTCAACCTATTACGGGGATAATAAAATTTTGGAAAAAAAAGATCATGCGGCAAACGGGGGCCATTGTTTGAAATATATGAATATTGATGAAAGTGTTATCTATACGCATACATGTTTAATTTTTGCAACATCTAAAAAGACGAGTTGCCTCTGTAGTTAACAAGAAGATTGTGGGTCATTTCATTAGATAAAACGTCATTAGATATCAGCATGTTTTTTTGGGACGTTTATATATCCATTTTGGTCATTTTCACCACGTTCATACATATAAAAAACACACATATGTTCAGACTAACTGCATATAACACAGTCTCACCTCAAGGAATGTAGGTAACAGTTTAGAGTGTGTTCTGCAGTATTTACCTTCTAGGCTTGGAATAGTGAAGATAATTTTTCATATAGGTTCTTTAGATAGACATTCTTGATGAAGATTTTGCATTAAGAAAAAGATCAAACGCACGCCTAAGAATTGGCATTGGATTATTTCTACAGTTTAATAAGTGTGTTAAAATGTACCTGACATTGGCCTTATTGCAGTATGCAGTCAAATGAAGTTTTGATTTTTGTTATACTGTTGTTCGTTGACCTTTAACTAGATTTAGTTCTCTCACATATTTTGATAAGCCCTGGCAGAAAGTTTTGTAGCAGAAAATATCCAGTCCCAAGTGGGTGAAGATTTGGGTCACCAGTTTGTACAAATTTACTTTTATCCACCGTAGATTTAGTAAATTAACTGTCCTTTGTTTTTTTTTGTTGTTTTTGTTTTTTGTTTGCTTTTTTTGCTTTTTTATAATCCTTATAACTCATTCAGAGATGTTCAAGGGTAAAATAAAATCACGTTTGGAGACAAAGAAGGATAAAATACTTTCACATTCGGAGAGAAAACGGAGAAAAGAGTAAGATTGATCACACAGAGACAAACGTACTTTGAAAGGTAAATGTTTGCGCATTTTGAAAAACAAATGAACTCTGTGTATGAAATGTGATTTTGCTACACATTGAAGTAAAGACCACGACATTTGTTTTCCAAAATTTTCCATATTGAAGACGATATGAACCGTGCTTGTTTTAAAATGCATTTTTGTATTTCTTGACATGTAATATTTTTGTACCTTAAAATATAACTGTGTCTGAAATGCTTTGTTTTGTTCTTGGTTATTTTTTCAGAATATGTTAAAGTCCTCGATAGTTATTGCTGCTCGCACCATTGTCAAAGTGGATGAAGAAAGGCCAAATCGTCAACGTTTAAAAGTACTGTATCTTCGCCATATTATTAACATGCTAATTCCTGTACCCAGTTGTCCACGCACAACCGAATCTATTGCCTCCATACGGTATTACGAATTCTAAATCTGACTTGTCGACATACAGCAATAATAAGAATGATGGGTAGATTATTTTTACACATTTCTTGGATTCTAAAAGTAAGCTAATGTGTGTTTGTTCTACTCTCTTTAATATATATTGAAGGTCATGCATGTGTGTAAATAACTCACACTTTTTCTCTACACGAATGCTGATATTGGATACTAAATGTGTGGTAAACGATTGTAAATGACTGTGCTGGACTAAGCCTATGGCGTAAATGCGCAATGCTAAATTCACGTTTGAGGCCAAAGTACACCAATATCTTAAACCTATGACGTAATGTTAAATTCCTAATGGCGGTGTAATTTTAAATTCCAGTAGATGTTTACATTTGCAAATGATAATTACCGCATGCCCCCATATTGTTTCACTTTGTTACTATTGTTGATCTGTATGTTTTATCACTTACTGGCCATGGTTAATTTTAGAGTTGGGCTCAAGGCTATTCTAGTTTCTGACATGCTATATTCATACTGTCAGATGGAGGATAATTCAATATGGCAAGTAGTTACATGTTGATACGTTTTACAGCTTTATTGCAGAAAGAGTTACATGCAGCCTATATTTAATTTTTTTCAAAGACATTTTTGTTGAGATTTGGTGTTTTGGATGTTTGTTATGTTTCAATCATGAAATTTGATAATTGGATGTATTCTTCAATTTACACCCTTACAACCAAAGAAGATCACTCCAGTCTGCATGCCTTTTTTGCTTAGCAAGTTAAGGAATTGTGTTTATGACCACATACATTTGTCTGTTATACACACCCTATCTTGCCGAGAAGATTCTTTCGGGGCAATGCGAGTAGAGTAGAAGGATATATATATATATATATATATATATATATTTATTTATATATATATATATATATATATATATATATATATATATATATATATATATATATATATATATATATATATATATATATATAATCAATGGTAACGTTCCATATCAGTAACTATATTGTAATAGGTTACGTTCAGCAGATTAAGTGTGGCTTGTAATTTATGATAGAATATAGAAATTAAATCAGTCGAATGCAATGCTGCATTTTTGTTTCATGTGAGTCATCATTGCTGAGCCACGTTACGGTAAATATAGATGACTTAACTATACTAGTACTAATGGCTATCACTCAAGCGTTACGGTAATTATTCATGATTCAACTATACTTGTGTAAATGGCTATCACTCCAACGTAAAGGTAATTAGTAATAAATTACTGTGCTAGTACTAATGGCTATCATTCGAACGTAACGGTAATTAGTAATAATTTAACTATACTTGTACAAATATGCGGTTACTCCAACGTTACGATAATTAGTGATGAGTTAACTATACATGTACTAATGTGCTATCACTCCAATGTTATTCAAAGCTTACGGGTGTCAACTAACAAAATCTCATCTTGACGTATACATTGATATAGGATTTGCATGATGTTTTAAGAACACGGATAAAAAAAATTGCAAAATAACATTAGTATATTATGTTATTATATCATATTACCTCTACTTTGAGAACGTATAAATGAGTGTTAATTTTATTGTTTTATGTTTTAATGCCCTGTCACATGCAAATTTATAGTTTACTTTTCTTATGTCATGACCAAGGTGCTTCATGTGGTTCAACATTCAAAGCTGATTCTCCATATCTGATACTATTTGGAATCTTTTATGATTATAATTGACAGTAATAATTTAAAAAAAATGAATGCCTCAAAGAAAGACAATAGGCAATAATATGTATTCGATTGCCATAATCCGGAGCGTATCGTATTAAGTTTATCTGTATATTCTGCCTAAGTCATTTCAACACAATAACTCATGTTTTGTATTATTTATACTTTGCCTGCAGGAATTTAAGACACAAATGCTTTCACAACCAACACAACCACAACCACAATCACAACCATAACCAAGAGTCACTGTCCCCCAGAGAGAAAACTGGGAGCAGGAGGCATGGGAAGAATTGGAGAGACAGCAACAACAATAGGAGCCTAGGCGTCAGTAACAAAATCCCAGGGTCTTGCATAGACCAAGACTGAGGGAACAGGTGTTCACTATCCCAGAGACAGAAGACTGGGAGAGTGAAGCGAATCAACCTCCCTCTGCACTTCCAGCCACATGCATAAATTGGGAGCAGGACTGGAGCAGGCGATGCGTGTGTGGTGCCCGCCCTGGAAGATGCCAGCAATAACCAGGTGCATTTGGAGTTCAAGAAAAAATAAAATAGCCCTTCTCAGTACTATCTAGATCTCTAGAAAAGAGAGACTATTCAGTTTACCTATTAGTGTAAACGTAGTGTAGTGTGACTATAAACACTCACTCCTTTACTGTTGTGTGTGTGTGTGTGTGTGTGTGTGTGTTTGTGTTTTTCTTGCTCGTTCGTTGGTGTGGATAGTATATGTTTTGTGCTTGTTCCTTCGTTGGTGTGGATAGTATATAAGAAGCGGACAAGTTTAGAGGAATCATCAATACTACATACTTCAGAGTGGGAACCTTAAATCAGGTTCTGGATACTGTGATCCAAGTGAGATATTATATGGAAGACATCTTCCATTTAACTGTGTGGCCTTTTGTAAAAGGAGGCTTAGATAATATCAAGAAAGGAGAAGACCTCATGAGAAAAATACTGGAAGAAGTACAAAAGATCAAAGAAATGTGAATGTATGAACGAAAGGACAATGAAAACACAAAAAGAAAGAAGAGTTTAAGAAATTAAATGTGAACTGGATCAAAATCCAACAAAAATTCAGAGCTCAAAATTCCCATTGTCGCTATAGATGCCCAGCTATTTCATTTGTCGCGAAAAATCTTGTCGCCAGAGTGGCCAAAGGGGTCTATAATGCATTTTCCCATGGTTGCTAATGTGGCCCCCATTACTACTTCCATAATGTATTACTAATTCTAAACCTAATTTGTCGACATACAACATCAATATTAATGATGGATAGTTTTTTTTTTTTTTACACATTTCTTGGATTCTAAAAGTAAGCCAATGTGTGTTTGTTCTACCGTCTTTATTTTTAATGAAAACCATGCATGTGTGTAATTAACTGACACTTTGTTCTCTACATGAATGCTGATATTGAATATTAAATGTGTGGCAAAATATTATAATGACTGTTTTGAACTGATCTTATGCTCTTAAGACGTAATGTAAAATTCCTATTTGAGGCCAAAGTAGTTCCATATGTTGAACCTATGGTGTAATATTGAATTCATAGAGATGGTATGATTTTAAATTCCAGTAGATTTTAATATTTGCAAATGATAATTACCTCATGCTCTTACATTATTCCACTCTATCGCTATGTTATCTGTATCTTTTGTTACTTACTGGCATTGGTTAATTTTTGAGTTGAACTCAGGGCCATACGAGGTTTTGGCATGCTATATTCATCCTGTTAGACATGGGATCATTCAATATGGCAAGTGGTTACATGTAGATACGTTTTACGGCTTTATTGCAGAAAGAGGTATATTTAGCTTATATTTCATTTTCTAAAAAGACATTGTTGTTGAGATTTGTTTTTTTTTATATTTGTTATATTTTAATTATTCATATATTTACACTCTTACATCCAAAGAAGGTAACTGAAGTCTTCATGCTTCGTTTGCTTAGCAAGTTAAGGAATTGTGTTTCTTATCCCATAGATTTCGTCTATGTTATACACACCCTATCCTGTTGAGAAGATACTTTCGGGCTAATGCAAGTAGAACTAGGCAAAAATATATTAAATGAATGGTAAAATTCCATATTAATGACTATAATGTAATAGGATATATACAGGAAATTAATTTGTGATTTGTGAAAGAATATCGAAATTAAATTAGTGGACTGCATGCCGCATTTTTGTTTCGTGTGAGGCCCCATTGCAGCATCTTATCACGGAAATTATAGATAAATTAACAACACTTGAACTAATGTTCTATCACTCCAATGTTACGGTAATTAGTGATGAATTAACTATACTTGTACTAATGGTTATCACTGCAACGTTACTTAAAGCTCACTTGTTTCACCTAACAAAATCTGGCATCTTGAGGTGGACAGTGATATAATTTTTGCATACTTTTTAAGAACACAGATTTAAAAAAATGCAAAAATATTAATCTGTTTTTTATTATCCCACAGTACCTCTACTTTTAGAGCGTAGAAATGAGTGTTCATTTTATTGCTTGTGTTTTAATGCTCTGTCACATATGCGAAGTTATAGTTTACACTTCTCATGTCACGAACAAAATATTTCATGTCCTTCAACATTCAAAGCTAATTATCCTTATTTGATATTGTTGAAATCTTTTATGATTTTAATTGACAATTGTCTTAAAAGAGAATGTATCAAAGAAAGGCAATAAGCAATAATGTGTATACGATTGCCAAAAGGGAATTATATCATATTAATAAGTCCATCACGATATTTTGCCTACATCGTTTCAACACAATAACGCATATTCTGTACTATATATTACTTCACAAACTTTGGAAATGTCACGGGTTTTGACTAAGTAAAAGACCGATCGATGTCAGGGACAAACGTTTAAAGTTCACGGTCACTATATCTGAAAGAAGGAAAATGTGTTCATTTAATATTGCTACATTAAAGATATAGACCAAAATTATGGATGGCTTGCACTTTTGTTGAAAAGAGGTATTGCTTTCAAAGGTCAAAAGTCCAAGTAAAAGAGCAGAGAGGCTGAAACCTACAAAGTTGTAGAGACCTTATTTTTGAATACTAAAGGTTCCTACGAAGGCTATAAAACGATGTTGATAGTTTTAAGCAAAACATTTCTTTAATTAGATCAGATTATTTTTCGATCTTTTTTTGTTTTCACATGCTGGTAACATGCATATGTCGTTCAGCATCTCTGCTGCTATAAATTAAAAATCAAATACCCAAATACCAAAGATTTTATATAAACCTACACGATGCCTTGATTAAGGATCATGTAAGTTTATTGTTATAAATCCGAATGGAACAGCTTGTACTTTTGAGAAAATTTTTTAAATTTAATCATGTCCATATCCCCTGAACACCAAGTATGATAAATATTTTGTAAAGTATAATTATCTACTCCATAACACACAACCAAAATATTGCAGGTATCTATGGGCATCTCTGAGTAACATAAATCATGTCTGTGTTTTTGTGACGGCCTCGAGATACTCTAGCTGGATTGGTCTGTTTAACTAGTATCACATCATCGCATACTACGAGGTTATTAATGAATCCATCTAAGTCATCTAAGGATGTAGCTTCATCAATATCAGTAATAAAATCAATAATATCGTTTTTGTCTTCGTCCAATAATTTTGCATTATGATTAAAATCTTTAAGAACATCATAAAATCGTCGATCGTCTACAGATGACGCTACTAAATATAACTTATTCCACTTGAGACATCGCATTTTTAGATTAAGCAATAACTGTGTCTTACCAGAACCAGATGGACCTATTATAATTATTCTGATAGAATTTGGTAACGGTGGATGGTGCTTTACTGGCTCTTGTTTTAGTTTCGCAGAAAAGTCAATTATATCCATATAATAATGATATGAGTTTATATTGTGTTTGATGTAGAGCACCAACCCCCACCGGTGGATTGGCAACGATAACAACAAAAAATAAGAGACACGCACTTACAGGTAAGTGTGTGAAATGTGGTACAAGCAAATATAACTTTGTTTCCGTGTCGCAAATAGCGCGTGGTGGTGATAGAGCCGCTTTATTATGAAAATTGCTAGGAGCTCCATGGGCAAAACATCCTGGCGAGAAACATCTTCCGGGATATAATTATTGTGGTCCTAGAGACCTTGTCTCGATATCAGACTCGATAACCAAGACCAACCAAACCCTGGAGAGATTCCAGTAAATAGAATTGATCAAGCGTGTCACATTCTTGATGTCGCGTATAAAAGTTCAGATTTGCAGCAATGACATCTCGCAGGAGTAAAGTTAATTCAAGCCTTAAATTATATACCTAATAAATCTCTTAAAGAAAAACTCGCTAATTTTCTAGTAAAATCTGCTATGAAAGGTAAAATAATGATAGGGACTGGTAATTAATCAACTGATTATTATAATACAATATGTTTATTTTCCCCCAGAGGATATTGGAGAGGTAAAGCAGCAATTAGTAAACTTGCTGCCTCAGCAAAAATTTCACGTGATGTTGCTGCAGTGTGGTTAGCAAGATAGGCAATATGGCAAATCTATCTACCACCACCTAAAAAAAATTCGATACGCATATTTCGATGTCAGTACCCCTAATGAAGTTCATCAAGCGGATATATTGTTTTATCACACGATACCATTAAAATTGGCAGACGTCAATACACATGCAGATACGCATTAACTATCGTTGACGTAGCGAGTAGATATAAAGAAGTGGAATAGAACCATTATCAACAAAAACAACAACTGAAGATCTTTTGTGTTTGAACGAATTTATCAGCGAGGATCCGGAACAAATAGTGGTCTAAGATGGTCACAAATATTACAGTTTGATCCTGGCAAAGACTTTCTTGGTGCAGTATCATCGTTGATGAACAAGCACAACCTTAAAATCAGACAAGAACACACGGAAATTCATCTTGATCAGGCAATAGTTGAAAGATTTAATCGAATGCATGGTGAGCGGTTATAAGGATATCAATATGTAAAGGAAACATCCAAAGATACAAGATCTCGTGAATGAGTTGTGAGGTTACCATGTGTAATATCTGCATTGAATAAGGAAATTACTCGTGCAAATTCTAAGAAACCGTCTAAAGCGATCACAAAAAATATATAAAGATTAAAACGTGAAAATTTTTCTCAACCAGTGCTTGCTAATGTTACTATTAGATATTTATATGAATCTGGCGAACTTGAAGGAGGTAGAAAAAGAGCAACTGATCCTATTTGGAGTGTGACCACATACAAAATATCCAGCGAGGTAAGGTCCACAGGTAGACCTGTAAACTACAGATTAGATTAAAGTGCTCCTCAGCATGGATTTGTAGGCGAACAATTACAAATAATTCCTGTGGATACACAATTACCACCAAGCACACTTTTATAAACTTGCAACCCCACGACATCCAATACACTCCAAACTGGTCAGAATTACATTTTCGCATGTGTGACCAAGACGACTATTAATTCTATCAACGGTAAATTGTCCAAAACCAGTAGTGATGTTCTCCAGGTTAAACAATTATTTAGAAAGTAGACGAAGTACAATTATCTCTACTAACAAAACATTGGTCATTATACGTAGACCTACAGAATGTTGAGGCTCGGTGTTCCTCAAAGTGATGAGAAACTTTCATTACGTATTCAAAAAGATCACAGCTTTAAAGCACACGAATGTTAGATAATCTATCACTCTCCTGCAAAGCCATGAAAGGAGTTTTTTTACGTGAGACTTGAATATTGTATCAATCCTGACCATTGTGACAATATTCGATGAAGGAAAAAATATATTGTCATTGACATTGAGCATCTATTAGAGGGAATATGACGTTTGTTGATTTGCTATTGGTCTATGGAAGTCTGTAGGTTTATGGAAGTTTCTAATGTATACACGTGAAAAGGAGACCAAAGGATATAATACAGATGCACGTTTCTTATAGAAGTAGGGTCCTGTTCATATACTGATATTAGAAAGAAAGATGTCTATGTCCATCCCACCAATTTTCTGGTCTTTCACAGCTAACTGTATTCACTGTATTGTTACACATCGGCTCATTCAAAGTAAAACAAAGAGTGAAGACAACAAACTTTGTAAATTTTAACAAAAATAATTTATTTCTCTTCAAAACCTATAGAAAAGTTAACTATATGAAACAAGAATTACCATTTACGAAGAAGATCCAAAATATTTGTTCTGAAGCTGTGGAAACACACAAGTGCTGTGAACAAACAGTTCTAAATTGATAGCCTGAACACTTCACTTAGGTCTAAGATGGTGGATGATGACGTCAGACGAAAGCTAACACAGAATGTCCAGAATTTGCACAGTGAAACACAATTTAAATTGTTCTGTTCCAACTTAGAAGTAATTTCAGCAAATGTCTTTGTCCAAAACCAGTAGTGATGTTTTCCAGGAAAAACAATTATTTAGAAAGTTGACGAAGTACAATTATCTCTACTAACAAAACAAAGGTCCTTCTACTTAGACACACAAACATAACTTATTCCAGCACAAATATACCATTTTAAGGTAATAAAAGCTAGGTGACTCTATAAGATGTTGAAAACAGTGAATAAACTGCAATTATGGCTACCATTGAACTTTCTTACAGATTACTAAGCATATAAGAAAACTAATACTTCCTTTCATGTATACACGCACGAAGAACACGTGATTTCGCAATTCATCTGGAGATTAGGAAAGCCTGAACGTGTATCAGCCAATCATTTACGTAGCATATTCTGAATGTTTACTTGCGATGAATTTACTATCATGCAAAGTTCGTGCTTACATGAGTCACATTTACGATTTAAGTAAACACAGTGTTTCTAACAAATATTAGATCCATGATAACATAATAGTAATGATGATGATGATGATGATGATAATAATAATTATAATAATAAAAATTATAATAATAATAACAATGATAATAATGATAATTACTTTTAATGATATGCAAATGAAATAAAATTAAAATAATAAGATTTATACAGAATTCATTATTACATATAACTTTACAACACTGTCCTATCACTTTTAATCATTAAGAAAATGGAAAGATTTATGTAATACATCTTTCTTTTTCACCACATGTTATTATTATTATTATTATTATTATTATTATTATTATTATTATTATTATTATTATTATTATTATTATAACAATGATATTAATGATAATTACTTTTAATGATATGCAAATGAAATAAAAATAAAATAATAAGATTTATACAGAATTCATTAACACATAACTTTACTACATTGTCCTAACACTTTCAATCATTAAGAAAATGGAAAGATGTATGTAATACATCTTTCTTTTTCACCACATGTAAATTATACTCGAGATAAAAAATTTACACATGAAGAACTCTTATGTATTTACCAAAAAAGGGTATTTGAAAATGACAATTATATACACGGGAAAGTGAATCTGCAACAAATTATCCATTTCCTATAATGATCCTGATGTTAAGATTATATTCTTGCAAAAGTAAACTCCATATTTAAAGCCTTTGAATTTTATTTTTTATTCTGCTGAGAAAAGTGACGGGGTTGTGATCACTAAAGACAACAACCGGAGATGGAGCTGAGCTGATACAAACTTCAAAATGATGTAATACTAGCATTAAAGCCAAGCATTTCTTCTCGCTTGTTGAGTAGTTTTTTGTGTTTATTTAATATCTTGAAAGAAATAACACACTGTGTTCCACGAGAGTTTTTGTCATCTTAAAGCAAGACTGCTCCAACCTCAATATCACTCGCAGCCTCAGACAATTTAAATGGTTTACTGAAATCTGGAGCTGTTAAAACTGGTGTACTTTCAAGTATGGCCTCTACATTTTTCAGTTCAAAAAAAGTTGTTTTTATTTCTCAACAAGTTTGTCATAGGTTCAACAATAGCAGACAAATTAGAACAAACTTTGCGATAGTACCCATCCATACCCAAATACCGCATCAGCTGTTTTCTATTAACTGGCACAGAAAATTCAGAAATAGCCTTGACCGTAGCATCTATAAGTTTAATTTGACAATGTCCCACAATATGTCCTAGAAAAGTAACATACGAACGGCAGAACTCTCTTTTAGATAAATTAATAGTCAAATTTGCATCTGTGAGTCCGTCGAAGAACTTCCGAATCGTGGCTAGATGTTCTTTCCAGGTGTTGTTGTAGATATTGACATCATCAATATAGGCATCACAATTGTCTAGACCAGACGTAATCATATTCATAAGGCTTTGAAAAGTACTTGGACAACCCTTTATCCCAAAATGCATTACTTTGTACTGGTACTGGTAAGAGTCCATCTGGAGTCGCAAATGCCGAGACTTCTTTTCCTCTTTCCGTTAGTGGAATTTGCCAAAAACCCTTGAGAAGGTCGAATTCAGTGACGTATTTGGCATTTCCAATTTTTTCGATACAGTCATCGATTCTCGGTAATGGAAATGAGTCTATTTTTGTCACACTGTTCACCTTCCTATAATCTGTACACATTCGTTAAGTTTTATCCGGTTTCGGAAAAGAATGCACGGTGAACTCCAATCATTCTTACTAGGTTCTACAAATCTTTGACCTGTATATATTGAATCTTTTTTCCTTCATGTATTCTTCTTTAAAAGGATTATTCCTTTATATTTGTTGTTTTATGGGTTTTAAATGTACTTTTTCAACTTAAAAAGAAAATATTGTTTGTCCTTGTAGGCATATCTGGAAACAAATGCTTATATTCAGACAATAATTGTTTAAGTTAACTCTTTTTGATTTTCCAAATAAGAAAGTTTCTAGTCTAGTGTTTTCATAAGTTCCGCATTTCGAAAACTGGTTATTCCAAGGCCGATCAGTCCTAACACTACCCTCTTAATGTTGCGCGCCAAGCGAGGAAGTTGTTAGTATTATTTTTATAGGTCTTTGGTATGACTGATCCAGGGATCGAACCCACGACCTCCCGCATCCAAGGTGGACGCTCTAACAATAAGCCACCGGATCGGTAACAGTTAAGTTGTTCGAACGATTCTTTTTAGACATAGTTAGGGGAGACAACTATGACTCATGAATCCCAAATATTTGCTTGATATTATTTTCATTAACTGAATGGAACTTTCTTACGATAGCAGCAATCAATATGTATGCATCATCAGACAAGACCGGGTTATGGGTCAACTGTTCCTTTTTGTTATCTTCAACGTTCTGCCTTTGAGTCAGCTTTTTATATTGCGCTTTTTTATTTGTGACATTCTCTAGCACAGTTTCTCAAATTTCAGCAATGTTTCATTGTCTCAATAAGAGGAATTAAATCGATTCTGTGAAAGGCAATTACTGTCTGAACTTTGAACTTGTAGTCTACTAAATTCTATCCTTTCCACACCACCAGCAAGAAACATATCTTAGTGGCCATCAGTATTATCTGTTATCAAGTACTACAGAGAAAGAAAATTCTCAAGTGCATACGAGACCGGGTTGACAATCCTCCAATGTGAACGTTGATTCAATAAACATAAGGGCCAACCTCACCAATGCCTATCATTAGAAAAACTTATTACTTGCTCTATGTTCAGACCACGTGATAGAAGACTGATTCAACTTGTGTTGCAATACGTTTACTTGTATAGGAGTCCTGCAATAGGTTTACTTGCATAGGAGTCCTCCAATACATTTAACCTCTCTAACCAGAAAGCGCTAAAATAAAACGCAGTTAGTTTTAGCCACAGCTTCTGCGTTTGCTCTTCCACACATCCTGTGTTTGAACTTTTAGAAAATTGAAAATATTTTCATATGCAGTTTAATTTCTATCTTTATCATTTGAAAATTGGCATTGGACCGTGCTCCATAAGTCTTAATGTTTATAAAGAAAAACAACTTTGTTATCAATAGCATTAATAGCCTTCCCGTCAATAACAGTTTGTACAATATGTAAGCAGTAAATTTAAAGTATTATCGCCCACGCATCTACAATGAGAGGCTATTTTCTTGTAATAACAAGTGTTGCCATGCATTCGGATTCTATGAACGTATCTGAATGCCGATAAAATGAACCTCCCTTTAGAAAGATGATATAGTTGACAATTATTGCTGTTTAGAACACGTTTTATGTTTAGTCTCAATGTTTTCTACCATGTTCTACATCTACGCCTCGGGGTAAATCATTTGAGTCCCTGACGCATGCTCAAGCGCATGGCTTCTGGAGAAAATGAATTTGGTTTCTTTTGAAGATGTAATCGCTCAGGTGAGAGTATATAGCCTCGGTAGCGCAGCAGGTAGCGCGTCAGTCTCATAATCAATTGTAAAGAGGAATCTGAAGGTCGTGAGTTCGATCCTCACCCGGGGCAGAGATTTTGTCTCTCTACTTCGAATTATTACCTTTTATTGCTTCTGGTATTTCCCTTTTATTTCCATGAATTTCACTGCCATTAGAGTAAACATTTTCCAAAAATGTAGCCAAGTAACAACCAAGCTGAGGCTTCGGTGTGCCTCAAAGTGATGAGAAAATTTCATTACGTATTCAAACAGATCACAGCTTTAAAGCACACGAAACACAAATATTAGATAATCTCTCTCTCCTGCAAAGCCATGAAAGGAGTTTATACGTGAGACTTGAATATTGTATCAAACCTGACCATTGTGACAACAATATTCGATGAAGGAAAAAAAATGTATTGTCATTGACATTGAGCATCTATTAGAAGGAATAAGACGTTTTTTGCATTTGCTATTGGTCTATGGAAGTCTGTAGGTTTATGGAAGTTTCTAATGTATACACGTGAAAAGGAGACCAAAGGATATAATAGAGATGCACGTTTCTTATAGAAGTAGGGTCCTGTTCATATACTGATATTAGAAAGAAAGATGTCTATGTCCATCCCACCAATTTTCTGGTCTTTCACAGCTAACTGTATTCACTGTATTGTTACACATCGGCTCATTCAAAGTAAAACAAAGAAAGAGTGAAGACAACAAACTTTGTAAATTTTAACAAAAATTTTTTATTTCTCTTCAAAACCTATAGAAAAGGTAACTATATGAAACAAGAATTACCATTTACGAAGAAGATCCAAAATATTTGTTCTGAAGCTGTGGAAACACACAAGTGCTGTGAACAAACAGTTCTAAATTGATAGCCTGAACACTTCACTTAGATCTAGGATGGTGGATGATGACGTCAGACGAAAGCTAACACAGAATGTCCAGAATTTGCACAGTGAAACACAATTTAAATTGTTCTGTTCCAACTTAGAAGTAATTTCAGCAAATGTCTTTGTCCAAAACCAGTAGTGATGTTTTCCAGGAAAAACAATTATTTAGAAAGTTGACGAAGTACAATTATCTCTACTAACAAAACAAAGGTCCTTCCACGTAGACACACAAACATATAACTTATTCCAGCACAAATATACCATTTTAAGGTAATAAAAGCTAGGTGACTCTATAAGATGTTGAAAAAGGTGAATATACTGCAATTATGGCTACCATTGAACTTTCTTACAGATTACTAAGCATATAAGAAAACTAATACTTCCTTTCATGTATACACGCACGAAGAACACGTGTGATTTCGCAATTCATCTGGAGATTAGGAAAGCCTGAAAATTTTCAGCCAATCATTTACATCGCATATTCTGAATGTTTACTTGCGACGAATTTACTATCATGCAAAGTTCGTGCTTACATGAGTCACATTTACGATTTAAGTAAACACAGTGTTTCTAACAAATATTAGATCCATGATAACATAACAGTAATGATGATGATGATAATAATAATTATAATAATAATAATTATAATAATAATAACAATGATAATAATGATAATTAGTTTTAATGATATGCAAATGAAATAAAATTAAAATAATAAGATTTATACAGAATTCATTATTACAGTCCTATTTTTAATCATTAACACATATTAAACTTTACTAAAAATAAAATAATAAGTCAGAATTCTAACACATAACTTTAGTCATTCAGAAAATGGAAAGATATATGTAATTCATCATTCTTTTTCACCACATGTAAATTATACTCGAGATAAAAAATTTACACATGAAGAACTCTTATGTATTTACCAAAAAAGGGTATTTGAAAATGACAATTATATACACGGGAAAGTGAATCTGCAAACAAATTATCCATTTCCTATAATGATCCTGATGTTAAGATTATATTCTTGCAAAAGTAAACTCCATATTTAAAGCCTTTGAATTTTATTTTTTATTCTGCTGAGAAAAGTGACGGGGTTGTGATCACTAAAGACAACAACCGGAGATGGAGCTGAGCTGATACAAACTTCAAAATGATGTAATACTAGCATTAAAGCCAAGCATTTCTTCTCGCTTGTTGAGTAGTTTTTTGTGTTTATTTAATATCTTGAAAGAAATAGCACACTGTGTTCCACGAGAGTTTTTGTCATCTTAAAGCAAGACTGCTCCAACCTCAATATCACTCGCAGCCTCAGACAATTTAAATGGTTTACTGAAATCTGGAGCTGTTAAAACTGGTGTACTTTCAAGTATGGCCTCTACATTTTTCAGTTAAAAAAAACTTGTTTTTATTTCTCAACAAGTTTGTCATAGGTTCAACAATAGCAGACAAATTAGAACAAACTTTGCGGTAGTACCCATCCATACCCAAATACCGCATCAGCTGTTTTCTATTAACTGGCACAGAAAATTCAGAAATAGCCTTGACCGTAGCATCTATAAGTTTAATTTGACAATGTCCCACAATATGTCCTAGAAAAGTAACATACGAACGGCAGAACTCTCTTTTAGATAAATTAATAGTCAAATTTGCATCTGTGAGTCCGTCGAAGAACTTCCGAATCGTGGCTAGATGTTCTTTCCAGGTGTTGTTGTAGATATTGACATCATCAATATAGGCATCACAATTGTCTAGACCAGACGTAATCATATTCATAAGGCTTTGAAAAGTACTTGGACAACCCTTTATCCCAAAATGCATTACTTTGTACTGGTACTGGTAAGAGTCCATCTGGAGTCGCAAATGCCGAGACTTCTTTTCCTCTTTCCGTTAGTGGAATTTGCCAAAAACCCTTGAGAAGGTCGAATTCAGTGACGTATTTGGCATTTCCAATTTTTTCGATACAGTCATCGATTCTCGGTAATGTAAATGAGTCTATTTTTGTCACACTGTTCACCTTCCTATAATCTGTACACATTCGTTAAGTTTTATCCGGTTTCGGAAAAGAATGCACGGTGAACTCCAATCATTCTTACTAGGTTCTACAAATCTTTGACCTGTATATATTGAATCTTTTTTCCTTCATGTATTCTTCTTTAAAAGGATTATTCCTTTATATTTGTTGTTTTATGGGTTTTAAATGTACTTTTTCAACTTAAAAAGAAAATATTGTTTGTCCTTGTAGGCATATCTGGAAACAAATGCTTATATTCAGACAATAATTGTTTAAGTTAACTCTTTTTGATTTTCCAAATAAGAAAGTTTCTAGTCTAGTGTTTTCATAAGTTCCGCATTTCGAAAACTGGTTATTCCAAGGCCGATCAGTCCTAACACTACCCTCTTAATGTTGCGCGCCAAGCGAGGAAGTTGTTAGTATTATTTTTATAGGTCTTTGGTATGACTGATCCAGGGATCGAACCCACGACCTCCCGCATCCAAGGTGGACGCTCTAACAATAAGCCACCGGATCGGTAACAGTTAAGTTGTTCGAACGATTCTTTTTAGACATAGTTAGGGGAGACAACTATGACTCATGAATCCCAAATATTTGCTTGATATTATTTTCATTAACTGAATGGAACTTTCTTACGATAACAGCAATCAATATGTATGCATCATCAGACAAGACCGGGTTATGGGTCAACTGTTCCTTTTTGTTATCTTCAACGTTCTGCCTTTGAGTCAGCTTTTTATATTGCGCTTTTTTATTTGTGACATTCTCTAGCACAGTTTCTCAAATTTCAGCAATGTTTCATTGTCTCAATAAGAGGTAAGGATATATAAGAGGAATAATGCATGAAATATATTTGAATTGCTAAAGCCTGATGTACGCGAAGGTGAGAATGTTAGATACATGCTTCCGATAGTCAGTTAGGAATTCACCTGTGCACTAATAGATGATACTGGTGAAATGATAGTGTATCCTAGATACAGTATTACATCGTCTCTTAAGCGTAAAGAAATAAAAAAAAAAATTGTGTGATGGATTCAGAAAAGTAAACAAATGAATAATGTATTGATTGACACAAGCATGTAATGAACTAGTCAGGCAATTGATTTGACATCTGTCTCTGTGCAAAGCTAATTCTGTCCTGGTGCACCTGAATATATCCACCATATGCATTAGAGGACTATTGACCTAAGGTATGGATAAGATATGTATTCCAGCCTTAGTAGCACTAGTAGCTAGGCATACAGAACGTCACAGTAATAGAAAAAATATGAATATCCACCCCTTGACGGAAAACATCAGTCTTAGATGCTCTAAGATGCAGAATGAATATGCGCTTAACCGTATGAAGAATAAAATTGTCAGAATACTTAACCACATTGCATAAATCCAAGAAATGCTACCAAACACAATGCACTGCAAGAACAAGTCCAGTCAGTGAGCACCCTCTTGCAACAGGAAATCTGCGTACGCTATATGTTTGCCCATGATGTATACTCGGTAACGTCTCTGCTCCTGAAAAGCATTACTTTGACCAGCAAATAGGTAATGGAATCAGTTCCTGCAAGGCATAGTTTAATTGTCGAGTACTGCAGCTGAATCAGTGCATGACAGCATGTTACAAAATAAAACAAAACATCTGAGAGTACTTGTAAACTGTTTGAATGTGCAATAATGCCTGACATTGCCAACAATTCCACATCCACTTAATGGCAGCTCTGTATATCAACCTATTATGATCAGACACATAATAAACAGATTTTTGTGCAAGTTATCAAAATCGCATAAATTCTAAAGTCAGAAGTAACACACAAAATATCCAAAAACGTTTGTATTCCATGTCCCTGAATACCAGCCGGAGAGGGAAGTGTTTTAATACCATCATGTGATGAACCCATTTATCCACCCACAAGATGGCTGAAATGTACACACGATATCCAGGAATGCTTATATTCCATGTAACAGAATTACAGTGGAAGAATGTGTTGAAAGATAGTCATGTCTTTAGTGAACCGATATGAATTGAAGTGCTCTCCCATGAAGACATATGAAGTGCAGTGTTCCTATGGTGTGGACGGCTGTATCGATCTGTGCACCCATGAAACCTAAAAGCAGAAAAGATTGGAAAGCAGAACCAGGAAATGCTATGGCAATGTGTAGCCGTTACTCATGAAATTATGTGATAAGCTTGAAACAAGAATCATACAAGAGTTTCACCAATATAAAAGTGTATGACAAATTTGATTCTGCAAATAATGATGTTCGGAAAATGGTAAATCAGAGACAATAGCCCCTGTAAATGAGGCTCTGCAACATTCAAAACTTATTTAATCATTGAATTACACAAATACTATCACAATTGTCCTAAAGCAAATCTTTGAATGCACGAAAACTTGGCAAAGGCCCAAACGAGTGAAAGTAGCACTGCAACTCTGGAACAGTGAGACTGTAATAAGGCCCCCAGTTTGAAGTAAGGTAAGGAGCCGTAAGGGGAATAATGTCTGGAAATGCATGAAATATATAAGAATTATTTGATATGCCTGATTTACATAAAATATTAATGTAAGATACATGTATTTAATAGCCAGTTAGGAATTCACAAGTGCATGATGATGATACCGGCGAAATGACAGTGCAGCATAGATACAGCATTACAGCGTCTCTTAAGCTTAAAGAAATAAATTAAATTTGTGTGATGGTCTCACTAAGTAAATACATGAATAGTGCATTGGTGGACCCAAGCGTGCAATGAATTAGTGAGGCACAAGATGTGACATCTGCCCCTGTGCCAAGCCAATTCTGTCCGGGTGCACCATAATATATCTACAACAAGCATCAGAGGACCATCAAACTAAGGTATGGATAAGAAGGTCCAGAACTCCAGCCTTAGCAGCAGTAGCAGCCAGCCCCACCCACCCACCCTACAAGCGGAAGGAGTGCCCATTATAACGATGTGCATCTGGACAAAATGGCCTTAATGGTATTGATAAACAAAGGTCTACTTAAAGCGCGACCATTATCCATGAGAAACAGGATCACAAGGGCAAGCTCCGGCTAACATCTGAATACGATTGAATTTCTTCATCGCACGGTATGGGCATACAAAAGACGTCACAGTGCATAGAATAAATATGGATATCCATCCCTTGACGGAAAACAACCGTCTTATATGCAGAATGAATAGGCACTTATCTGTATGAAACATTGTCAGGACATGCACAAATTGTTTGCAACAGATAAAATGGGCTCTACGAATAGCAAATTCTCCACACCACAAAAAAAAAACATAAAACCCTACTGCAGAAGCAGTTTGAAGCAAGAGTCAATCAGACCATAGTATTCAAAGCACTGCCAAATGTCACATAATAAATCAGACGTGATATGAAGTCGTTCTGTCTGTAGTCACATTTCACCTTTCTGACACCTGTCAATATATTCTGTAGTTGATGCAAGGAACTAAAAAGAGTTAATGGAGTATGGATACCAAGATGCAAATATAAATGCCGAATACCGGCTAAAGTTTTATAGTGTAATACGTCAGGTGCAGCATCTGCGTACAATGCGCAAAAAGTAATTCAAGGTGTCCTCCTTCACAACGGGGCAAACTAGATCGTAGAATCCACAATCCTACCATTAGCAAGATATACTTGAAAAGTCGGAATACTATAGAATAAGCAGACCTGTTGCTTGTGGCCAAAGATTCCCACCAAAATTATGGTAGGCGAATATATCCGGGCATAATTTCCACCGGCGAGAGTTTGTTGACAGGCCCAGCATGATGCGTTGTTTGGGAGAATATGGTGTTGTCATCCTTCCGCTTAGCGAGAGCATATTAAAGGTTAAAGACCCTATACGATTGGCATGTATTCTCGGCAGCCGGACTCCATGAAGATTGTGAAGCTCGCGGTGATATGGTTGTCGTTGCGGTGTCAGATACTTGTAATTCGGCTAACTGTTGCTTGATAACTACTGCAGCCGACATGTTGAGATCACGTGGTGTATCAACTGTTTCCAGGTCATGTGACGACGTTGTTGAATATGTCGCACCCATCTCGTCACGTGATGATGCTCCTGAACACAAAGATGAACTACCTGTCTGGTGAACATTATCTCTGTACAGTTGAAAATGTTTCTTTCCGATATAAACAGAGACCTTGATGTTCTTCTCAGCTGGCATTTTTTATTTTAAATGTCCGCCCAGGTTGAATTAGTGGCAGTGATATCGCTATGATTATGCTGCATATTGCGAACACTAGTCAAACTATTAACAGTTGTGAACTACAAGAAGAAATTGTGGGCAGGATAATAGGTATGATCCCCAGGAAAAGAAAGGTAACATCCGGTATCCTCAAATTGAGGAAGGATTGTTTTGTTCTTTCCGCTGATAAATGTTTAAAATCAGATGTCGCAATCGACAGTTAACTGAAAAGCACACATCTCCACACGCATCCTGCATCCACATGAATGACACCAACAACTGACAATGCCTGATCACATGCTCCAAACTCAGCCATCTGACATCACATCCAAATTCAGCTACTAGCCCATTAATATACATATATATATATATATATATATATATATATATATATATATATATATATATATATATATATATATATATATATATATATATATATATATATATATATATATATATATATTAATGACATCAGGTCTGGTAGCAATAAACCTAGCAAAGAGGGGTCCGAAAAGGGGCTAGAGAAGGATGCACTGTGTATTATTCAAACTACATTTAATCACTTAAATTACAAAATATATGGAAACGGGTCAATATTGAGATTGTTAATGAAATAACTCGCAGAACTAAATTATAGTTAACGACGACAGTTTTGTTAGTATGAAAATATTAAATGAAAATCTTGCTGCAATTTAACGACAAAACACAAATTTAAAGTTAAATAAGCCAATTTATGTTGGTGCTGCTGTGTTTGATATATCAAAGTGGCTGATGTACTATTTTCACTATAATTATACCAAAAAGCAATGGCCAGATTCGGAGTTATTTACTAATACGGACTCGCTAGTATATAATATAAAACGTGACAATGTCTTTCAGGATATTTACAATAACAAGGATCAATTTGATTTGTCAGATTAACCAACATATAGTAAATTTAATGATAATTCGAACAAAATTTATTGGAAAAATGAAAGATGAGTATATGTTTGTGCCGGTGAGAGAGTTTGTTGGACTAAGATGCAAAATGTATGTTGTTATTTTAGATGACAATAAACTGACAGAGAAAGCAATCGGTATCCCTCTCTGATCTGTGAAAAGATGATAAATTTTTTTGAAGTTTTCAAAGCAGCTCTAAACAAAAGCGCCAGTTGTATCAAAACTAATGTCATTAGAACGAATCAGCGTAAGCTTGAAACAAATACAATTATAAAACTTGGATTAAGCAGTTTCGATGACAAAAGGTATTGCAAAGACGAAATTAATACTCTCGCGCTTGGACATTATTTAAGTAATATTGTGTAAACACAGAAATAATGTTTAAAAATTTAACGTTAATCGATGGACAGCAAAATTTTAAAAAATGGTCAATAACCAACAATTATCATTTGAATTTAATTATGAAATTTCAGGTATTTTTTAGTAAGTATGAAAAATCAAGCTTTTCCTTTTAAGATCAGATGATAGCGAGTATATTCCGTATCTCGAAAATTTAAGAGATGCGCTTTCATCAAAATATGAAAATGTACACGATTTAATCAGTAAACTCGGTACACAAAAATCATCATAGACCTGGCTAGGTCAAAGGTTTTTGAAAAAGGGAGCAAATATTTTCTTAGCAAAAAAGCAATGAAAGAGCTATTCGAAAGTTGCCGTAAGGTATCTGGTATGATTACATTCTGGATGTATAATCATGATAACACAATATACTTGATAGCTAATGTTGCAAATATGGTAGTGGCAAATGAAATTTCTTTTTAAAAAATCTACCGTATCTTTAAGTTTCATCATTTTTTTACAACAAAATGTGTGATCTATGGAAACAGATATATATATATATATATATATATATATATATATATATATATATATATATATATATATATATATATATATATATATATTGACACTTACCTGTTTACTTGTAAATGCTCTTGCAAAATGATCACCAAGAGAAAATTTAAACTCTCTTATATAGTGTCCACTTGGAGTTTCCATAATGACTAAATAGGTAATTTCCAATGGATTTTTAGAATATAACGCCTACACAAAATATTCATAATAGAAAAGTACGGTAAGGCAAAATAATCTCATTTTTGGATAAAATGTTTGATACAAATAAAAGTGTCTGAAATTCCCCACTCATATACTACTTAATATCCTGTGAAAATCGTGTAAATGATAAAATGTTTTTGACAAATTAAATCGAAGTATTTTTATTTGACACGTGCATAACTCGCAAATACCGTAGAAGCTTTGTACACATTTCACTATTGTAAATGATCAATAAGTGCGTCACAGCAGTTAGGTTTCCCATAGATTACATAATACCGTCATCCGCCTACACAAATATTGAATTTCGAATTGATTTTTCCAAAATTAACGATGAGTCAGACAAAATTCCACAAAGATATGCGTCACGGCCGGTTTTCCCCCAGAAATTTCTCATCTGCCTATAACACAAAATATCATTAGCTTTAACAATGTTGAATTTTCCAATGTTTTTTTTTTTTCAGTGATATAATGGATGTTCTTCTCCGGAATATAACGATATATCAAGTCGGCCGAAATTCTACTGTGCTCATCTTGTGTTGGAATTTATAACTATGCGGTTCGAATTATTCATTGTTGATAAATACATTATTTTGATAAAATGTTATTATGTTTATCACAAAATCTGCTTGTTAGATTAAATCCGACTCTATTTGTCTGCACTAGGAGACGGGGTGGGCGTTTCAGAAATAGAATCCTCTTCGTATTTGAATATATAAATTTCTATTTTCTGAAATAAAAGGGTGGCCTTTTAAGGGAGATTGAGGCTTTTCTAAGCTAAAATCGCTTTGATACAACATCATCCCTTAGAGACGGGGTGGGCGTTTCAGAGATAAAATCCTCCTTGTATCTGAATATAAAAGCCAACGACCCTTTCCAGGTCTACACATCTCTCTAGAAAAGGTAGATACTTCTCAATCATTGCGATATATGTTTTTCTATTTTATAGTTGTCTATTGTTCATATCAAAATTGTCATTCTTGTTTGTACTTCTGCCCCTATAACTATTTTTCATTATAAAACTATTTCTAAGTTAAACCAATAGACGCCTATATAATATAACTTATCCCTTTCGAGTCTCCCGCATCTTAACTTCTGGGTGCCTGTATAACAATGATTTGTCCCCAATTGTCTCATACAGCTACTTACTAGAGACCAAGAAAAATATCAGATATTTACGAGTCTGAGCTTATAATCCAGGTAAACCAACATTTATTGCATAAGCATGCAAGCCAACTTCACCAATGTCTTTCTACACAATATATTTTTCACTTTGTCTGATGATATTCAAACAACAAGATACAATACCCCGGTTCAAATTTTGCGACAATATGATACACTTGTATGGGATCCTTCAAATACATGTAACATTTCCGAGAGGAAAACGCTACAAAGAAATGCAGCTATCTTTGTTACAGTTCAGAAATGTGACCACTGAGCAAATTATACAATTTCTGTAAGCAGGTTTAAATGCTTCCTTTGTGATTTAAATTTTGAATTGTACCGCACTGGACATTTCTTCGCGAAAATAAGTAGGAAACTTCGGCTTTCAATACCAATATTTTTGCTTTCTCAAAACATGTGATCGTATATCATCCATGCCATTTGCAGTACGAAGCTGTATTTTCGTAAATTCTAGTGTTGCCATTCATTCGGATTCTTTGGACGTTACTCAATACCGAACAGATGAACTTACCTATAAAAAGAATCTTGTCGAGTATTGTCGACGCTTAAAACACATTTTATGATCAGGCAGACTCTTGTTCACCTTGTTCTACATCGATGTCTCTTGGAAAATCATTGCTGTTTTTACTTATCTCACGTGTATGCTTTCTGGAGAATATGAATTTGGCTTCTGTTGAAGTTACAATCGTTCAGGAAACGTATATAGCCTCGTTAGCACGGCAGGCAGCCTACCAACATCAGGATTATATGTAAAGAGTAATATGAAATTCGTTAGTTCCCTCCTCATCCGATTCAGAGATTTTGTTCGAATGTTTTCTTTTATTTACGACTTTCCATTATTTTCAAGACTTTCATTCAGATTAGTATAAACGCGTCACAAATCTGATGCCGAATGATAAACAACTCTGAACAAAGTGTAGCTAAAAGTTTAGACAAACTTTGACTCACAACCATCCCCAGCTTGAGATCAAACTGAAAACAAATTTTAGACAATCTATAATCATTACACTAATTAACATCTTAAAGCTCTCAGAATTGGGATGTGTTCATTTCGAGAACATTATCTACTTTGTGAAGGTATTTTATGTGTGTATGTTGCCATATAGATTATTCACAATAATTATCACGTAGATCCTCATTAGTCAGACTTAAATATGAATCTCTCTCCACAAAAGTATATGTACCTCTTAAATATAAGTTAGAATCAAACTTTAATAAATTATCAGCAACAGACCACAACAGAAACATGCGGGAAACGTCATTCTGTTTAAGGGCGATGTGAACTTTTGCATTTGACACTGGCGTTTGGAAGTCTAAATTGTAGAAACGTGAAAGACTGACCAAAGGATATGATGCAGATGACCGTTAGTTAGAGAAATATGATGTTCTTCGTATGCATTCATTAAGGGGAACGATGTTGTCATGTATGCCATCTTACTAATGTCTAAAAAAAACTAACTGAACTCACAATACTGTATCAAATACATAATTTTGCAATTTCTCTCTTAATTTGAACATTTTCCTTGACACTTACAATGTCAACGAATTATAAATATATTCTGTGCAGTAATTTAATGAAGTAGTGTTCCCTTGAAATCGTTCACATTTAAAACTGCGTTTTAGCGCAGACCCGGAAGTACAGTTTCATCACTTTCAAAAAGACTACATCCATCAGTTTCTGCCATATCAAGCTTCAAAGCAGCATACACAGCTGCCCCACAAACATGCACTTTTAAAGTATCAAGCATAATTCCACCTTCAGTGACACTATGTGGAAACAGCTATGAACTTTTTCTGTCGTCTACGTTTTGAGGCCAACAATGAACCCAATCTGCATCAGTTCACGCACTAAAACTAAATATGATAGGCCTTTGTGTCGTAAGCCTGCTGCTGCAAAATGTTGAGTTAGAAAAGCAAAACGACTTATCATAGACCGAGAGAGAGAGAGAGAGAGAGAGAGAGAGAGAGAGAGAGAGAGAGAGAGAGAGAGAGAGAGAGAGAGAGAGAGAGTACACTGAAATGAGAAAAACCGATGGACAGCAATTTTCGTTTCGTATAAGCTAATTTTTGTTTCGTTAAAGTTTACGTATCATTTTAAATATTGCGGCTTTGAAGCACTGTCTAGGGTCTATGTGTTTGCTTCACGTGATTCCGCCTGGGTGTATATACGTGCCAACTGTTGCTGCAATGGTGGTGTGCGATGAAGTGGTATTGTGTGAAGAGGTCCCCTACGCAAGAGAAACAGTATTTACACGCCGCTAGACCAAGCACATTTGATCGTAATACGCTGACAGGAAAGCGCCAGGCTTGGGAATCTAAAGATAGTAGACACTAGGTCCTTCATCGACCAGGATACAGGCTCAACAGGGCTCGTACTATAAGCGCTAAAATCTTGGAATCCCGACCTTATGACAAAATACACATTTTTGCTGAAGGTCTTTCTTCCCTCGTCATTTCGTCCTGTTCGTCTCTCTGTTGATCTTCAGCGAGTAAAGACTCGCAACCACGACATGAACAACCACACAGTTGGTGACACAGAAGATGACACTGTCGAAGACACAGCCAGCAACCCAGGAGAAGACCCAGTCGACGACACATTCGGCTACGAAAGGACGACCAAGACGGCGAATCAGGTCGACAACTCAGCTTCTCACTCGATGACACAGTCAGCGACCAAGACGACGATACAGTAAACAACCCAGCGACTCAGCGACCCAGAAGGACGATCCAGCGACTCAAATGAAGTCACAGAACATACAAATGGATGGTTGGAATGCCACTTATAGTGCATATATAGAGACAAGACTGAAAAAATTTGAAATGAATAATAAAAAAAAATATATTGAACAATCATATGAAAAGAAATAACTGCAGCTAAAACGTCCTAAAATATGGTCTTTTCTTAAAGTTTCTGAGAGCATTTTTATGTTCACTGATACTTCTGCATTGAGTAATTATTCACTCAAAAATACGATCTCCAATGGCGTATTCATTGCCTAAGTAAGCACTCCGATGGCTTCTTCGTTGTGGAGGTGCGCCGTGCTATGGCAATAAAATATGAAATATTTACGTTGCAGCTGACCTTTACAAGCAGATTATAACATAAAACTATATAATATTCAATGTACTTGCGATGCATACTTGAATATGAATTACAATCAATATAGGGGCCCCGAGTGGCCAAGTGGTCTAAAGCGCTGTCCGTTTCGGATCAATGCCATCTCACCTCTGTCTGCGTGGGTTCGAGTCTAAGATTCGGCGAATGTGGATATGTGAGAAAGCTTGCCAGTAGCTTCTCGTGGGTCGGTTGTTCTTTCCGGTGATTTCCCGGTTTCTTCCTCCACCATTAATACTGATGATAGATTCACTTTTGTGGACAGAGAATGTCGTCAACCTCGGAGTCGCCGAAGACCAAGAAGGTAGGTGATACCAAATGAACAAGTGATACAGTCCAGGAAACTACTAAAGGCAGATCGAGATCTGAGAGCAAGGGATGCGTCGACTGATCTTCCAACGAGAACCTTGAATAGACCATTCGTTATTCCACTGTCTTACGACGGGATCACAGTCTTGATGGATTTTATCGTTCACTTCGAGATATGTTCAACCCAAAGTTCTTGGATAAAAGAAGAAAAGAAATCGCATTTAGGTGTTGCATTGAGATATCAAGCACAACAATTGTTATCTGCACATGAGAAAAAGTCTTACGTTGAATGGTTGAGGCTCTGAAACGAGATTCGCACCACAGAACCAGACCGATTTATACCGAGTTCAGCTAAAGGGTACAGTTTGCAAGAATGGAGAAGCATTTCCAGGGCTTGGTCAGGCTGTACGGCCTACCCAGAGTCGAATTTTCCTTTGGTCGACACATTTGCTAAAGAACGATTCACTGATGCCATAAATTATTCTGACATGGTCTTTAAGGTATAACAGGCGCAACCCGCTACGATTAAAGATGCGGTACATTTAGCTGTGGAGTTCGAGGAGTTTGTTTGAGCTGGGCTACAACGACAGGGAAAGAAAAGGCACATCGTTGGCTTGTCGGCACATGAAGAAGGACAAGGATCAGCGATCAGAGAACTGAGAGAGCACATAATGAAGTTTACGAGATAGGTCGCTAAACGTATGGCTGAAATTAGGAGTACCATGAAATCGATGTAAGTCCCAGAACGACGCAGAAACAGAAACCACTACAAACTTGTTTGTTATGGGTGCGACCTGCTGTGATCTTTTCAAAATATATTGCCTTCTAAGAAGTGGTGAAACAATAGTTCATAACCCACCTCGTAGTCGGCGGGGTTATGGGGTTTTATACTGTCTTATGTTATGATAACACTTGTAAAAACAATTATACCATAGAAAAATTAGGTTAAATAAATACATATATCATAAATAAAAATATAAATCTTCAAAAATAAATATGAAATAATTAGGTAGCTTAGATTAGTACTAGAATTTGTTTTGTAAAGATGTAAAGATACTTTATATATATATATATATATATATATATATATATATATATATATATATATATATATATATATATATATATATATATATATCCTTCCAATAAAGTTAAACTATTATAACTTTGCAATTTCTTAAGTAACAGCACAATTTAAAATTAAATTTGAACCTGTTATGCGCAATTAAACTAAAATTGGCCTATTGCAAGTTAGAGCCCAGTATCATGAGCTAATAACTTCTAGCTTCCTGCATCACATGATAACATGTGAACCAATCTAATTGCTTGTTACAAAATCTTGGTAAGATCCTTTTATTATATTCCTCTAGTGTACACCTTCAAGCCCACCTTTAAATATTAACTCCGAATTTGACATTTTCTTAAACAGTTACAGCAGGGTGATGAAACAGATTAGGCAAGTAATCCATACCTTTTTGTTTGCAGAAAATCTGCCAGTACAAAAAACAAAACAAAATGTTATTAAATTAGTTCCTCTACCTGCTTTATTCTGAGCTATAGTATCATTTGTTGAAGAAAGAAATAAAAAATGATGTAAAAATTTGGAAACTAATTTAACACATGTAATTTCAATCTACAAACAAAAATCCAACCTTGGGACTATTAATCTATGACCAAAAATTTAATACACTTCAAAATAGTTTGTAGTGGTTTCTTGTGGGAGGGGGGTCTGCCTGTTAATGTCTGACCTTAATATTAATTTTTATGTACATTCATAAGAATGTTCAGGTTGCAGTATAGTAACATATGCTTCATGATTGTGTGTTTCTTCTTCTGTGTGTATTTTTTTGTGTTTCTTCAAATCTCTACTGTTAGCAAATGCCTTGCTACATTTGTCACATTTGTAAAATTTGTCTCCAGTATGAACTCTCCTGTGTCTTTGTAAGGAACCACTCTGAGTAAAAATATTTCCACAACTTTCACATTTGTATGGTTTGTCTCCAGTATGTATTCTCATGTGCCTGCGTAGATCTCCATTTTGCTTGAACAGTGTATTGCATACTTCACACTTGTATGGCTTTTCTCCAGTGTGTCTTCTCTTGTGCACCTGTAAAATATCGGCTCGCCTAAACCCAATATGACATATATCACATTTGTATGCTTTTTCCCCAGTATGTATTCTTGTGTGCACTGTCAGGTCTCGACTTCGTCTAAACATCGCATCACATATTTCACATTTATATGATCTTTCGCCAGTATGTATTCTCATGTGAACCTTTAAATCACAACTCTGCCTGAACATTTTATCACATAATGCGCATTTATAGGGTTTTTCTCCAGTGTGTATTCTCATGTGCATCTTTAACTCATAACTCTGACCAAATATGCCGTCGCAAACTTCACATTTGTGTGTTTTTTCTCCAGTATGTATCTGCATGTGCCTTCTCATGCATGCCTTCTGCCAAAACAGTTTATAACATATTTCACATTCGTATGACTTATCCGCTAAGGCTGATTGATCGATCTCATTTTTCAAAGGCTCCATCCTCTAATCGGGTCAAAGGATAGAAAATTCAATAACTTCGTGCTTGCACAGGAGTCTGCATTTGTATCAATAAAGCACGACTTAATTTCTGACAACATGAAAATCACCTTAACGGTATTATAAAATAACACAAGGAATGCAAGCGTGACCACAACCCTCCGGTGGATTTGAATTTTCTCACGTGTCTTTTATCCCTTCAGAATCGCACGAAGACTGAAAAACTAGACAAATCCATTCATAAAACGGTAATGTACCAACGCATCACTCTCAGACAGCCATAGCATGAATCCAATCCGGCGAATTGACCTTTATTTTCACCATTACGGTCACAAACTTGGTCATTTTTTCCTTGTCTCTGCAGGAGGCTTTAATATTATTTATGTCTGATAAAACATTACCGTTTGTGTGTACCCATCTACCGATTTAAGATTTTAAAAAGCATAAATTAGATATTTTTAAAAGATCCACAGAACTTAGTTCTTAATGTGTTCTCGCTGACCACCACCATCACCAACCACCCGCTATAGGCCTATTGGTTGGTAGGCCTTTGAGAAGTAAACCACCCCCATGTGGCTGAAATTTCTGTATTCCCCTTTGATCTGTAGCGTTGTACTTTTATTAAAAGAATTTAGCAACAAAAATTTATTTAGATCGTTATTTTAGAATATGTGGTTGACCTTTTCTTATGAATTTTGTTGGTGTTGGACAAGGTTGCCTGGGCTATTTCCTCGACGTTCACGATTTTAAAAGAAAGAGATTATTGGGGTTGTAGTCCCCCTGCTTAGACACTTGTGTAAGGCTGTTTTCCTCCCCTCTCGTCTGGTTGTAATCCTTTGCCAGATTTCCCTATTGACTGTGTTTGCTATGTTCGTACATGTGTTTGTATTAGGGCTGACATTTAAATCGAATCTAGTGAGTTCTCTAATCTCCCCCTGTATTTATATTTTGATTTGAAAAGTCGGATGAGTGGGGGTGAATGTCAGTTTGTAACTTCCATATTTTATAGATGTAGTCCACAATAATTTCCATATAATTTCCAATTGTTTATTGGATACCCATTTGTGCTTACCTTTAAAAAAATCATAAGTTAAAACCTGTTTTCGGTGTTGTATATGATGTCGTACGTGCATGCTGACTATGTACGTCTCTCCTGATTGCAGCTCTCACCTTCAGGGGTTGGATTTATATCTCTATTGTTCCCTGGCGGCTTAACCTGTATATCGCACTGCCTTTTTTATTTAAACCCTATTTATGACCGGTGGGGTGGGGGAGGGGCTAACACCGTCATTGTCTGCGCATTTCATACCAAAAGAAAGTTTTCTGTGTAAAAGACGACCTTGCTCGCCGGTTATTTCCAGTATCTGGACTAGTCCATGTTCGGCGAAGGGATATATGTATCACTTTATATGTATGTACATTGAAGGTAACTACTGTGTCGTCTGCTTCCGAATTTTACAATGTTGAATAAAACAGTGGGGAATAAATGACAACTACAAATTTGCCTTTCACGTAGATTTAACAAGAGGTGTAATTTCTAGCTACATATGTGCAAAGAGCTATGACTGTCAACTGTCAGCCTTATTGTAATTTACGGAATTATCCAGCAGTTGCGGAATAGGACGAACTTCGTCACTCTTGAGTCTGAGAAGCATAGACTCTCCCATAGTGTACGCAATATTGCGCAGTGTTAGTATGGAAAGTCCGTTAAGCATGAAACGAGCAGAAGACCTGTTAGAGCCATCCTGGTCATAGTCAGGATAGAAATTATAAATAAATGAATTAAACGACTAAGTTCTATGCATTTTTTTAAATCACTTTATTGATTTTCGCTATTGAAATTGTTGGAGGGGGGTAGAAACAAAAAGGGATTTATGTAAAAACTTTATAAAAGTTATAGTCAAATAAATTATAAAATGTTAAAACATATTCATGGTCTTGATTACGGAAAACTCTCACAGATCTAAGGAAATCGGGAGAATTGAGTTACAGTTAAACATCATTAAAAATAAATGAATTTTGGTAAGTATATAATTGTCTATATTATACTTATATTTTCTTTGATATTCTTAATGCTATGGTATATATTCGGAGATGTGCATCGCCTGAATTAACACTTGTAGTATGGTTTGGTGCTATATCGTCAAAAATGGCACTTGGAAGTCAGTTGGAATTAACATTGAGGTCGCCACCTTGAAATATTCATGTTGGGAGTTAGACCAACAAGTAGATTTCCGCTTCTTTTGTTCGGACGTTTCAGGAAGTGGAGACCACCTGTACAAGGCGCAATGTGGTTGGACTTTTCCGCCCTACACCGGAGGAATAGTAATGTTAAAACTTCGCCGACTGTCGGAAAATAATCTTTTTTTTTCTTTATAATAAGTCCTCTAAGATTAAAGAAGACGAAAATGCATAAGGAAGGATTTAAACACATCCATTTCTCTTCCTGTACAACTTTAAACATGGAAGTATTGACAAGGCTGAAAACGTTGAGGAGTCAGACTAGACCTACAATGCATTGTAGTATTCCCACGCCATCCCGTTTGCTTGTACCAACCTGCCGATTTTAAAAACAGAAGGCAACAATGATATAAAGATTTATAAGTCCTAACCTGATTATCGTCAAGGGACCCCAAACACTATCAACTTGTTGGCGTTTGAAATTAATTGGAGTTTCTTTACTAACACGGTAACAATATTTGCCTGGGCCAGTCTATTTTTTTTCAAGCAACAGAGCTGATGTTGTTCACTGTCTTTGATAATCCCAATAATTTGGTAGATTTTTGAATTACACGTGTATACAAGAGTTCCTTCTATTTATTGGTTCAATTTGTTTTAGAAATATCATTACTAAACATTGCAAATATTGCAGACAGACGAGGTACCCTGAGTAGCCGAGTTGTCTAAAGTGCTCTCCGTTACGGATCAATGCCATCTCACCTCTGTCTGCGTGGGTCTGAGTCTAAGATTCGGTGAATGTGGATATGTGAGAAAGCTTGCCAGTAGCTTCTCGTGGGTCGGTAGTTCTTTCCGATGATTTCCCGGTTTCTTCCTCCACCATAAATACTGGCCGCCATGTATAGCCTATCGTGTGCTGAAAAATGGCGTTAAGCCCCAGAACAACAACAACAGCAGACAGACGACAGAATTTTTCAGAAATGGACTATTATAGAAACCAGAAATAGGCTGCGAGCAATCTTAATTGCTAGTTGAATCGGGAGCTTCCGTTTACTTTGAAACGCCAATAAGTCGAAAGTGTTTGGGACCCCTTGCTGACAATCAGGTTGCAGATTATAAATTAATATCAAATTAATAAGTTTTGCGCTTGTTTATATCCTTAATGGTTTTCGTTTTTAAAATCGGTGGTGAAGGAGTACAAACAAACGGTAGGATGTGCGAATACTTAGATACAATTTTGCCGTTGCACAAAGAAAATAAGTTGTCATAATATTTACAAAAACCACCTTAATGTGTTATCACTCTATCTCCAGTACACGTGGTCTAAACAAGAAACTAAATGCTTTAAATGAAATTTCTGACTGTTGATGAAGAAAGTACACACAATCTTGCCCAAACACAATGGAATCAGTGTACTGTTTTCAAAACGTACGGCAAAGATTTTCTTAAGATTTTACGTACGATAATCGTACGAGATCATCGGTGTTTCGCTAACGTACATTTCTTTCCGTAAGTTTCCCTTACAATTTGACGTAACTTCACGGCAAGTAGCAGGCAGTCAGAAGTGGCACGTTTTTTCGTAAGTATATTTGTCGATGGCGAGGGACACAAAAAGGTTAATTTTGAGATACGTCTTGATATTCCAGTATATATCGTCGTTTATGTTCTTCTCTAATAAAGCTATATTCAAACATTTTTATTAACGTTATCTGTAAAATAAATAAAAATATATAGACATTAATATGTGTATTATATATTTTGCTTTATTGATTAGCCCGAAAAATATAACAAACGAGAAATTATATCGGAAATTTTAATGAAAATCTGTCTAAAATAACGGTAAAAAGATTACCCTTTGTTTCAACGGTATGTCTGGGTCAGGAAGTACTGATATTCAGAAAGGTATTTCATCCAATGTTTTACAGAATACGTTGATTTTAGTAATGAGATAAATCAAGATGCGAAAAATTCGAAACCATTAGTATAAAAATATTTTTTCAAATCTTGTATTTATTAGATAAAACTTTTTTTCTTTTGCTTGTTTACATAAGACGATGTTAACATTTTCAATCAGTATTTTATAATCAGTCTTTTCATGTTTTGGTTTTATTTCTTTTTTTATTTAACGCAGTTTTTTTAAGCGCATGATAATCTTTGTATAGCAATGAGAATGCCATGTGGTTGTGGAAGAGCAAATGGGGAGAACAATACCAAATTTTCGATATGTTTACAGATCAATTTATTTTTGAAGTTTTCCACAAAAATATTCCATCATAAATAAGATTCTATCATTTAAATGGAATCAAAATTTATGGTAACATTATAAACTTGACTTTGCGAGAAGAATTTTAACAACATCTTGCTATCATGTTAATGATAGTGGAATTAAATGACACTTTAAAACAAAAACAAAACAGATCAAGTTGGAATCGTGAATAACATCGGATATTTGCAAATAAAAGTTCGTGGAACTAACACAGGCAGGATAATTTATAGATTTGTGTATGAAACGTTTATTCCAAATGGTCTAGTGTTGGATCATCATTATAGAATAAAACGAATAACCGGTTAGAAAACTTAGAAGCTCTGAAAAACAATTTAAACAAGCGAGGCCAGTAATCTCAGTTAATCTTAAATTTAAAGAAGTATGGTCAGAAATCACAATTAATTTTGAAACAGAAGACGAAAATAAATGGCCATCAAGTAATCAAACAGCAAAACACTTTTACAATAATTCTGGTGTTGTAATAATGGTAGTAGATGAAACAGACATATCAGCAATGTCCAAAAAATTTAATAAAAAGAATCTTGTATTGTTATTAATCTTCAATAATTCCAAGATTATCATCCATAATTTCTAACTTTCTCGATGATTCAAGCAATAGTGCGCCAAATGAGAATCACTTCTCGATGGTACATCGGAGCAAGATTTCAATTTCTTTCAAATTTATTATTTCATCTGCTGTTGATAAAAAAGCCTTTTTCTGCTACCATTTCCTTCGAAACAAATCATTTGGTGATCGTAAACATAATTTGACGTTTTCTCTCAGCTTAATGTACTTTCTAATGTCGCATTTTGTGTGAGATCCTATCATTGTCATTATTAACAAGCTGTTAGACAAAAGTAATAATAATGATGTAAGCAATTTTGAATCTCTCTGCAACAATGTAAACTGGGCATCAAGAAAACAAATGCATTGCAGAAAATACAACAAAGTACACTGCTACTTATGAATCCAATGATTATTTAGTACAAAAAACGAAGCAGACGGAAAAATATGTTGTTTATAATAATGCTTCAGATGATGGTTTTGATTTTTTTTAAAAAAAAAAACTTATGGAAGACCCATGAAGTTGAAGGAACGCTAATACTCTAAATATTATTTAGCAAATAAATAATCTAATTTTGAACGTGAGAAACATCAGCTGTTTATGAAAGACTAAAATATGTTACGAAATTCAGAATCCCAGGTCAACAAAAATGGTCATGATTGATTTTATCTTTGCTGCGATATTGGAATTAAAGGATTTGCCAGAAGATCGGAAACAATATCTTATCTTGTTGTATAAACCAGTAAACTGTAAATCTGTTTTCATAAACACGAGAAAATCGACAATGTTTTAATACAAAATATTTAATACTGATTGTTGCAACCCAGCTATTAAAACAATATCTGTGCAATGCCATTCTACCAAACTTTTCTTGTCGTTTGTTTTTATTAGATTTTCAATTACAAATACATCTTAATTTTTTTTTTGAAGCTCATTTTCATATAAACTTCACATTACATCTTTACCAGAAAGATATTTTACATTGCAGGTCACTGGTATTCTTGTTAAAATGTTATTAACAATACATACTGCCACAACCAATTTGGGATGAATCCTTTACAAATATTTTTGCTAGTGAAATCCTTTATCAGTTTCTTAAACTTTCGCCTATGATACATCTTATTGTCTAATTTGGTTTTCCTTCAGTTATTGATCGTTATGATGGACTAGAGGTTAGAGTGTCCGCCACGGATGAGAGAGGTCGTGGGTTCAAGCCCCAGCTGAGTCGTGCCAAAGATTTAAAAATGGTACTAGCAGCTACCTTGCTAAGCGCTCAGAATTAAGAGGTTAGTGTTGTGAATGGTCGGCCTGGTGTCAGGATAATGTGACTGGGTGGGACATCATGCTACACATGTCTCTAGCGTGATGCCCCAGTGCTAGACATCACTATTAACTGCTACACTGCAGACATCGTAGCGATATGACTGAAAAATTGTTAAAGCTACTTTTAGAAAATCCAAATCCAAATAATTCTGTCGTTCATACAATTTGATGCAATGTGTCGGTTATTGTTTTTCTTGTTTTACCTTTCATTGAAACACTAAATGCGAGCCTACAAAAACATCAGCGATGTTTTTAACAAATACCGCTTGCCATCATTATCACTGGCGACCGATGACATGTTAGCGATGTCAACAGACCATATATCATCCACAGCATTTACAACAACTTTCCTTCTTACAAGCTGTTTTGGTCTGTGAACTCAGTTTCTAATCAGATCGCTGGCCACCCTACACACTTTTTATCACCAATAGCCAATTGAAATTTTGATCCAATAGTACCCACACTAACAGACGGTCATCATTTATACTTTAATTTCACTCAAAATGGACTGTCATTGCATAATAAACAGAGAATGTGCAACGCTAAAATCGGGTGATAAACTTTCAACAATCATTGTGAGTGGACGTTGTTCCTGCTAACTGCTTGATAAAGATAATAAAATAGTATCCACGAGCTGATGTTCTTACTGTTTGAATCTGATTTGAGGAATATTATTGTTGTTGACTTATTATTTAACTGCATCACTTAGTGAAAGATCGAAACTATGAAAGTAATTGTTGTTGTGCAGTGCAATCAATTGTAAATCAAATCCATCATTGAAATTGTATTAATGATGCAACGGGTGCCACGTTTAATTTCGTTTTGGGGTGGGATGGAATTGGTCTTTGGGAAAATACAAAAAAAGTTTTAATATTTTTTTAGTTTATCAAATATATAACAATTACTTAACAGTGTTACTTTTTTCGTGTTCTTCTAACCCGCATTGATCCTGCAACTGGAGTCCTCTACCGATTCCAAGAAAATTTTACAATCAGCTGCAAGCCATTACTGCTGGCAACGTTCCTAAGAAACCATCGTGCATTTGTTATGTCTTTTATGTTGTCTTTTTGATGAGCAATTTTTAATCGTTGTTAGATTAAATTGTTTGTTTGATACCGTGACATTCCATTGCTTTTTTCCGCACCAGAATAGCGTCTGATGCTAATAGTTATTTGTCCTGGAGTATTTTGAGTGTTCGATTTATGGTCGAAGTACTAACGTACTCGAGTTATTTTGCTTAATAAGCAATATGGGTTGTCAGGAGAAGTTTCATTTAATGTTGTTTTTTATATTGTTTTTGTTTTCTATTACACAAAATTATGTAAGAAGGAGCAGAGTAAAATCTTGTTCTTGATTGTGTTGCCAGCCTACTAATACTCTCTCTCTCTCTCTCTTTGGTGATATCAATTTGTTATTGTTGCTATCATTGCACGTTCTGTCTTTGATGTTGCTGCAACATCACTTGTCTTATTCTTAAGCATTTGTTAGCGTAGGTGTGCTTTTTATTTTATCAAATATTTTGAGGTCAATTACTGTTCCTTTGCAAATGCTGCTCAAATAGTAAATGCTATTGAAGTGTTGACTGCTCTTGGCGCAATATTTCATTCTATGACTGGTTATGTTAAATTAGTTTTGAAAACAAATTATTACCGGAAAAACCTAGAACCAATTTATGTAGATAAATATTTCTTTATTTCGTTATTATTTGATTGTTGGATTCATTTTCGGCCAGCCAACTGGCTCTCACAGATCTCAGGTGCAGGTAGAATGTAACTTGCTAATTATTTACGTCGAATGGTCGTCCAGATTGATCTGTGAGGGATATTATGATACTTGATATTAGTTTTTATCATGCTTGATATTTGCTTGTTTTTTAACATTAATCGGGTAATAAATCATTTACCTTGGTTGATCCTGAAATAATGGTACCGGTAGAACTTTAGGACTAAAACTTTAGCTCGTTTGTCCCATACTACCTTATGTATGCTTACATTGCAATTGAGCAGATTATCAGAATCGTGCTTACTTCAGTGATATTAATGGCGGACTTAATTTTCTCTGATATTATTGATTATGAAACAGATCCGTACTGTTTAAGTTTGCTAAATCCTAAAAGAGATCCGGTGATAGCGTCCTTCCTTAAATCAACAAGAACATTATTTTAGAGTTATTTTATATATAAATGTATAACAGTTTGGCTCGAGAAAAAAAAACTTATCAGCGCTGACACACTTTGCTGCTATTAATGATTTTATCATTGTGTTTAGATCAGCGATATTGTATTTTAACTGATACCCAAGCTGCAGACTAAACCGTAAAAACATCATTAACGCTTTGCTTCACATTTGAAATATAGATTCGTGCTGTCTCTGATATCAAACTTATTTCGTACTGCAATTTTGGATCACATTCGATTGGTGGTGTGTACGTCACATAAAACTTAACAATATATGATGTAGACTGTGTTGAATCAAGTATCAGCGTTGCGATTTGCATTATTGACATTAGTTACATTCAGTCAGTACGGAGTCTTATGCGTTCTGCTTTAGTCAAACTTCCATTAGTACCATGTATATCTAGTATCTAAACTCTTTCATTGTAATTCACAACATCGGTGTTTCCTGCCTCTTTTGATGAAATGAGCAACAATAATCAATCAACAATTTCAGCTATTTAAGAAAAAGTCCGTTTCCAGTTCCAAACTTTGGTATATTCCTGTCCACTGTATTTCTTTCCTCATGAAATAATTTTATAATCATTTTATTATTTTTCCGTCACGGTTCATTTTACCAGTAACAGAAATTAAAATTTCTTTTATTCTACCATAACGTGGAATTTTATAAAATACTTCTCGTTTGTCAACATTTTATAAATTAAAAGTATTTGTCCTCATAACTTTCACTTGATTTATACAATTTTCTCCAATTTGTTAGCGCTTGTTCACTTATTTGCTCTTTTATTGTTTTCTGTGTCGGTTAGTGTACGATATAAATCAATATCCTTGATGCTAATTCTTTTCCCGGGAAAAATACTAGCTCTTCTTCTTTAGTATCTTTGAAACAGATATTAAAGTATCAATAAGGATTATATCATTTTCATCATCGCCAAAAGATTTCGCCTATTGTTTGTTCCATAGTTTCTTATTCTTCCATCATTTGGTTAATTTTAATCTTTGTTCTAATCATCAAGTATAAGCAAACGTTTCATCTTTTCAGATTAATCATCAGTGTTTTCCTCTCATTTATTTTTTCTTAAAGTTTTTCTTGTTCGCAGTTATTGCTCATTTCAATCTATTTTCCGTTATCTTTTTTACTTCATCACGTGTCATTTTTGTTTCATCTACATCCTAGCATATCCTCGATTAAAGGTTTGAAAAGTATTGCTGTTTTTTCTTCTGTTTGTTGCAAACAAAGATGCACTTCTGTGAAATCGCATGTAAGTTTAATCCATTGAGCATTTAATCCTCTGATTATTTCATTTTTATATATTATTATAATGTTATAATATTCATGAGGAAAATAATTCATTTGTTTTTTGAAAATGAAGACAAATAAGCTTTAATGTTTTGCATTCCCTTATTGTCAAGTTGAATGCCATCAACAATAACAATTTTGTTTTCTTTTGCATTCAGTTCGGCTACTGGATAAACATCTTCTGATTCTAATATAATATCATTTCTGTACTAAACTCTTGTTTTAATGTCACTGTACTTTCTTAGTATCTCTTGATTATCCTGTTGCTGTGTTAATTGTGTAAATATAAACAATATCATATTTTGTTGTGTTTTTTATTAAAAAATAGCAACATATTCAACAATAAATTTGTTTTACTGGATTCATTTCGCCCAACAATAAGATAATGACAGTTTGGCAGGTTGTGTTTAATAAAGATTTTTTATCGAATATTATCATGCTCAGTATTGAAGATTCTAGTACAAAGGTTTTTGTTTTATTACCCGCTGATTAATGGTGAGCTCTTACACAAAGTCTAGAACTTTACCAGCAATGCTAGTAATGGAGGTGGCACAACTTAGAAACAAATTATCTACCAACAAACAGTGTAACAATACATTCAGTAAGTTCATCGTAGCTTGACACAGTAGGGAATCAAAAATATAAAGAAATCCGGTAACACATTGACAGGTAACATCAATTTGGCAGGAAACAAATAATAAACTTGGAAACAACATACACAGTTTCTACATGTAATCCTTCACAGGCTGCAGGTTGACGCTATGAACAATTTAAAATTGAGTAAGAGCAGTAGAATAATGACAACAACGTTACTTTTTAAAAAACGTTGGCAAGGTAACAGGACTTTCAATAATTTTTTATCCAAAAGCCGATTGTGATGAGGTGAGTTAATCACAGTTCAATGTTAGGTTAATAGAGTACGTTCCACATGCTTGTACTGCTATTTTAAGATCAATAATCATGGGTACTAATACTGTCACTGTCACTGGTGGGTTTCTTATCATAGGACTAAATATAAGCAATATTACACCAAATGATATTCCGTACTCTGCCCTGTAAAATCTGTTAAGGATTACTCTGTCACTACATCCGGTGATACAATGACAGGGCACTGAACATGAATAAAATCGCGTAACTAACCAGCCATCTCCTGTTGATATTAGCGATGCAGTACCATATTCTAGCATAACTAATGCACTATCAGTTGTTGTAAAACAAAGTCTGGTGATAAAATAACAGAAATATTGGAGATGAGCACTAACAAATTGACATCATTGTGCGTCAACAACAGGTAATGATTTAACATACACAACTTATATAGATGCTACTCTTTCTGCTGGAGGAACAGTAATAAAACGAGTAGAAAATAGTGCTGGTTTTATACTGCCACTTTCTGATAATACAAATAATAGAACACGTTTTCAAGTTAAAGCACCTTCATAATACGCTTGATGAGATCCAATATAAGCTTTTACATCGCATGTTACTACAGTAAATCCTGGAAATGGGTCGGCGACTAATGGTGTTTCATCAAATCTCTGGTCAAAATTAAAATGTCCAGTTGTAGCAATTCGGAAAGTTCAATTACGAGGTATAATTAGTGGAAACAGAACGATTATATAATTGGCATTTATATGTGTCTCATGATGAGATTAATTTTACAATAATGTACCATCCTTTTGGTGTTTATCTGGATTATAGCAAATACTATCTTACATGATCCGGCTCTAACAAACACAGATGGTATCGACTTTTTGTACAAATTCAAAACCATTTTATCTCGATCGTTCCCGTTTTAAACGTTTTACTCCTGACGATTTAGTGTATCAATGATTAATAATGAAACATTGCTGATGTATGCAGAGATTTTTATAACGCTACTGTAATGATGATTATTCGATTAAATTGGCACAAGCATCGACGCAAGAATATATATCATCAGATGCAATTCCTCCTTTTAAAATATTAAACTGAACGAAAATTTAAAAAAAATGAAACAAAATATACTGCAGTAAAAAGCACTCGTAAATAGCAACTGCTGAAATGCTGGAGCGATATGATGCACTTGACAAATTGTGTTTCGAATGTGCTAAAACTGCATAATATTATTCTGGAGTTTAACAAGGACGATATTTTCTCGATATCTAAAGCGATTAAAAAGAAAAATATGATAAACAAGATGATGAAGCAGAACACCAGACTAGATATAGTGTCCATATATCACAAACGAAACAAAAATAAAACAAAAGTTTAGTTTCAGCAAATTAGAGAATAAAAAAGTTTAGTATTGTAGTTTATAACGCAGCAATAAAAACAGACAAATTATATTTTTAATAATAATAATAATAATAATAATAATAATAATAATAATAATAATAATAATAATAATAATAATAATAAAAATGATGATGATGATGATGATAATAATAATAATAATAATAATAATAATAATAATAATAATAATAATAATAATAATAATAATAATAATAATAATAATAAAGATGAAGAAGCAAGTGATTGATTTCAATCATATTTGTCGTGATATCCCAGCAAAATATCACAACGTTCTCATTGTGTAATATAATTACCATTACAAAAGACTGTATTGTTCGAAGAAAATTAATAGCTACTCCGGCCGAATATTATGAGTTATTTATTAGGCAAATGTTCCTAATAGGACTTTGCATTGCCTCAACTGGTGGAACATTAATTCCTCTTCTTTGATACTTTCGGGCGTTGTTATGGGATTCAGGTTCGCTCGGAAAAAGATTGGGCCTAGGTTCGACACTAAGAAGTCGGCGTGTAAAACAGCAGTAATAGCCTACAATAAAATACTTAATTAACGTCCCATCTGCATTGAGTCTCATGTTAGCATGAAGACGAATATCATAAAAATACAAGAAGTATGCAGAGATTCCGAAAGACGTAAATTAGATGCGGATGAAAAACTCTAATATAGCAGAAATTAAATTTTAATTTTGCATGAACTTAAGTATTATGGATCTAAAAAAAACTCTGATGAAATCTCAAAAGATAGTAATGTAATAAAAACACAAAAATAAGCACGATTCATTTTTTAAAAAATCTCCAAAGATAAGTCACTGGTTGTTTATGTTTGAAAATAAACTGTTTGGTCCATATTTAAAATCTCCTGGTGCAAAAATAACGTTATGTAAGCAAAAACTGAGGATGTTGAAAGTTTATATGAATATTCTTGAGCTTCTAAAGAGAAGCATTTGAAAATGTTCACAAGCCATTAAGTCAGGATCCAGTACACAAAACTAACAATCAAACCAGTCGAAATAAGCGATTTTAACAATAAAACTACAGTTTATAGAACAACATAGTCTCAGGAAAATTGACAATTGGCTAGGTTTCCTTATCATTGTTCGAGTACGACGAGGATATCTGTCTTTTAGCTTAAGCAGCAACAGTAAGTGCCAACGATGATCTTGGCGATATGTTAGCTCACTCACTTTAAATTTTGTGTGCTAATAAAAAATAAAAAATGATAGTTGCTCCTCTTGTTTTAAGAATAGTATTAACCGCTGTTGTTTGGCTTATGTTGTTTATGAGTAATTTCAACTAAAAAAAGAGAAAGATCCTGAATCGATAACTAGTGAAATAATTTCCAGAGAAAGAGAAGCTAGGAATGATGGTATCTCCTGAGAATATATATATATATATATATATATATATATATATATATATATATATATATATATATATATATATATATATATATATATATATATAAGCACGCTGTCACCTTAAGCTTGTTGGATATATTCAACAGACGTATATGCTGATCAATCTAAATCATTCAGCGTGAAGCAGCCCCAACGAACCCCTAGGTGTAAAACAAAACTATATTCTAGTTCCTTCAGATACAGACCATGACCGAATATTTCAGGACGTGTTTGCGTCGAATTTAATCGTACTATGGTCACAATTAACATTGTTAGTTAAATAAAGGTAGGTAAGAACTAACATATAAAGGTCATTTACACGTTGACAAACAATAACAACTCATCCATTCATATCGCCAATATAAACCTGATTCATGTTGTTTTCAGCACTTTCAATGATTTATAACATGAATTTGGCTTATACTGGTAAATATTGATTATGCACTAGATACTCAAGTCCGACCAGTTAAATAAAATCTAATAATGCTCGATTTTTCCTGAGATTCGACAAACAAAATCTAAAGTTGTGTAGACTCCATTGATCGGACCAGACTGAGACACGTCACACAGGTAAGACAGTTTATTTTAAGCGATGACAGTTAGGCTCTGCCAAGAAATGTTTACGTTTTCTCAGGACCAGTAACAAAAATTTGGTTGCGGAAAATTTCGCTTGGTAAGAAAATAAAAAGAATAACTATCGCTAGAAGTAGGTGGTTAGTAGTAGGGTTAGTAACAACATAGTTCTGGCAGCACAGCAGTAGACTAAACAGCCGAGTTCAGCATAAAATGTACTATGATCTAGAACATACCTGTTTCATTAAACCGGGTTGGGTAACCGAGGAAAAGCGATGTGTGGCCCCACATGGTCTCTGTGAAATGGGTATGTTGTAGAAAATATATAATATTTTGTGCTGAAATCGACCTTTGAAGCTACAACAACATCTACACTTCCCTATCAGTGTAGCAAATTTCTGATTATAATCTGGTTAAAGAATTATCTTTAATGGTTATCAGTCCGTACCTGAGGCTTATCGACAAATGTTTAGGAACTATAAATAAAGAAACTGGACAAATCCATGCCGAATTTGCAAAAGACAAAGAGCAATTATTTTAAATGCTGTGCTTAGCCAATAACGTTGGTCAAGATTACAAAAATCTCAGACCAACTCGTATTTGTTGAAGAGTTAAGTGCGCCCATATTGACATTAAGACTTACATTGATGAGCACCAAGTCAAAACTTTTGAAAATGCTGCTCGTACAGCTGACGCGTATTTCTGTGCTCATAATAGATGTTGTCAGCAAGCCTTCCACTCAGCAGTCTTCTGGTAAAACAAAAACTAGTTCACTTTCACACGAGCACTACCTAATTTCAAACTGGCACAATTTTAAGAATAAAGTTTCTGATACTATTGATCAGAAATCCTTGTCTCTTCCTATTGCAAGAATAATGGGCGTGTTCTTTCTGGTTACTATTGATTGAACAATAAGCAACTGAATCAAGACAGACCTATACCATGTTCTCTTCTTTCTAAGAGATCAAGTTCACGGTCATGTATTGAAAGTTATAAATTTCTTGTGTCAAAGCCAGTCTGGTTTTATTTTATTGCGAATTATCAATCACTCATGTAGAATGTTTCTGTATCACTCATGGGTGATTCTGCATATCTTATTCTTATTAAGTTTTTATAAATACAGAAACTTCTCAGAGTCTTTTATTTTGAGGTAGATTACCTTTTTCTGAGAACTGTTCTTCTTGCGAGAGTGTTCTTATAACGAGAGGCGAGTACGGTTTGCTAAAGTTCCACTCCATTGTGAATATTTGTCATTAGATTTCTCTCATGACCCATTACAGTCAGAACAGTGTAGCCTTTACCAGTCGAATGAATTAATTTATTACTAGGCAACCTGTGAAGTTGCATAAACTAATCTGCACTCTGCTCAGTCAAAAATGAAAACCAGGTATGACAAAAATGCAACATAAATGAGTTTTCAGCTTGGTGAGAGAGTTTTGACTCTCTTGCCTAAGTACTATGGTCCTTAAACAGTTTAAAATAAAGTAAATGATTGAAATTATATCATCAATACTCCAGAGAGGCGAAAGCAGAAACACCTTTGCCATATAAATATGTTAAGAGAGTATGTTGATAGAGAGTGCGATGTTAATGATAGTCAATTTAGTTCTACCTGTCCCACATACTCAAGAGCAGATCTTACATCTGCATGTATATACGTGATGATAGAAATTAAATTATCACTACAAAAATTTTCTTCACTAATAGCTATTATTAGTACTTTATAATTAATGTTCTTGACATATCTATAACTGACATGCTATTTTTACGATGATGTGTGGAGGTAATTAGTTCATTGGGCACAATAAGCTGTCGACTTTTCCTTTTTTAAATCTCGATTCATTTTTTTTTTTTCACTTCCGCTTTCATGGACCCTTTGTAACCCCCATGTGTAACCTGGAGTGAGAAGACACTTAGAAGTATTGATGAATAAAACAAGAAACAAAAATACAAGTTATTTCCCATGTCTCGCTGATGAGAACATTTAGGCTTCGAGTTCATGACTGAAATAAACTATTGTTTTATGTACTCCTTCTGAATACAATTTTGTACATTGTAACATTACGTACAAAAGTTACATCAACCTAGAGAAATATTGATGCCACTAAAACACTTATGTATTTCTTAGTACTTTCAATAATGGACTATTGTAATTTAATTCTGTCTAGTTCATCTACTTCAGAAACTTCAAAAAGTTCAAAACACTGCTGCTGGGATCATCCTTAGAGTACCAAGGTCAGAGCACGCCTCTCCGCTGCTCAGTACTGGTTATCCATACGATCCAAAATTAAACACAAAATTTGTTCTTTGTGCTACGTTTCACTGACAGGCTCCAGTTCAACATATCTATCTGACCTCACCCATGTGTACACAACTGCAAGATGCTTACATTCCTCTTCTGACATTTCGTATTCTTATTGATCCCACTGAAGTTGAAATCATATGGACAACGTTCTTTTGCATACTAGAGAACAGCAACGTGGAACGAATTGCCCACTGCATTTAGACACAAAGACAGTGATCTCATTCAACAGCGTTCTTAAACTCGTCTATTTAAACTGCAAGAACAGTCATAAAGACCTAATAATGTATCATTGCCTTAAAACATTTTTTACAGCGTGTTTTATCTGTTTCTAATTTTGTGGTGTTTGCTTTTGTTTTTGTAATCATATCATTATATGTTTTTTATTCTTTTTAAGTGTTGTCAACTGTTGTAAAGAGCTTAGAGCTTCTAAAGATTTGGCGCTATAGAAAGTCATCGCTATTATTATTGTTATTGTTGTTGTTATTATTATTATTATTATTATTATTATTATTATTATTATTATTATTATTATTATTATTATTATTATTATTATTATTATTATTATTATTAAATGAATAGAGTTGTACATTGTAGCATTACGTATAATATAGCTACGCTTACCAACAAAAATAAGCTGAGTTGTACATTACAACATTTAGGGATTTAGAATAAACGAGGCCATATGCTAGTTAAGTTATGAGGCCCCTTACTTGGGCTCAGAAGGAGGTAGACCCGGTAGGCCAACATAGATAGTCAGGCATAATATACTCGGGAAATTTAGGAGTAGTTAAAATAGCCACAGACTTTTGGCAAATTCATATTTTTTTGGCCAATAAGATGGGCCCCATGGCCAACAGGAGCCATGTGCTTAAGCACACCTAAGTACAATGGTAAATCCATCACTGGCGAGAGTATACATGAAAAAAGAAAAGAATTAGAACTGGTAGACGGAAAAGGTTTCCTATTCTTCACACGAGTTCAGGCTTTGAAAATTGCTGAGAACTTGAAATAGCCAAGAGAGCATTGGACTTCATAATTTAGAAAGTGTACTTATTGGCAAAGCACGTGAAGTCTTCACTTCATAATCAGTATAATTATGGTAATTTTGATGCTGTTAAGAAATATGTATCGAACGGTTACGAGTTGATACCTAAGTATATCGACCAAGGTTTATGAATTGTAGGAAACAAAACCTGGAAGAAATGGTGAAAGAAAAGAAACCTGGAAGTCTTTCTGTTGATGTGTTGGATTTATACAACTAAAAAACGATGTTAAAATTCTAGGAATTTGTATTTCATATGTGCCTCAACTGATTTCCTCAACGAAACCTTAAAAGTCCTTTCTCAGAATTCATTATAGATGAATTGTAGAAGCAAAGAAAGAAAAGAATCAATGGTGAATGGGAGGCATTAAGTCTAGCAGACTGGTCCCCTCTCGTACTTATTCATCTATATAATTATGGTAGCTTCATAGGGGCTGGGATCCAAGCTAGGAGTCTGGTTGAAAAAAGTTTCAGTTTCATTGCTTTCTTCAACAACATACCAAATTAGAACATTCTCATCTATGTCTGATGCTAGTCGAATAACTTCGACTCTCTGAAAGAGATTCTGCTGTAATCGTATGAATACTTCCTATATTTGTAAAGGGTTTTTTTGTGGATTAACATCATGTTACGGATGCGAAGAACAGTCTTATCATATGATATATCTTGAGATAAGCACTCGATAACTTTCCAATATCATTGAAATACCTGCATATTTATTTATTAACATTATTCCCGCAACTTTGTAAAATTGATGAAATCGTTTCGTTTCAATTGTCTGGAACTTTTACTTGTCTAACCATTTCTGATTAAAAGGCGTATATTCCTTGTAAAGTTGTGAATTTGACATGACATAATAGCAATGATGAGTCAGAGGGCATTTCAAAATGACCCTTAATTTACGTCCGATGTTCTAGTGGATGCTCTACAAATAATATGCACTTCTGAGAGTGATAGGCCTATGTTGATGTTGTTTACATTTATAATATGGACAGTGGAGAATATGCTGGCATACCTCTATGTAACATTCATGTATTGTGGCTGAAATTGTACTTGTGGATATTATAAATGACCTAAGCACACAACTTACCTAGATCACTGACCTAGCATGTATTAGACACACTTCGTTTTGCAGTTAATAAGATAGGGAAATGAATTTTTGCCAGACTAGATAATTCCAGCTTCTGAAAGTGCAATAATTACCAAATATGCAACATGTAAAAATAGTTGGGGGGTTTCTGTTATGTTTTGTGTTGTTTTTTGTTTGTTTGGGTTGGTGGGTTTTTTTTTTTTTTTGTTTTTTTTTTGTTTTTTTTTTACAATTTACCTCTGAAGTGAAGTTATGTGAAAATGAACAAGCGGAGATAGCATGTTTTTAAAGATAGGTTAAAGCGAAGTTGTACACTCCATAACCCATAATACACCATTAATCATACACTAATTTAAAGAGAATTTAATGTTGTTTAAAAACATGTAAGATATACAGGAAGTCGGCACATCCAGTTGGGAAACAGGCGAAATTCTTTTCCTTTCAAAATCAATGCAAAATACGAAACTTTAAAGCACTACACCAACATGTGATGGAAAAGCTCAAAGATAATCCGATTGTAGTCTACCCAATGTTCGAAGATGCTTCTTTTTCTTCTTTTTTCACAGCTTTTAGAAATTCTAAGCATTTAATTGACTCTGATGAACAGGAAACAAACTTGATCAGCGTTCTTTCTTGCCGGTAAGTTAGTTTACTTAAAGAAAAAAAAAAGAAAAAAAAAACAGCAGCAAGATATTATGATGATAAATTTCTACATTTCTATGTTTTGTTCTTTCTAAAACACTCGAGTGGCAAGTGAAAAGTTTTTATGATTGCGTGGATCCTCAAACTATTGGTAGTGACTAAGCGAATACATTCACCTATATTTCGATAAACGTGTATAATAAGTCTTCTCACCATACTCTACTACAGTATATAACTGCACATTATTGTAATCTTATAACGGGTTTTAACCGCACTTAATGTGTGCGGTTAAAAGAAGCAAACTTTATGCTGTGATTTTGGGTATGTGTGTGTATATATATATATATATATATATATATATATATATATATATATATATATATAAATGTCTGTGTGTGTATGTATGTATGTGTGTGTGTGTATATATATATATATATATATATATATATATATATATATATATATATATATATATATATATATATATATATACACACACACACATACATACATACAATATATATATATATATACACACACACACACAGGGATAAAGCTAGGCTTAAATTTTAGGGAGAAGTTACTTTTCCTTTTGGTCAAAACAGGGAGAAGTGGGAGTTAAACAGGGAGAAGTGAGACATAGCAATAAACACTATATATATATATATATATATATATATATATATATATATATATATAGAGAGAGAGAGAGAGAGAGAGAGAGAGAGAGAGAGAGAGAGAGAGAGAGACAGACAGACAGAGAGACAGACAGAGAGAGACAGAGAGAGAAAGAGAGAGAGATGCATTATCTTATTTTAATGAAATTCTCTATTTCTTGGTATGCTTTTATGCTTTTTAAGTTTTAAGCAATGCCTTATTTTCAAGTTGAAAAATATGTTATTTGTGAGTATCAATATATTGTGTATGTGTATAAAAAATTCTATTCATACCTAGTATATGTGTATTTGAATTGAAGTAAATGCAGTGTATTTTGGCTGTATGACTTATAAAGTACATCTGAAGCTATACATTGTAATTAATTTTCACTGACAGAAATAACAAGATTAGAGCCTTGTAACTGCAAGTTGGTAAAAATGCTTAATAAACTACCACTTAATTATTTTATTTTCTTAAGTTTTGTGTACAATTTTAGTCAAAAACATTTTTAACATTCTTTGAAACAGCCCCTAATACATGTACATAGGAATAAATGCACAAGTGACTTCAAACCATACTGTTTGTCAAGATTTCATGGTTCCCGATAAAACATTTCTGTAAGAGTTCATAGACAACACACTGAACAACTAAAGTCAATATATAACTAAACTGGACCCTTTTTTTTTTTAACCCCAACCGAAATTTCAAGAATTGATCTTGCACAGCGTGAGTGCATTTATTTTTAGATGCAGGGCTTCTATCAAACTACACTTTCATCTTTCGTTACAAAAATCCATTAAAAGTTCTGCATATTTATGGTTTGTCTACCTACAGTTAATAATTACATGCATTGGCTAAATATTATTTGCTTCATTACTATATATATTTTTGTATTTTTCACAGTTTAATGAAGTGGTGTATAATATATGCAGCGATGTATGCCATTAAAATTTCATTTACGGTTTCTGATTGATTTTATACAAAAAATATGCAAATATGGCTGTTAAAATCTCCATTTATTAAAAATAGGATATAAATTAGAAAATGTTCTTCACCAATCGCAAGTTTCAAAGCAAATCACTGTTTGCATATTGATGCTTAAATTTCGAAACAGAATTTGGTATATTTTCATCATAGCACAGTAAGCCCAACTTCATTAAATTAAGTGATATCTTGCTCCGGAAAAGGGTTAATGGTCAGTTAGCTATTAACAATTGCATGTGAATGTGCAAGCATTTCTTTGTCTGTCGCCATAACAACAACATAAATACTTTTGGTGTTGGGTTGCAGCAGTGCCAGAACTTATTTGCTACAGTGAGGGGGCATCTCAAAGTCGAAATCTACAATTATGTCTGAAAAATCAGAGGGCAAAGTCATTTTCGCTTTCATAACAGCAGAAGGCGAAGTGTACACTTCTCAGGTGAATTTTTCACCTGCTACACCTGGTAGCATGACCCCTGGATATATAATAGATTTATATCGATAAACATATGAACTTTATGGTATTTCCATAGTACATATAGCTATCATATATTCATATGCAATTCTTATTGATTAGAAGATGCCAATAATACTTTCAAACAGTTGGTTGCAGTGAGTTTTATCCAATGTTTTAGGCTATTTATAAGATGCTTCCCGATGACATCACTAGCAGACAACATTTTGCTTATTTTACCAGGACGATGGATAACCAGGCAATTTCCCCTATATTCGATCACCTAAATTTTCCATTTGTAACAAAGCACATTGAAGCAAAATCAACTTGTAAATCACAAATACCATAAAGGTCTCACTAAAATTTTAAGACTAATAGTCCAGGATTCTTTTTTTTGGTAAAAAACCAGTCATCCCACCAGAAAAATTGCAATTCTCAACCAGAAGGATATTGGTCATACCTAAAGTGGCTAAATTTCCAGATAAGTAGAACAAGTGGTTGCCACTGACATATATCTATCATTTGTCTACTAGAGTCAAAGTTAATTATGTCAGGCCAAAGGAAAGGCCATATTCCAAGCACTAAGCTAGGCATCACACATAGTCTTCCATGTGAACGATCAGTTCTAGCAACTTAGCACTCTGTTGAATCTCATTACAATCTTCATCAATTTGACCCAAAACACTTATCCAAATTTTCAAACATATTTTGTCTAACTCTCAACATGTCTTGATTTCAAGGTCACATGCACTTCTTATTCTGCTACACTTGGAAATGAACACAATGAAAGCTGAAGTTGTTCATTTGATGTACTCTTATACGCAAATGCTTCACTGTATCTTTCTGCCCCTGAATTCATTCATAAATATCAGTACATTTTCCCACAATTCAGTAGCTATTCTTAAGTATTTGAACCTGCCACCAATCTGTTATGTTATGCTCTTTAAATGTACTCTTACATTGACAACATATACATCTGTTTGTCTTTCAGCCACTGAATTTTCTCATTGTAAATATCAGAACAGCTAAAATGATCAGTTTACCATTTAGCAGATGGTTTGAAGTAAGCCATTGAATTTGCCATCCAGCAAATGCGTGCATACAAAGGACTCATGTAAGAGATTTTCTGTGTCCCAGATAGAGAAATTGTGTCCAAATATGCATGATTAAGCATTTCTGAGACCACTGTATATATACTAACAGAAAGCTTGAATTGCATTCTGTTTATGTATGTAACTTTCATAAAAGTATCTTGAGATTCAAAGAATTTATTTCAACTTCCAAACACCATATAAAGTCAATGGTAAATCTGCTGGCTAACCACAGATATGGCGGCTGATGTTGTAATTCAGAAACTCTACTGTGGATCCATTTAACTTCTTTTTTGTATCAGTATTGTTCTGTGCTTCTGAAGGGGCATATACAGTGATTCACCTCGTATGCATATGAATACAGCCACTCTTCTGCTTATAAGGTAGGTGGCCTTTCTAGAGGGGGACTATATTTGCGAGATGTGTATATATATGTGTATATAGTAGGAAAGATGTTTAACTTTAAGCAGGTATTATCTTTATTTAAAAGCAGAATTAATTATTAAAATGTTCTCATATTAGGCACATTTTTTTTCTAGATGACTTAAATTAATAGTTCATATTCTTAGGCATGAAATGTGAGTGGGGTATTGTTGGCTTGCACATTACAAAATTATTCAAAAAGTTACTGAGTCTTGGTGCATTCACTGTTTCATACTTAAAATAATTCTCTTTCCATTTACTTCATTTTCCCACTGCTACAAAATGTTCTCCTTTATTTATTTATCTTGTTTATTTGAGTCTTCTCAACATAAATCTTTTGGCATGTGAACTCTCACCAATGTCATCAAGTCAAATAACTTATTTTTCTTCTACAGTATTATTATCTTCATTTACATAATGACATGTTAAAGTTTTGTAATGATTTATTCTTATGTGGCTAATCATACAGTATTGCAATTGAATTTTACAGATGAAACATCTGTAAACAAAATGCCTTATTATATAGGAAGTAATATAAGAAATGTTACATGATTTTTCAGTCTTTGTCTGGAACCCTATTTGTTAAGTGTGTGTGTGTGTGTGTGTGTGTGTGTGTGTTATCTATATAATCTATTTTTAGCCTATCTGACCATGTTATGATCTTGACAGTTACATTGATCATAATTGTAAATTTTAAAAACAACAAAAATTCTGCTGTGTGAAGCCAAAAGCTCCATCAAACATTGCTGACCCCATTTCTATCTGACCATGTAGTGATCTTGATAGCTAAAAACATCCAGTCATAATCATCAATTAAAAAAAATCTGCTGTGCGAAGCCCAAAGCTCTATCACAACTTTGCTGACCCATTTCTTGCAAATATCAACATTCATGATATAGTAATAACCTTAGTGGTACATGTACTTTAGCCAACACTAAAGTAACAAACACCTGACATCTGGAAACAGACATAGTGAAAGAGAATCCGATTACTTACCTCACTGTAATGTGATGTGATGTGATTATGATTTTTAATGTAGCTTTAACAATTTTTCAGTCATATCACTACACTGTCTGCAGTGTGGCAGTTTATAGTGATGTCTAGCACTGGGGCATCATGCCGCAGACATGTAGCATGATGTTCCACCCAGTCACATTATTCTGGCACCATGCGGACCAGTCCAAACACTAACCTCTTAATGCTGAGCATCAATACACAGTTGCCTATAGCCATTCCTATTCCTAACTCTTTTCAGAGAGCAAATATGTGTATTTGTGTGTGATATTATATATATATATATATATATATATATATATATATATATATATATATATATATATATATATATATATATATATATATATATATATATTATGTACGCTGTATCAATGATATACCACTCAGCAAGCCTCATTTCCTTAAAATAAGGAAACATTTATACATCTGATGGTATACCATTGATTTAGCGTTCATAGTATAATGTATTATATGTTTTAATGGCATTTAAGCACAGAATTTACTTTGGTGCTTATTAATAGCTAAGCTTAGTCCAAGAATGTAAGACTTCAACCCTGATATTTATATTTTGGGGTTGTGGTTTTATAGCCAAAATAATGCCACTGTGTATGGTGCTTCAGCGTTGATTAACATAAGAACAATAAGTCAAATTTTCAGGAATATCTCACACACTTGGCAGTCCATATTGTCATTTTTCTGCTAATTATAGTTGTAATGTTGTAGTCAGTCTTTACTTACTCTGATGTCTTTTGTCTAATAAAGTTCTCATACAAGCAAGATGACATGTTTTCAAGATCCATTGGCCCATGTTACAGTAGGCTGGAATGTGATGGAAGCTAGGTACATCAAAATTGGTTAAAAGGATGATAGGAGTCTTGAACAAAAAAAAACTAAACACTTTCTGCAATATTAATATTCTATCTGAAGACATGTATAACATGAGGCATGGATTGTTAGAAAATTTTCTCATGCACATGACACCAAGTAACAATAACTATACTTGATGTATCATCATTGTTGACAATACTGGTTTAAAAAAATAGTAATGGTACTTGTCATTCCTTAACCACATCAAGCAAGCACACATTGTTTCTACCTATTAATCATCAAAAACTGTTGGTATTAATGCACTATATTTCCTTTATTTGAGAGTTTAGAAAGGGGATCTGGTTACATACCAATCATAGAGAAATTATAGAAAATTGATTAATGTTTAATTTAATTCTTGTGCTGTTGCAATACATTGGAAAAAAAAAAGAAAATGCAGGATACAGGTGAGAATAATCAGCTGTCATATTCTAAGACAATTATTAATATGATCTATTTGTTTTCATTTACAGATTTCTCTTTTAAGGTGAATTATTCATTTAGACCAGATGGCAGCTGCTGCTCTAAAGCCACATTTGTCCAAGATAAAAGTTCCACTTGGAGGAGAGAAAGTGTACAAAGATGAATGTGTATATTCATTTGACAATCCTGTAAGTTTGAGCATGACCCACCCATCTATTAAATAAATACATTTGTACCTTGACAGTGCTGTAAGTTTTAGCATCACCTACCCATCTGGTAGTTTAATTACATTTGTACTTGGACCATCAAATAAGCCAGATTGTAGTTCCTTATAATGGAATGTGGAGCAGCTCTTTCAAAGGCAAACTACTTATTTGTTGGCAGTAATTGCAATAGACTGAAGTGTGTATTTTTCACTTTTTTATAAGAACAAAATCATAAATTCAGTCAGTTGCTTATAAGTAGAAATGCACAGTGTGAAAAAAGAACATTGATGCTAATGAAATGTTGATTGGTTTCAAGAAACACAACTTAAAGGTTAATGGTTGAACTTCAAAGATATAATTTCATTATCAGAGAAACAGGGAGTACTTTCAGGGCAAGAGGATGCACTCTCAGGCAACAGAATGCATTATAAGGAGGGCAGGATACATTTTCATTTCATACAAGGGACTGTTTAGTACTCTAAACTTGTTACAACAATGAAAATTTTCCTAACATCAGACATTGTACTGAATGTATATTGTGTTCAGATCTACTTAACAATATAACTGTTTACATCAACTATATCAAACAAATTCAGATCTATACAAATTATCTATAATACTTATTTCCTGCTTCTCTTCCAACATAAATTGGCCATGCCAATTGTTTTGACATTAAATGAGTCTCTACCTTCGAAAGCTTAATACACAACATTATCAACACTGCCTTTCATATAGTTACCGGTAATATTGATGATGTTAATTTATCAGTCTGCAGTCACATCACAGCTATACTTAAACTACAGATCCTGTACTAACTTCCTATATTGATAGAGATTGTGCTGTGCTCTCTATATATGGAAATTGAATGGACCTTTGAATGCCATGAAATTTACAGAAAAGTATGCCAGCTTTTGCATTGTTTTCCTTTTCTTCAGATTCATCTGTAATATTTTCCTATTATTCTCATTTTGTTCACAGGAGAGTCAAGACGGGCTGTATGTGTGTATGAACCAATTCATTGGTCTTGGAAAGAAATATGTTGAGCCATATTCTAAAAAAACGGGAAACTATGTCTTTTTAAATATTAAGAGAAGACGACGAGAGGTAAGAAATTTTATATTTAGACCAATTTAAAATTTTGATAAATCAAACCATTGCTTTCTGTTGTATGGAACATCATAAATGCATTTTTACAAATTGAACAAGAGTTGTGCAGCTACATTCAATTGAATTTAATAAATAAAATCTATCTGCATTTTATTTGCTTTTTTAGTTTCTGTAGGAAAATTATGTATGTCTGCTAATAGGTTCTTTCACTCACACAGACAGATAGAAACATAAACACAAATGGACAAATGATTTTTTTTTTATTGAAACCATATTTATAAAATTTTCCCTTTGAATGATTCTTTTTTGACTTTTGTGTCTTTACTGTTTTGAGTACTTCGTAATATATTTTGAGAGAATGTCCTGCCTGATAAGATGTGGAGTCATTTTCTCCCATCTGCTAGGGTGGTCTGGTCATGCCCATTCTCTGACCAGCATTGTTATATCTGTAACTCATCAGTGGAAATTTGTCCTGTTAATTTTCTTCAATGGCATTTCTAACCTCACATTCTCAGCTTATATAATATAATATAAGATAATATAATATAATATAATATAATATAATATAATATAATATAATATAATATAATATAATATAATATAATATAATATAATATAATATTGTGGAATTCATGCAGTGCATAATATTTAGATAAGTGCTTTCCAATAGTAGATAACAAATAAAACCAGATACAGTAACACAATTAAATCTGATATTTGAAAACAAAAGCATGCAGGCATTAATTATGGAAGTAAATGTTATTGAGTCTTTAAGTCTGTTAGGAATAGAATGTCCATATGTCTTCATTTGAATAGTGGAAACACTATGAATATGAGTATAAGACAAAAAGTGTAAATTTTCACATTGGTGAGGTCAGCTAGGTATATTGGACTGGAGCCAGTCAACAAAATGTAGCATTGTGAACTGGTTTTGTATTTGATTCCAGATTAAATGGGTAGCCAGTGAAGGTTATAGAGCAGGTGGGAAGTGTGCTCAGTTCTTCATAACTCTGGGAATGAATTGAGCAACAGCGGTTTGAACGTTTTGACATTTCTGTAGTAGATACTGACACAAACCAGATAGAAATGAATTTTAATAGTCCAGTATTAAAAGAACTTGGGAAGGGAACACACAAGTATTTGTGGCATCATCTGAAAGAAAACTGCAAATAGAGCTGATGAATCTCAGCTCCAGGTATGCAGCCTTGCATAGGTTCAGTATGTTCATTACATGTTTATGTAATGAGATAGTACTGTCAAGAATGAAACCAAGCTTCATAATTGAATGTTGGTATTGCTAATACTTAATGTCTTTTGATGTGACTAATCTCTAAGAAAAATAAGATTAAACTTGAAAGTCAGGTTGATGGTGATGAAGAATTTATATTGTTTTATTGCTTTGCTTTAATCCTGTACACTGGCAGTGGGAGCATTTTCTACTTGAAAAATTCAGAAATTGCTTTCCAAATGTTTGCCACAGCTGACAGTTTCTGAGGAGTAGGAATTTTATTTAATAAAATTCTTCAACCAAATTTTCAGGTTATACATCTGTCATAGACCATGTTTACAAATATAATTTTCAGATGAAAACCATCAGTATCTTTGTATCTTATTGTTACAGTACATAATATATCATTGTAACTGTTCTGTTAGTCCAGTCTAATATATCACTGACCAATACTCTATTTGCAAATAACTTGCCCATGAAACTTTGAAAGGCCATTTCATATGCATTTACTTTGTTCAGATTGTGGGGGAAAAGTCCGGCTGGAAAGTATTTTTTAGGTTTCAAAAAAGATATTGTTTCAGAAAGATTTTAAGTTCTAAGCAATTTGCACATTTCTGTGCACAGATTGATCTCATGATGCAATGCATAATTGCCTTGCAGCTGCAATGTTAGAGGATGTAGTCATCTACTGTTTGACATACTGGGATAGGATTTTCCTGGTCTCTTTGTAAAATGGGAGCATGTTGTTTAGAAGTAACAAATACTTAGCTTCTTGGCATTCATTAACCTGGTTTTCTTTTAAATTTTTAGTGATACCTTTTCTAATAACTTTTTATAGAATAGCTAGATAGAAGTGCTAACTGGCTTTCTATAACAGATTGGTATCCCACAGAGAGTCAGGGTCCAGTTAAACTAGCATTAGAAGAAAAGATTGCATGCCTGTTGGCAGCTTTTTCTAATATTATTCGTGTTTTGCATCAAATTGTAGCAGTATGCAGGACTATTTCGGATTCCTAGAACCAGATAAAACACCTCTCAGGTTATACAAATTTTTGTGAACCTAGTATACAGAGTTTAACAACAGTGTACCTTAAACAGTTATCAAGTTATCATTCCTAATAGAACACTACACCTTTATCAAGTTATCATCATTTTCATTTCCTATTAGAACACTACTCCTCTGCACTGGTTTATACTTGCTTGTGTAATATTTCTTTCTTGTGTTTTTCAGATACCAAAATCAGATGAACCTAAAGAGGAGATGAAACCCACCAAAATGGCAATAGGTGTGTAAACTTATATTTGTATATTCAGTTCTTACTACGTAACTCAAAATGACTCATGATGTCATCAACATGAGATCACTTTTTGCTGCAACTATCCTAGTGCAAAGAACTCCAGGAGAAATGAGACCTAAAATGATTTGGTTGTGATTTCTATGTTAATAAAAATAATGACAAAGAGACTTACATTAGTCCCCTTCTTTTACGGCCACCCCTTCTGCACCAGGAAAGTGGCTTTATAAGGCTGGTGGCCTTTCCAGAGGGGGACTACATGATTTGTGAGAAGTATATGTAATGTACGTAGTAAGAAAGCTTCATTTTTTTTTTAAAAGCATTTAATATCTTTGTTTAAAAGCAACATTAATTATTGAACGGTTCTTGTTGTTATAATAGTTGACTTTTTTCAATTGAATATGCATTAATAGTTCTTATTCTTGGCATAAGCGTGATATGCAAGTGGGTGTTGTTGTCATGCACATTGCAAAACCATTCAAAAACATCATTTGAATCTTGGTACATACGCGATTCTCTTTCCATTTGCTCCATTTTCCCACTGCTGCTGAATAATTTTCATTATCAGTTACGATGTTGTTTATTCAAGTCTTTTCAACATAAAATTGTTTTTTTTCGAGTCTTTTCTACCAAAAATCAAAAATTGTTCTACAAGTCCTTACTTTCCACCTCACCCAATGTCTTTGACTATAATAGCCGGCTTTTTCTGAAAAAATCATCTCATTTATGTCAGGGGTCATGCTACCAGGTGAAGTGGGCAAAATTGCTTTCCAAATGTTTGCCACAGCTGACAGTTTCTGAGGAGTAGGAATTTTCTTCTGTTAGGAAAGAGAAAATGACTTTGCACTGATATATTTGGACATAAAATGGCTGAAGATTATAACTTTTGAGATGCCCCCTCACAGTAATCAGTAAGTTCTGGCACTGTTGTAATCCAAGGTGAAATGCATCAATATGTAAATAGTAATTTGCTTTTAAAAAATGTGATGGGTGAAGAATTTTTTCTAATGTATTTCTTTTTTTTATAAATAGAGATTTTAATGGCCATATTTCCGTATTTTCTTGATAAAATCAGTTTGAAACAGTAAATAAACTTGTAATGGCGGACATCGCTGTGTATAAGATACACCACATCATTAAACTGTCTGTATTCGTAAATAATTGGGCAAATAGATTCAGGAAAATATATAATATAATGAAAACAAAGTTTGAATATTATTTCATAGGAGATATAGCCTAAATATTTAATAATGTAGGTCAAAAACACTGACAATCTTTTGTGGAATTCGAAATGGTGCTGCAAGGTCAAGGTTGTTTCCTGACCAACCGTAATTTTCACGAAATTACAAAAGAGATATATAGTAGTGAAGTAAATACTATTTAACCAATTTATATTGTTAATACCAGTAGGTATACAAATATTTCAACCATAAATATGTAGTCCTATTAATGAATTTGTTGTAACAAGAAAGTGAATTGTTGTATTTAGAAAAACCCATTTTTAAAAATAGACGCACTTGCTTGGTGCAATACGTGTTCTTGGATGTTTCATTGGGGGGGGGATTTCAGTGTAGTTATTTATTTACTTTAGTGCTTCTCTGTGTTGTCTATGAATAGTTAGAGTAATGTTTTATTGGTAACAAGGAAATCAGGACGAAGAGTATGTTTTGAAGTCGCTTGTGCATATATTCCTATGTACATGAATTTGGGGTTGTTTCAAAGAATGCTAGAAATTTTTTTGACTGCAATTTTACACAAAACTTGTACAAAATAAAAAAAAAATATTTAAGTGGTAGTTTATTAAGCACTTTTACCAGCTTGCAATTACAAGACTCTAATCTTGTTACTGATTTCAGTTAAAATTAATTACAATGTATAACTTCTGCTGTGCCTTTTAAGTCATATGACCAATTTGCCTGTATCTCAATTCAAACACATATATACTACAAGTATGAATAGAATGGGTATGAATATGATAATTTTTATCCATGTACAAAATGGGTTGATAATAAACATATGACATATTTTTAAACTTGAAAATTAAGGTATTGTTTAAAACTGTTAAAAGCATACTGAAAAATGGAGCACATGAATAAGATAATGCAGCTATAATTTTGCATTTCTTGCTTTGGTCTCACTTCTCCCAGTTTAGCTGCCACGTCTCCCTGTTCTGACCAAAAGGAGAAGTCACTTCTGTCTGCAATTTAAGTCTAGCTTGACCCCTGTTATGTGATGACATAATAATGTTTGGTAATGATTTATTCAGATGTTCCTAATTGTATGCGATTTAATTATGCAAGTAAAGGCAGATTCACCCATGGGCAGGTATCCAACAACACCAAATGCAAATTAAGTTGTCAACAAAGTATTATACTATCAGTTTAGAAATGAATACAACTAGCTTAATTACATGATGAGTCCATTTTTGTCAGGTGAAGTTGAATGGCTTATTTGAATTTGGAAAGTGTTTGGATTTTTTTTTTTACTAGTTTGCAGCAGTTTGTGAATTGATTTTGAAACTAAAAATTAAATCTATGGAAAATTTCATTAGAATAGATTAAGAAGCAAGATTGTACCTTTTGTGTATAATGTTTGATTCTGCTTACAGGTGTGGAAGGTGGCTTTCAGGTGGATGAAAAGAAGTTCGAGTTTGTGGAGGATAATTCCATCGTTGTTTTGCCTGCATGGACCAAGATTAAACTGAATGATGCAGAAATCCCAGACATGGTCAGTGTAGATTGACATTAGGCCCCATATTCACATATTTCTACATGTAAACTTATGCAGAATCAGTGTTGAAGATTATTATAATGGTTAAATGCCAGAATCTGTCAAACTCAGTCATACTATCAAAAATATTTACCCACAGTGCTTTCAAACAGGCCAACAGTTTTATATAGCAAACATTTTTCAATGACATTGTTGTGTCAATGTTTTAAAGATTTTTATTTTTGGATACAGTTGGGATACATCAACATATTGACACAGATAAGACAATCATTCAGTTTTATGGAATTTCGAATTTTAGTTTCATTTAACACATACGTAAAAGATACCTTTAGAAAAACTGTTGTGGTTCCATGATTGTAGGTTTCTCTGCACTCATATTTAAACAATTATCAAAGCCTAATGCTATTTTCAGTACAAATTTAAATGTAAGTAATAATTTCATATTTTCTTTTCATTTGTTGAGTTTTAGGCAGTGTATATTGTAATGGTCTTGTCTGTCAGTCAGTCCATCTGTCCCATTTTGTTTTGACACCATAGTGATTTGACATGGGTTAAGAGTTCAGAAGTCATTGCCCTTAACTGAATGAAGACCAAATTTTTTTGAATGCTCTGGTGGCCTAGTGGTTAGAGCATTCCATATCTGATGTGGGAGGTCATGAGTTTGATCACTGGCAGAGTCATACCAAAGACTTTAAAAAATGGTACTAACAGCTGCCTCACTTGGTGCTCAGCATTAAGAGGTTAATGTTAGGACTGGTCGGCCTGATGTCATGATAATGTGACTGAGTGGGACATCATGCTACATGTCTGCGGTATGATGCCCCAGTGCTAGACATCACTATAAACTGCCACACTGCAGACATTATAGCGATATGACTAAAAATTGTTAAAGCTACGTTTTTAAAAAAATAAATCACACAAATCACACAGAAATGCTTCCACACAATTGAGGAATTCTCCACCATCTACAAATATTCAAACTTGTGGATGGCTTGCACTTGGGGTGCAGAAGAACCATGTACCATATGAGGTCAAAAGTTTCAAGATCAAGGTCATTGTGTCAGAAAAAAAGAAAATGGCTTTTAGACAATAATTTCATTTTGTCATCATCAGTGGTTAGCAAACTTTGTGAATGGTATGCATATAAAGTAAGGAAGAAGCCTCTTGATTTCTTGGTTTAAAAGGTCAAAGCCATGCTTAAAGAAGAAAAGTTTGTACACAATAAAATTATCTACTTGATGTAAGAAAGAATCCTATCAATTTCTGGATCAAAAGGTCCAAGGTCAAGGTTGCTATGAGTGAAAGAAGAAATATGGTTCCTGCAGAATAGTTTAAGGTATCTACATAGCAGACAGATAAACCTGATAGGCATAATCAGGCAGTTCATGGTACTCATGCTATATATTTAATTTGGGTATAATTAAGACAGATGCTTTGTGACTTTTGGGCCAGGTGCAATATTCATGAAACTTCTCAGGCAAAAACTTGGTAATGAAATCACATTTCCAGTGTGCTACAAGTAAGATATTCACATTTATATTGCCCTGAGGTCCACAGTCAAATATTCATATTTTCATGTGCCCACTTGGTCAGATATTTCAGATCCCTCTGTCAAATGCCATTCAGGTTAAATATTTAAAAATCCTTTGTCCCATAATAAGCAAGTAAAAAAATTACATTTTCTTACCTTATGTCCTACAGGTACAGCTGTCCATAAAGTGTATTCTGGCTGCAGAAGATGCCTGGAAGGCTGAGGAAGCAGCAGCAATGGCTGGTACTTGGGAGGGAGAACAGAAACAAGTGTCCAGGTTAGTGCAGGCTTGTAGTAGGATTCAATCCACTACTCTTGTACCTTAGTTCCCTGTAATATAAAGTGGCCATACCAATTGATGGATCACCAACTCCACCCACTTGCATTGTAAATGTTAACAGATTGTAACTAATCAAGGCTTATTGACCACTGTTATCACAAACAAGGTTTTAGTTGAAGAAGGAAATAGCCAGGCAGAGTCTGTTGTTTGCGTGTCAACATAGCTTTTATGCTTTATATGTAACATATGTAACATATGAAAATTCAAAATTATCCATTGTTCACGAGTTTGTCCGCAGATACTGAGATTTCATTTTACTCTCATAGAATAGTTTTATTTTAATTTTTATATAGATTGTTATGAGTAGGAGAGCTATTTATGCCATCAATTGCCATGACATTATTGAGGGTCTGATAATCAGGTCTGTATATGAATAAAATAGATTTGTTTTGTGACATGTTTTCATTCATTGGCAATAAATTGCCAGATAATCAAGCTTGTATTTGATTAGAATTAATATGTACCAACCTCAATATTATTGTTATTTTCAAACTTCAGTTTCAGAGCAGATAGATTTTGCTAACTATATTCTTTATGCAGCATATGGAAAAATTGTTGACCAGCTGAAGGAAGACTTTTTGTCCAGAATCAAACAAATATTGAATCAACCAGTCAGTTTAACTGTCAGTCAATAAATTAAACAGTTCATTAGAAAAAGTACTTGATTTTGGTCAGTGTAATTGAATAATATCAATTATCTTTAACTTATAATAAATAATAAAGGAACTTGAGTTATTGTCATATAAAGAATCTGTTCTAGTTACTGTACAGAACCAGTTTCTGCACAATCAATACTTACTCCAGACTGTGAGCTGTATATTTTGACTTTAGAAGAGGGAAACAATAACACATATTGCAATGTACATTTACATCTGCATAAAGCAAAAATACCATATGCAATTTTAAAAGCTTAAAGGTGTACATTAAATGGCAGCAACAGGTACAGATCCTCTTTTTTTGAATTACTTAATTTTTAGTACATTAGGGTGTAATAATTTATTTTGCATTTTATAACCTTTATAACATTTTATAACTGCTCAGTAATACATGAATTATTTTATGCTAATTGTGTATGAAAAGTCGTTGCAGATAATTATTTATGACTATCAAGGTAAATAATGATGATAATGATGGTGGTTGTGGTGGGCATGATAATGATGGTGGTTGTGGTGGGCATGATAATGATGGTGGTTGTGGTGGGCATGATAATGATGGTGGTTGTGTGGGCATGATGATGATCATCATCAAAATCATCTTTATTTAATATTCTAGACATGCTGCAAAACTGGTCCAGTTGAACAATGGCAAAAAGATACCACCCAAGGGCTGGAAATGTGAGAAATGTGATCTTACCACTAACCTTTGGCTGAACCTAACAGATGGTAGCATTTTGTGTGGACGACGTTTCTTTGATGGCAAAGGGGGCAACAATCATGCAGTGGAGCATTATGAGAAGATGAAACATCCTCTTGCTGTTAAACTTGGAACTATTACACCAGATGGAGCAGGTGATTTGAAAATAAACTGAAACTTTCCTGTCCATTGTTATTACCTGTAAATAAAATTACACCTTATGGCCAGTTTATATTTTAGATTGGATCCCAATTAAAAATGATGGTTATTGTCCAGAAAGTACCATCATGTAAAGAATTGTATTATATTGAGACAAGTTAGTTAACTGAATTAATTATTCCATATGTACTATTTTAGCTATATAAGACTGGGGGGGAGTGGCAGGGTACAAAACAGGCTTCATTGATGCATCTACCTATTTAAATAGATATATGTTAACAAAAAGTATTAAAAACAATTGGTTGACAATAAATCCAAGACACGTGTGTGAAGGCAGTTTATACTTTAATGTTTTTTAAAGAAAAATATCTTGTTTGCATGAACCAGTAAAACCAATTTGAGATAAAAAAATTAAATTTTGTATAGACAGTTGTAAGCATATGTAGATGACCTAAAAATAGGTCTTTATAGTAGTTTTTTAATGTGATCTTTTTTTAACCTTAAACTGTTTTTCTAATTAACAAACACATGAGTTTTAAATCTTAGATCAATGTCTATGTGAAATGTTTTAATGTGACATCTGTGCAACACAGAACTTGCTGTAGAAAATGTTGTTCCTGTCCATATTTTATTTAATATGTTATGTGCTTTTAATTTGCTCATTCCATATTGTATATTTTTTATTAGATGTGTACTCTTATGATGAAGATGATATGGTGTTAGATCCCTACCTGGACAAACACCTTGCACACTTTGGAATCAACATCACCTCTCTTGAAAAGGTATATTTTTATCTCTAGCAGACATTAATGATAGTGTTTTCTTGGGATTAATTTGTACAAGATATGCATATATGAGATTAATTTGTGCAGTATATACATATATGGGATTAATTGGTACAATATGTACATACATGGGATTAATTTGTATAAGGGGCCTCGAGTGGCCGAGTTGTCTAAAGCGCTCTCCATTATGGATCACTGCCATCTCCCCTCTGTCTGTGTGGGTTCGAATCTAAGATTTAGTGAATGTGGATATGTGAGAAAGCTTGCCAGAAGCTTCTCGTGGGTTGGTGGTTCTTTCCACGGATTTCTCAGTTTTTTCCTCCACCATTAATACTGGCCGCCATGCATAGCTTATCATGTGCTGAGAAATGGTGTTAAGCCCCACAACAACAACAACAACAACAACAATTTGTACAATATTTGCATATATGGGATTAATACGTACAATATGTGCACTAACCTCCTCTGATTTTGACATTCTTTAAAACATGCTGACATAAATGAACCTGTCAAATACAAACCTGGTGAAGTTGATATCTTGCCAGCATAAATAATGTTTTCAGCTTCTGTGAGAGCTGTCCCGTTGAAACATAATTGAGACCCAGGGAAGGTTATTCATTGTGATGTAGTTGCCCAATGATGCTATGCATAATTTTGTATTAATTTCTTCATGAACTCTTTTGAGTAATCAGAGTAGCCCAGCATATGTATTTAATTTTAAAGCAGTTATCTACCCCTGGTACTATGTGTTTAAATGTGATGGCTTTGATAGACTTAGTAGTAAAATTACTATTTTGCTGTTTCGTTTATGCTGCTTCTCTGAAGAAGTTTCATTGTCGTGTAATGTGTTCAGATTAGACAATGCTTACATGAGAACAAGAAATAAGACCTTGTTCATGTCATCTACCTTATGTAAGAAATTATTTTGATAAAATATTAAGTCTGTTTGAAAGCTGTGGAGATGGTGTGTAATACGTTTTTGCCTGCTACATCACTGTCAGCTACATGTTTCTGAATTTTTTTGACAGTATTTATTACATGAACACCTTTTCTGATTAATTAAGAACTCATATTTCAAGTATTTGACTTGTATTTTACTAAAGAACTTGAGTCTTTACCTAAATCAGAAAACTTATCCATTCGTGTTAAGGTTGGGAATTACTCTCTGCTACATCTAGAACCCAACACTCCTGTAGACATAAAAATATCATTTTGTCTATATGGTATAACGGTACCAATTGTTCAACCCCAGGTGGGAGGAGCTTAAGGTGTCAGGAACATTGCATTAAGAAATAAACGACAAAACTAGCTGTGATTAGTGCATTATGTAAGAGTTGTACTTTCTGTTAGGCTTTAAAAAAAGTTGAGCCTCTTGGCATCATGTGAAATTATGTTAATTCATATCTAGATCACATTTTGTATTTTTTTTTTAAATTTTTTAAAATGTGGTACACAGGACTGAAAATGTGTTCGGTGTAACTAGATAACTCTTACCCCTGTCTAGTTCCAGCAGAGTTATCTTTCTTAAATGCAATGGAATTCCTATTTTCGATATTATCAAATTAACAATCTAACATTGCTTTCTGTGACAGTGTGTGACATGCATGCTGAGGTAGGATAGAAAGTATATTTATTTCACAAAACATTAGCATTGCGGTCTATGGAAAAGCAATTGGTACTGTGATACCATATGTGTGACATAGACAAAGAGAAGCAACTCATATATTAGCTCCCCTGGTACCACTAGGTAATTACCTGGAACATGAATGGCTTCAGTGTTTAATTAATTTGCACTGTCAGCATGCCTCTTAAGAATCCATTAGGTTAAATTTGTTTTCACTCATCCGCATATTTGTGTTGGCGGTACAATAAGTGTAAACATTATTAAAGGTAGAATAAATTATGTTTTGGAGTTTATGGTGCATTGAATATGTTTGCACTTGTACTACATTGTTATGATAATACTGTAACCACATTATATTTTATATGGACAGTTTATATAATATCTCAGACATGATGTCACATATTTGAACTTTATTTATAATAATATTGCAATTCATTACTAAGTTGCTGTTTTGTAAATGTCATTCATGATATTGGTGACTATATATTTGATCTACTTCATAGTTATGTTTGCATTTTTTTTGTTTTTGTTGTCTTATATATATATATATATATATATATATATATATATATATATATATATATATATATATATATATATATATATATATGTGTGTGTGTGTGTGTGTGTGTATGGGAATAACTGTACACCAAGTGTAAGAATGCAGTTGCTTCAAAGAGGGCAAGGATAATCATGAAATATACTTGTCAAGTTCTGTTTTCATCTTCAAAGACCAGTAACACCTGTTCCTGTGGTCTGAAATGACATAGGCCATAGTCCTAGCTAAGCAGCTTAAAAGGCAGAGAAAGAGAGCCAGAACTAAACATCCAACCAAGACATCTTAAGCCTACATCCAGACTCTGTTTTAATGAATAGCTAACACCTTCCCCTCCATATGTTTAGAAGCTCAACTTCTCCCCTCCCCCCAAACACCACACCTGCAGAGACCTTGCAATGCAGTGGTGATAGAGATTTGAAATCATGCATGATAATATTATCAGTAATGCATTGACAGCTAAAATATTCAACAGTGGAAGCAATGATTTGGCCTCTATCTATTTTGGGCAATCCTCAGGTGTAAGTCGAGCTCTACCATCTTTGTTTGCTGTAGATGATAACAAGGTGCATTTGGGAGTACTTTCTGACTTTGCCAGCCAACCTGACCAGCCAAAGTTTCCTATAGACAAAAAATGTTTTCACATCTGTTGATGGGCTGCATTCCAAAATTAAACACGTAATTACTAGAACAACAGGGGCCCCGAGTAGATTAATTGTCTAAAGCACTGGCCATAATGGATCACTGCCATTTCACCTCTATCTGCATGAGTTCGAGTCCGGACTCAGCTAACGTGGGTAAGTGAGAAAGCCTGCCAATAGTTTCTCATGGGTCGGTGGTTCTTCCCAGGGTTTTTCCATCGTTCTTCCTCCACCATTAATACTGGCTGCCATGTATAGCCTATCTTGTGATGAAATATGGCGTTAAACCATACAACAACAACTATAACATTTACTTTTTTCTGTTTTTCTTGAACATACTTCTGAATAGGTCCCTGGTTGGTTAAATATGGGCCTTAGATTGGGATCACACCTTGACAGGTATTAAAGACAAGTTTCAAAACATGTGTGCTGATTCATTTGATGGCCAGGCTTGTGATCACACCTCGGCATGTACAGAAAACCTGTTTGAAAACCTGGCCTTAAGATACAGTAAATACTCTGAGTTGTATATATTCATTGGAAAGTTCCTTTTACTAATGCTGCATTATTACAATAAAGTGATTTATGAGTAATACACTCATATCTTTTAAATCCATTGCAAACCTTTCCTGTTTAAAACATTGCTTGACCATGATTATTGTTAAATTTGTCCAGTTTTGAAAATCTTCAATCAAATGATGTGATAGAATTTAACAGTACAGTTAAACCTGTCGTGCAAAACTGGCCATTGCACACGGATGACAACTGTACACAGGTTCATCATTTTAAATTTGTTTTTGAACCAAATCCATGCATCAAATATCACTGCACAACAAAATCTTAATTAGCTATGTTGTTCTCCCAAATTTATGCTTCACTCAAGATTACTGTATCCTACTCACACTTTGATTGGTATTAAAAAATGAACTCATCACCAAGTTAATAATTGACATGTATCATAGCTTGTTCATAGTATAAAAGAAGGCAGGTGACCATTGCATACAGAATATTAATAGAGGAAATTTGGTGGGGGCAATTAGAATTAAAATAGTTGTTGTGAACAGGAGGCCACTGAGTAAAGTTGACCATTAGGACAGATTTGACTATATTTTCATGTGTACAGTCTACTTTATCAACAGCATAGACAAAGTGTAAACCAGGCATCTTTCCCATGACCTGGTTTATTCTGGTTACATATACATCATAGGATGAGGCTTTAAAAATTGATATCCACCCCACACCCTGTACATACCTTTAGTATACTGAGATATACTTTTGCACATAGCATGAAACCAGATCTTCAACTGCACACATCATAGAACCAGATTTACAGTTGCACATAGTGTACACCAAGATCTGCAGCTGCACAGATCATAGATCCAGAAGTACAATGTCACTTTGCATAGATTACTATCTACAGCAGCACAGAGCATAGACTCAAAAATACAACTGCACACAGGATAGAATTTTATACAGCTGCACAAAATATGAACCCAGATCTACGTCATACATCATAAACCAAGATCTACAATGTCATGCATTGTACACCCAGATCTACAGTGTCACACATCATACACTCAGATCTACATCTGCACATAGCATAGACCCAGATCTTCAACTGCTTGCATCATAGAACCAGATCTACACTTGTACATAGTGTACACTGAGATCAGCAACTGCACATATGATATATGCAGATCCACAGCTGCAGATAGTGAAGTCCCAGATCTGCAGCTGCACAGAGTATAGACTGAAGTACAGCTGCATACAGTATAGATCCACATGTACAAGTACACCCAGATAAAAAACTGCACACAGTATAGACTCAGAAGTACGGCTGCATACAAGGTAGATCCACATCTACAGCTGCATATTTTATGAACCCAGATCTTAAACTCCACCTTTCATACAATCAGATCTGTGCACAACATAGACCCATAAGTACAGCTGCATGCAGAATTTTCCACATCTAGAGCTGCATACGAATCTACAGCTGCATAAAGTGCACACCTAGATCTACATTTTCACACAGCAGACCTAGAAGTACAGCTGCACACAGGGTAGATCCAGATATGTCTGCACACAATATATGCAGAGATCCACAATTGCTAATGTCATACACCCATATCTACAACTTCACACACCATAGACCCAGATCTACTAATGTACACATACTGCAACTGCACACAGCATAAACCCAGAACAATGACACTCAGTATAGATCCATGTCTACAACTCTACACATATATCTACATCTACAAATCCATGGCATATGTCCACATCTGCAGCTCCTCACAACAATATAGTTGAAGATCTACACTTGCATAAAGTGCTGATGGGCCAGAACCTGCACTGCACACTGGGGTACATAACTTTGAACAGTGTAAACTGACACAGCATTATGTGTTGACTGGTCTGATTCTGTACTGTTTGCAAAAGTCTGTATATATGATTCATTATAAAGGCAAACTAAAATTATATAGTCAAAATTTTAATATCCTTTCTCTTTTCTTTTCCCAGACAGACAAGACAATGGTGGAGCTTGAAATTGACCTAAACCAGAAAATTGCTGAGTGGGATGTCATTCAAGAGGCTGGCAGCAAACTGGAACCAGTGTATGGCTCTGGCTACACTGGAATACGCAACCTTGGCAACAGTTGCTATATGAACTCAGTGATGCAGACAGTATTTACCATACCTGATTTTCAGAGGAAGTGAGTATAACTATAGAATTGCTTAAACAGTACTTTTATACCCCACAAGGGTATGGTAAACATTTTTGTGGTGTTGTGTGATTAAGTTCAATTCAGTAAACCATTCATGGCTGAACATAAGAGGAATGTAAACTAATTTTACTCTGTATCAAATTAATTGGAGTCAGACATTCATACTAGAAAGTCAGACAGACATAACTTAAAAATTTATTTGATTGGTTAATTTAGATTCTCTGAAGCAATCAGTCACCTGCATGCATTTTTATTTTTGAAAGAGGCAAAAATATGATATCAAAAAAATTTGAAAATTGCAGCATGTGCACACCAGAAAGAAAGCATGTTGAACCTTTTGGCTGATTTTTGCTTGAAAATTGCAAATTAAAAACAATAAAGATTTAGTTTTCCTTCAAATATTAACAAAACCAGACAAAATATGGATCAGACAAAATAAACAGCATACCTGAAAACACAAATGCCACAGGATAATAAATAGACAACTATGGTTCTGCTGTACAGTTTTGTATATTTAAAGAAAACAAATTTCCATGGTTTTCCTGACTGGTTATCCTGGTTGTTTAAAAATAGAGCCCTTGTATATCTTGTGTATTGTTAAAATAACTTTTGGTTACCATTAGTTCGTTGTATGATTGATAGATATCATTTGGGTTATAGAGTATACAGCTTGGCCTTACTCAGATGTGCACCTCTTGGATTGCAGCTAGTTTAACTTCAAAGGTACATTTTAAAAAATGCTAAGAACTTTTTCACTTTTTATATATTTATAATCCATTTATTACACTTTATAAATCTGGTATTGGTCTAATCCTGCAAAATTCATTTTCCCTATTTTAAGAACTGCTAAAGTTGGTGTACTTTAAACTAGATAAGGCTCTTTTATTGAGTTCATGGAAATAGCCATTTTTGCAGGTGTCTGTTTTAGATAGTGCATAGTTTCATAATGAAATTTCAGAAACAGTACATGAAAGTTGCACTGAGGTATGATAACATGTGCATGTTGCCAGTGCAAACATCAACTTGTATTGGTCCCTCTCTCAAAAGTATAACTGTAGAGAAGAACTTGTATTAAATACCTGTATCAAATACCTGATATTACATCAGTGGCTTGATAAACTGAAACTGGGAAATATAATTCCTAAGTTTGTACCCTAATATACTAGCAGTCATGTCTTGCCAGCATTAAGAACAAGTCCATAGCATAGGCACATCATATATTGCAAGTTTTTGAGTTCAGAAAACATGACTAAATTGTTTCAAATGTTTAGCTTTTTATTCATACTTATAAAGTTACATCAGATTATGTCATAGCTTTTTCCTTCATCTGTAATGCAGAAGAAATATTAAGAAATTTTAGATTACAACTCATCAAAGTCTGAATTAGTTTTTGGATTGCATCCTTGCAAACATGAAAAGTATTTTTTAGGAGCGATGAACTAAAATGAAGAAATGTAAAAAAGAAAGTTTGATCCAAATCATGGCATCAATGAGTTAGAATTATTTTTTTGGGATGTGGCATGGTGAAATTGTGGTAGGAAATACTTGAAGTAGGTTGTCATTAATAAATGCCCCCCCCATTACATTACACACACACACACACACACACATATGTCATGTATATGGAATAAATGTAACAAGAACATGGTTCAGGCAATGTTTACAATTCACACAGGTGTGTCATTGGATTAACACTTTCTTTCTTTGACCTAGGTTTGTTTCAGCTGAAATATACAAGCCATATTTGAACTTACCCCTGCTTTACTGTAAACATTAAAATATATGCATACTGCATGCAAACAATTGAGAGAGCTCAAAATCTAAACAAGTCTGGTTACAACATGCATATTTCACATAAATGGTAACTCATTCAAGTAGGAAATTAAGTACATAGCCTAAATATTTAAATTGGGAGAGTGGGCACTTAAAATTGGTTATCCTTATATGAGTGTGATAATTTACATTGAAATGTGGATCTTTTTATTGAGTCACCATGTAATTGGTGGTGGTAGGAATTAAGTTAAAGCTATAATATTTACTTTGTTTCCAAGTAAATGTTATTAATTACTTTATAACTACTGTTGTTTACATAGTTACGGTAATGTTTTATCCACAATAAAGAAATGAGGAAGAACAGTATCATTTGCAGACACATGCTTTTGCCCTCGTGTACATAGTTCAGGGATTGTTTCAAACATGTTTAGAAATCTTTGAAAGTGCCATTATTGAGAAAAATATATGGGAAAAAAAGAAAAGTTTTAAAAATTGATTAAGGGTGGTTGATTAAGCAGTTTTATTAACTTGCAATTACAATAAAATCTCGTTACTCAGTTAAAAAAATTTTCAGTTTATTTTCTATTCTCTTTTATCAATTGACCAAAATAACTAGATGATTTTCGACTTGAAAATAAAGTATTGCTCAATCCAATGTTAAATGCAACTACATATACTGGGAAATAGAGTGCATAATTCAGATAAGAGAACACATATTTTATATATATATATATATATATATATATATATATATATATATATATATATATATATATATATATATATATATATATATTGCATTTTTGCTTCACATCCACTTCTCCCTGTTGAATTCTCACTTCTCCCTGTTCTGTCCAAAAGGAGAAATCACTTCTCCCTAAAATTCAAGTCAAGCTTGAACCCTGCATCATGATTCAATGAAGCCCCTTGTCACAAAAGGTTCCCCTCTGGTAAGAAATGTACTTACTTCCTCCCCTTCCCAACACCAGTTGGAACACTGATACTTGTGTCCAATCCATCATGTCTTGTCCCATACCATGCTAAGAGTAATAGATTCAGATTTCTTTTACACTCAGCAACCTTTGTAGGGTGAAATGGATTATACAGCAATAATTTGCATACATTAGTCAATTCTAATCAAGGATTTTATACCTTTGGATCAGTTTTATGTGTGATAAATACAAGGTTGCTATGCTACTATTTTACAGATATCTGCAGGATAGGGAAGAGATCTTCAACAGTTGCTCCCCTTTAGATATTATGTCTAATTTTGATGCCCAAATGTAAGTAGTTTTCTCTCTTCCTTTCTGTCTTTGTGCATGTGTCTTTGATACTTTATTCATTCTCATGATTAAACTTGCTTTAAAAATTGTAAACATTGATTAAACCTTACAGATTTTCAACATATAATTTTTTAGATCTAGTTTTATCAGGTAATAATAATTCTTGTTAACTCAGTGTAGTTATAGAAAAATGTAGAGTGCAATAATTTTCACCCGGGGACCCTTGTGTAATAATGAATGCCTCTTAATCCATGTTAGAAATATATTAAGCTTAATTTCAGGGGAACTCCACTATTGTGTACTTTGTTATGACATCAATTCGGATATAACATGGTCATATTATTTTATATGTCCCTTGTACCCTGACACTGCTCAAAACATCAGCAAAGCTGAGAAATGGTAAATAATATTTCATTTAAGTTTCAGAAACCTATAGCTTACACATAATTAATGTTCTTACATATCAATGATTACTCTCCATCAGCTAGCTGTTTCAATCCTGATTGATATTTAAATTGGCCAGTAGAAATAATATATACACTTGACTGGCCTGTTGTTTATTCGATCCTCCCATTCATACATTCAGGTAGACATGTTCAATAGTGAGCACTCTTTCCATATTGTAGCATGTACATGTTGATTGATATATTATTTCCCAAAACTTATAAGCTTCTTTTCATTTTGTGTCATTATTTCTGTACCCCAGTTTGGTACATAACATGGCTGGAAGATATGGACTACAAATACCAAATTACAGCAGGTTTTATATTGGGTTATTGGTGTAAATAATAGCAGAGATATTTCATAATATATGAATATTGACTAAAATTATTTGATTCTCACACTGCATTCCTGATATTAGATTATCTCCATTTGAACGTGTTCTTTGCTTTTGGACACATTTTTGAACACACTTGTATGTCTGTATTAAAAGGTAGGTGGATGCCTGTATAAATTAGTGATATATATACATACAGGCTAGACAATTTTTAATTTGTACTTTACCTTGCCTGCACACACCAACCCATATTCTATATTGTATTGTATTTCAGGGCCAAATTTGGACATGGATTGTTGTCAGGGGACTACTCCAAACCACCTATTGAAGGAGTTGATGCAGTCATACAGGTTGTTAGGGCAAATCACCTCTGGAATTATATTAATTTATCACATTTTTTTATATAGTTTGGATTAGGTGTCAGGCCAAGCTGATCAGTACCTATTCCCCATGAAAAATATGTAAAAATTACATAAAGATCAAGGAAAGTAATCATAGCTTGTTGGCAGTGACTTAAACATTGAATCATCATAGCTTGTTGGCAGTGACCTAATTTATAACATTAAATCATCATAGCTTGTTAGCAGTGACCTAATTTAAACATTGAATCAAAATGATGATGCATAATGTTTCCATAGATTTTTTTTTTCTTAATGCTAAGTTTATTTTTAGTATGCCGTGAAAATTAAATGTGTCAGAGATATGGAATATAAACTTTATGCAGTATGCAATATAAAAATTTAGTACAAGTCTATCCTATCTGGTTTTTATCTGGTTTATCTATGTCATTAGAAATATGCTTATATCATTTTAACCTATATGTGGACTGTGACCAGCAGCTCATGGTCTTTGCTATTCATTACATACTAATAATTTCAACCCAAAAATGTAGGTCCTGATTTTCTGGCTCATTAAGCAGGTCAGCTCTATTTCAGTTGAGCCCCCACTAAATGTACATTTCCCATTTCATGTTGAGTTACTTGCCTTGCCAGCTAAAGATTGTACCACACATTATCTTGCTGTCAAAGAGTAGTTTTCTAAGTTCAGAATGACTTTTATGAATTAGTTGATTAATTGATTAAAGAATTTGTATTTATATAAAACGCACAAAAGACTCACTTTTTATTTCATAATTGTCATCAGTAAAAAATGAATTAAGATTTCAAATTTTTTAAGGGATTTTACTATGTGGTGTTAGAAAAATGCCTTTTACCGAGAGGTAATTCCACAAAAGAAAGGGAACCAGCCTATGATACTAAAAGAGTCATACTGTTACATTACATTCAAGGTTAAGATGAGAATGATGTTTCAGATTGTTGCAGTAGATTTGAAATAATTTTATGAGATAATATTGAGTGAAAAAAAAGAATTCTAATACATTTCAAAACACTTAAACTATACTGTTGATGTGTCCAAACAGTTGAAAAATAAGAGTCTTTTTTTGATATGTTATATCTCAACATGGACTTGTTATTAACCTGGCAAAAAATTGTGTTTTTGCTTTGATAGACAAAATGTCATGCCTTAATTTTAGAGAAAAGTAAAATAGATAACAAAAGATTATCCCAGGTATCAAAATTATTCCTCATACCATTTACTGTTTCACACACAAGCTAGTTAAACCTACCAGTAGGAAGTCATTTGTTGTTCACCTAAGAGTCTTGGCAATTTTTTCAAAAAGTTCAGACAAAGTATCAGTGTATGCATTCATTTGTACATTCAAACATCACGCTTTTGTTTCTACTATGTAACTTTAAAGGCATTTGAGATTTAGGGTGAAACTTGGTGTAAATACATATCATTATAAGAACCAGTATCATGATCCACATCGGGGGTTGGAGCATATCTCAAGGGTCACAGTTATTGTTCACTATTTCAAGTTTTCTGTCACATTTTTACTTTTACTTTATAACTTTAAAGCCATTTGAGGTTAATAGCTGCAACTTATACCTCATCGTTAAAAGGTATATTGTTTGCCACAATGAGGGACTTCCTGGTTAGGTTCACAGGTCAGTATTTTATACCCTCCCTCTCATTTTTTATTTTGTTATATATATTTTAAAGCTATTGAAGATTAAGGGATTAAGCTTTGTACACTTACCTGTACATTATCAGTAGAAGGTGTGTCATGTACCAAATTGGGAGTTGTATCATCAGGTTCATGGTAATGGCATGGTATTGTTTTCCAATAAAGCTTGCCATTCCACTTTATAATTAAATTTCTCTTATAAATTAAGGAGTGAAATCAAGTATGCTTACTGATGTCATGAACTACAGTAGAGATTCATTCTTCTGGGTCAAGATCATGGGTCAGTAGTTAGCATTTCCATCACTTTCCCTTTGACTTTGGAACTTTTGTCCCAGTGTGATGCTTTATGATGATGTACCACTGAGGACATTATATACATTTGGTGGGGAGTGCAGTATATATGACAAATATGAACAATATGTTAAAAAATTCTACTTGTTTTACCTTTATCTTTTATTTTGTGTACTTTGCAAAATTATGACATCTTTATCTTTTTATATTTTGTTGTACTTTGCATTTATTTTGGAAGGGTTTATCTTTTAGATTTTGTTGTGTGGTTCTTTATACATATTTAGAAATTTAGTTTTATTTGGTACTACACCACTCCCTCGATAACTGGTGTATATAGCCATTATTTTGCTGAGGAGCCATTAAATGCTGATATGTTTGTACATCTGGAACTTTGGAGCCCTTTCAGTATTAGGGATAAAACTTGGTCTGCTTGCACATTGTCATCAAAAAGTGTCTAGTGTACCACATTTCGAGTTTTATCTTGATCATGAGTCAAGTCATGTATAAAGCCTTCCATTATTTTCTGCTCAGTTGAAGCTTTGTATGCTTATTCATGATTATTTTCAAGTAATTTGCATACCACATTTGGAGTTTTGTCTGGTTATGGTTGGGTTCAGAGATCTCAGAAATGCTTAATTATGCATATTTGGATGCACATTTTTTTTTATCTGGGACGCAGAAAATCACCCACATGGGAGTCCTCCATAGACACGTTTTTGTTGCAAAGAGGAAAGTTTTACAGCAAAATAAATGTTTTAATCACTACGAATACTGAAGCAGTGGTTATATTAGTTTGTTACTGACTTCTTTGATCACATGTTGCCAGCTTGGTTTGATGAAGGTGCACATGTTATTGAAGGTGCCGCTAAAGGCTCCATTTGAAGGACTAAACAAAAAACCCATTTGTTATTGCTGTGGCAACATCAGACAATTGTAGAACATTGAGACAATTTTATTTAAACTTTCTATAGTATATATCGGTGCTTCAGAGGTAATCAGTTTTCGTTGAAGTTGCAGCACAACTATTTGGGGGGGTCTTTCTTTTTTAAAAATTGCTATCGTGTGGTTGACTGTAGTCATTTCATGTTTCCACCCTCAGAGGTGGTTAATTGTAGCTAGTCAGTTGCATGGCTATTTTGACTATATTACAGCATACGGTATCAAGGCCAGATATCAGCATAAGTGGATTTTGATATAACAATGCACTGTTTAGGGTGGTTTTTCAAAATGAAATAAGGATCTGTTTATGTAACAATTGATTCCAGTGCATTTTTCTATCCAAGTTTGCAGTTTTCTGTCAAGGTACCTTTGAATTTTTCCACTCCAAACTCAAGACTGTATTATACCATTTTTATCAGCCAAAAATGTTGTCGCCAAAAATATTGACAGATGGTATCTTTTGTTGCCAATATGTAAACAAAATCACAATTTCAGACATTGGTTATTGATTTCATTTCTGGTTGTTGCTGTATAAATATTGCCTGCGAACTCGATTCCAAGAAACTTGGACAGAATGCCGTTTGCAAATTTAAACAAGTATTTTGAAGTTAAACAGAAAATTGATGAAGATTTCAATGAGATTCAGAATTGTGCTAAAGTTGCTAGAACTGATAGTTCGGATGCAACAGTAGCCAAGTATAAGAAAGTATGTGATGCCTGACTTAGTATGGACAGCAACTTTTGCTGGTGGAACTGCAATGTTTACTGGTGGGACTCCTATTTTTATCAAATTAAGAGTCCTGGACTCCTAGTTTTAAAATCCTAACAAGACCTCTTGGGTTAGTATTTGAAGTTTTCCTTGGCACTTTACTTTTGATATCATTTTTGTGTTCTACATAGGGATCAAATCACATGCCAATATTTTTGTTTTCATTAATTTCCCCTTTTAAAAACTTTTGAGAAGTTTAGAATAAGTGGATGCAATTTGGTATACTAGTAAATTGTCACTTGAAATGTGCTGAATTCCACCATTGCAGTTCTTTTTTTAAGGTCAGAGTCCCAGATCTGTATTTTATGTTTGCTTTCATTTTTGCTTGATAAAGCTGAGACTTGGAGTTGAATCATTGTACACTTATGTTTCTCCTTTTGATGGCATCTCTGGTATGACAGTCAAGTTTTATCTTCAAAGACAAGGTCTTTTTCCCCTTTTTCTGCTTTTTAATGCTATGTTAGGTTGAGCCATGAGACATTATTACTTTCCATGTCTACCCAGTAACTCTGTAGCTATATCACAAGAACAGAATGGGCCCTTATGTTGTAGGAAGTGAATAACAAGACAGGAGCTGCAGTGCAACAGAGGTTAGCATGCTGTGCTTGTTTATGAAAGGGTGTGGGTTCAAATCATGCTACTACTGAATCAGCAACTGAGCAAGGCATTTGCTCTATTTGCCATCAAACTTGATGTGTCAGATTTTACCATATACTTTTTGACTTCACTTAGGTAGGTAGAAAACATATATCCTTTAAGTTTGCTTGTTGATTTATAGAAGTCTACATATTCGCCTGAAAACTAATTGTTCCAACTGGAGGCCTGTTATGTGCTTTTTTATTTTAATAATTGCATTATTTTGTAATTCCAAAGTAGGCAGGCTTTATATCTCTCTGTCTTACAGACACACACACACAGAAATAGTGATCATTACATTAGTTTATGTTGATGCACGCTGAAAAGAGCATATTTCACAAAGACACATTGTTTAGTATGTTTGGAGTAAAGGTCTTTTTGCACCTTCAGAGCAATAGATGAAAGTTATATAAAGGAATATCTGAAATTAGATTCATGATTACATTATTTCTCTTGCAGCCTCCAAATGGAATCCGTCCACAAATGTTCAAGTTACTGGTTGGAAAAGGACATCCTGAATTTTCTACAAAACGACAACAGGATGCACAAGAGTTCTTCCTTCATCTTGTCAATTTGATAGAGGTATTTGCATTCCCTTACTGTTATCACTCATATTTCCATGTTCTTCTGTATAATTGTACACACTGTCACAAAAATCATTGTACACGCACAAAGACACCTATGTACAGTTAAATTGGGCTCCATAGTAAACATAGGAAGCAAGATAAAGCAATATTTTTGGATGCTGGCAGTGCAAAATGAACAGTTTTCAGAATTTATTTATAGTTTTTTATTTGCACATAGTTCGAGACTTTTTTTGAGAGACAATTCATCCTACAGCATGCTGGCTCATCCCTTTTACTTTTGGGTCAAGGCTGCATTCAGAGAAAACTTGAGTTAACGTTTGAATTTAAGTTTTTTTCATTTGCCTACATTTCTTATGTCCTTTGATCATTTCTCACCATTCTTGGCAGGAATCATTATCAAGCTAAGACTAATCATTCTGTGTCATACCTGCTTACTTCTCTTTGATCAGTCTTTCAAGGTCATAGTCATAATAAATTTTTGTTAAGGTTTTGTTTAAAATTTGTGTTTATTGCTTTTATTTCTAAGTGTTGATGGTATTTATTTATATTTTGCATAAATTCCAGATATAAAGATGGGTTTTTTATGTAGAGCAAATGTAGTGACTAGATTATACATTCATTCATACATACATACATACATACATACATACATACATACATACATACATACATACATACATACATACATACATACATACATACATACATACATACATACATACATACATACATACATACACACACACACACATACATACATACATACATACATACATACATACATACATACATACATACATACATACATACATACATACACAGACAGACATACATACATACACAGACATTCATACATACATAGACAGACAGGCACACATACATATATATACATACATAGACAGACAGGCACACACATGCATGCACGTGCACACACATACATAGACAGACAGACAGGCACATATATACACAGACAGGCACACACCTGCATGCACGTGCACACACACATACATACCTTCATACATACATACATATGTACATACATACATACATACATACATACATACGTATGTACATACATACATACATACATACATACATACATACATACATACATACATACATACATACATACATACATACATACATACACACACATACATACATACATACATACATACATACATACATACACAGACAGACATACATACATACACAGACATTCATACATACATAGACAGACAGGCACACATACATATATATACATACATAGACAGACAGGCACACACGTGCATGCACGTGCACACACATACATAGACAGACAGACAGGCACATATATACACAGACAGGCACACACCTGCATGCACGTGCACACACACATACATACATACATACATATGTACATACATACATACATACATACATACATACATACATACATACATACATACATACATACATACATACATACATACATACATACATACATACATAGACAGACAGGCACACACAAACACATACATACAAACACACACACACATAGACAGACAGATAGACAGGCACATACATACATACATACATACATACATACATACATACATACATACATACATACATACATACATACATACATACATACATACATACATAGACAGACAGACAGGCACACACATACATACATACATATATACATACATACATACATACATACATAGACAGACAGACAGGCACACACATGCATGCACATGCACACACATACATCCCTTCATACATACATCTATATGTACATACATACATACATACATACATACATACATACATACATACATAACTACATACATAACTACATACATACATACATAGACAGGAAGGCACACACATACATACATACATACATACATACATACATACATACATACATACATGCATGCATGCATGCATGTATACATACATACATACATACATACATACATACATACATACATACATACATACATACATACATACATACATACATACATACATACATACATACTAAGTTTTTTTGGTAGAATATTTAAGATAAAACATGAAGATTTGAAAAGAATGATAAATAACATTTAGTGATTAAATTTATGTGGGTTTATCACAAAATTGTTGCATTTATTTAAATGATATGAGTTTTGTTAAATAGTATTTTAAGTTATCTTAAAATTAGTTACTTTTCTAAAATGTTCTTTATGTTACACATTAAAATTTAAATAGACTTTAATAATTCTTAAGGCAAAATTATTACAGATTGCACTGTTGAGTTATTCCTGTACTGTAATAGTAATATGGTATTACCCTTGTCAGAGAAATTCAAGAGGGAGTTTCAACCCAGCTGACTGCTTTCGTTTCCAAGTTGAGGATCGAGTAAAATGTTCTCAGTCAGGAAAGGTGAAATATATACACAGAGAAGATTTTCTTCTTGCATTACCTGTACTTGTAGAAGAGACTGCTGTTAACCAAGGTTTGTAATCTGTTATCAAAATAAGCTGCTACAATTTTTTCATTAAAAATTTAGATAAATTATGGAACTGGGGTGTCAAGGGACTTTATATCTTTTATGCAAACTGCACTCTGATGTATGTTACAGTATTCAATATAATGGGGACCATATAATAACCACCTTTTAGTGAGACCACTTTATTATGCAGTACATTAAGCCTGCAATTTTATTAATGATATAGGATCCTTTATCATACACACCTTAAAAGAAGAACCATGTTACAATGTTATATGGAGGGAATGCTGTATATGACTAACAGAAGAACTTTAGCGTTAAATCATCATCTATAGGATATATGTGGCACCATTACCACCTAAACATTACACCTGTGTCACAATGTCTTCCAGGGAAAATAAATATTTGTGCAAGTGTGAAATTAGTCCTTTTAAGGAAGCCACATCATCAGATTCATAATACAAGGGTGAAGTGTTCATGCTGTTCAAAGCCAGCCCAGGTCAGCTGTCTTGTTGTGACCATGGGAAAAGTTTTTTGCTACTACAGTGTTCCCCCTCTTAGCTGGCCACCCCATCTGCATTGGGTAAGTGGCTTTATAAAAGGGGTGGCCTTTACAGAAGGGGTCTAAATTTTTGTGAGAAGTGTATATAATGTACATAGTAAGAAAGCTACATACTTCAAAACATTAATATCTTCATTTAATATATTCATATAAAAGTAACATTAATTATTAAAATGTTCTTCTTGTCTTAAGAATAGGCTTGTTTCAACAGTATATCCATTATTAGTTCTTATTCTTCACAAAAGCATGATATGTGAGATGATATTGTTGTCATGCACATTGCAAAACCATTCAAAAATGTCATTTTAAATCTTGGTACATACATAATCCTCTTTCCATTTGCTCCCTCTACTGACTGCTGATAAAAAATGTCCTTATTGGTTACGACATTGTTTATTCAAGTCTTTTTAGCATAAAATTGTTTTATACTAGTCTTTTCTACATAAATTGTTCTGCAAATCCCCTCCAACCCACCCCATCCTACCCCACCCCCGATGTTGAGAATAACCGATTTTCTTCTCAAGTAATACGTCTCCATTTACGTGATGACATGTTAAAGTTTGGTAATGAATTATTCAGATGTTGCTAACTGTATGCGATTTAATTATACAGACGAAACTTTTGTATGGTGGACAAAGTGCCTTCTTCATAAAGGAAGCGATAGATGTATTGTCATGTGATTTTTCTGTCTTTTTCTGGTACCCTGTTTTGTTCGAGGTTAATTTATGTGTGTTACTCGACAAAATCTATATTTAGCCTATGCTGACCATGTTATGATTTGGACAATTACATCCAGTTGTAATCATCAAAGAGAAGAACTTGACAGATGTGTGAAGCCCAGAACTCTCTCACAATATTGTTGAGCCCATTTCCTGTAAATGTTGGCTTTTATAGATAATAATATAATATTAATCTTAGTGTTACATGTACTTTAGCCAACACTTCTTACATTAACAGAAGTCTGATTTTGGGAGACAGGTATCGACAGTTGAGATAATCTGATTACTTTCCTTATCATATGAATTAATTATTGGTTCTGGACACATTTGAAATAAAAAGTGGCTGCTTGTAAGGGGAACATTTTATATTTTTGTCCTAATATGCTGGCCACTGGTTGCATTAGAGGGGTGCCATTCTTGAGGGGTACCTTTGAACTTAAACATGTCCTTCCATCGGATTCTGGCTGTAAGAAGCAGGTGGCCACTTGCTGTTCATTTAAGAGGGGGACCACTGTATTTCCTTGGTATTATATCACAGATAGTGTGTTAAAAGTGCCATAAAAATCCAACAAAACAACCAAACTAGTCCAGGTGTGTGCCTTTTGCAAGCCACTTGTGGGGATTATTGGGTGCTGAAAATATTAAGTTTCATTCACGAAATCTTAATTCAGAAACAATAAATATTGTACATTTGTTTTTATTTGCTCTAAGGACATTGTTTTGACTTTCTTTGTATTGTGAATTATTAAAATACATTGATAATTGAAAGGCAAATAAAATGAAGTGTCTGCCATTTTGTTTCTTCACAGAGGAAGTACTGGCATATGAAGCCAAGAAAAAAGAGCTGGAAAGTCAAGGACTGAAAATGTAAGTAACAGTATTATAAGTTTTTCTTACAATTCCATTTTACCAGTAAAATTTATTTATTAGGTTCATTAATTAAGGTGTAGCAAATTGGACCCAAAGCCAATAAAAAATATGTTTACATGTAGCAAGTTAGGCCCACAAACTTTAAGGAAACGCTTAACATTTATTATGTTTTTTTGAGAGATTGACGAGTGTATGGTGAAGATATTTGCATTTAAAACATGCAAAGTGGAGAGAATGTTGGCATACCTATATGCTGCCTTGATGGAGTCTAGCTGACATTTCTTTGGATATTGTATTGTGGAAATTGTACATGATTTAAGCACACTGCAGTCTAAAATGACAGCTCCCTTGTGCTTAAAAAAAATCAACCTGAATTAGTCTAAAGTACACTATCTTCACCAACTATTAAAATAGGGAAAATGAACATTGGCAGACTAGACAATACCAGCTTCTGAAAAGGCAGTGAATGAATTACCAAATACACAAAATAGGAAAAAAAATTATTGTTTTGCAATTTACCTCTGAAATTCAGGAAGTGAAAATGCCCAAGTGGAGCTAATAGTTTTTCGAAAGGTGCATATCTGGAATAAGGCCAAGCTGTATACTTATAACACATAATACACCCATTAATCATACACCAAAATAAAGGAAATTAAAGGTTATTTGAACAATACCTAAGATATAGGAGGTCTTTTTTAAATACGGTAGTCCCCCTCTTATACGGCCACCCCTTCTGTACTGAGAAAGTGGCCTTATAAGGGGGTGGCCTTTCCAGAGGGGGACTAAATTTTTTGTGAGAAGTATATGTACGTAGTAAGAAAGCTTCATTTTTCAAAGCATTTAATATCTTTGTTTAAAAGCACCATTAACTGTTGAATGGTTCTTGTGCTATAATAGTTGAGTTATTTCAACTGAATATGCATTAATAGATCTTATTCTTGGCGTAAGCGTGATATGCGAGTGGGTGTTGTCATGCACATTGCAGAACCATTCAAAAATGTCATTTGAATCTTGGTACATATGCAATTCTCTTTCCATTTGCTCCATTTTCCCACTGCTGCTAAATAACTTATTGGTTACGATGTTATTTATTTGAGTCTTTTCAACATAAAATTGTTTTATTCGAGTCTTTTCTACCTAAATTTGTTTGACAAGTTCCCATCCCCACCTCACCCGATATCGTAGACTATAATAACCGACGTTTTCTAAAATAATCATCTTCGTTTACATGATGACATGTTAATGATTGGTAATGAGTTATTTGATGTTGCTAACTGTATGCGATTTAATTATGCAGACAACACATTTGTTGAGCGGATGAAATGCTTTCTTCGTAAAGAAGCGACAAGTTGTGTTGTCACGTGATTTTTTCGGTCTTTGTCTAGTACCCTGTTTCTATTTTTTGCCAATGCTGACCGTGTGATCTTGACATTACGTCCAGTTATAATCATCAATGTTGCAACTACAAGACTGATAAAACAATTTGTTTTCTTCTGCATTTAAACAAGATGCCATATATTCTTAAAGGCAGCAATTGTCACGTGATTCATTAGTTGTAGTCTGGTATCCTATTGTTTTTATATTATTTTTTTTTTACTCTAAGTGCGAAAAACGGCTTGGATATGTAAGCAGATTTGATCTGAACAATAGCACATCGCGGCTGTTAGGATTTATAAACTTTACAATTGTTGTGTAATAGCCATTAATTATGTAAGTCAACCAGGTCCACATCTTGCAAAGGGAAGCCATAAAGGCTATCAAACCATTTTCCGGGCAGACTTTTGTATTGTACATCAATATTGCCACTTACTACTATTAATAAGTGTAATCTTAACAATTATCAGTGGATAAACCGGACATCTTATGATAACACACAGTAAAGATTTATGGATTACCTTTATGTATGGATTAAAATTTGAGTCTCTCGGTTTTATGGAATAAATGTGGCTTCTCGTGAGGTGTAAAGGATATAATATTACCCTTAGTGGTACATGTAGAACACTCTTTTGAAGAACAAAAACCTGACATCTGGAAACAGAAATCGGATTACTTAACACAATTAGAAAAAAAATTGTTCTAGATACATATTACAAAATTAAATGTAGCCGCTTGTGAGGGGTAAATTTTATGTTTTCGCAAAAATTTGCTGGCCGCTGGTCACATTAGCCGGGTGGCCTTTCGTGAGGGGTAATTTTGAACACAAACTCATTTGTGCCTTCAGATTCTGGCCGTAAGGAGCGGGTGGCCGCTGGTGAGGGGGGCCGTTCAAGAGGGGGACTACTGTAGTATAATCAGTGAAGAAACCCAGGGAAATTCTTTTCTTTAAAATTCTAACCCTATGCAAAATATGAAACTGTAGACCACCATGTTTACATGTTGCAAATCAGGCTCACAGCCAATAAGAAATAAGTTTACATGTTGCAAATCAGGCTAACAACCATTAAGAAATAAGTTTACTTGTAGCAAATCAGGCCCACAGCCAATAAGAAATAAGTTTAAAGGTAGCAAATCAGGCTCACAACCAATAAGAAATAAGTTTACTTGTAGCAAATTAGGCTTACAAGCCAATAAGAAATAAGTTTACATGTAGCAAACCATGCTCATAGCCAATAAGAAATAAGTTTACATGTAGCAAATCAGGCTTTCAGTTTATAAGAAATATGGCTAAGAAAAGACTTGTGCAACCACCTAATTCTGGCATTACAGACATGTACAAATCAGAACATATTGCAGTTTAATAATTATTTATACATATTATTAACTACAATAATGTGATCTACATAATAAAGTTGGTTGGAATTAATTACAATATACAGCCTCTTCTGTGTTCATATTGGTCATATGGCCAAAATACATGCTGTAATGTGCGCATAAACCTTAATATAAACTATTATCATAAGAAAATAATTCAGTAGCCTTTATCATTGAATTAGAGATGAGATATGGTTTAGAAAACTTCAAATATTGAATTGCAGTTGCTATCTTGATATTAAAGCAGTTAATAACTATTGACAAATGTTAAAACAGTCAATAACTTTTGACAGGTCTGTCAGGCAGGTCTATATATAACTTCATGGTTTAATTTGCCTATTCTAAAGCCTTCAGTTTTTCTTACCTTCTATCAATCATTTCTAATTCAATAGATTTTTAGTCTAAAGTGATGTCCGTTACGGATCACTGCCATCTCACCTCTGTCTGCATGGGTTAATGTGGATATGTGGGAAAGCTTGCCAGTAGTTTCTTGTGGGTCTGAGGTTCTTTTTTGCTGATTTCCTCCACCATTAATACTGGCCGCCATAAATAGCCTATCGTGTGCTGAAAAATGGCGTTAAGCCCAACAACAACAACAATCAATAGATTTTTGGTCTTAATGGTTGTTACAAGCAGATATGGCTTCTGAAGTTTGATAGCTATTTGGTGCATATAATGTTATACAATGCCACTTCAAAAGTGAGAAGGGGCCCTGGCTGGCCAAGTGAACTAAAGTGCATGCTTTGACTAATCACTGCCATTTCACCTATATCGGCAATTGTTCAAGTCTTAGGCTTGACCAATGTGGGTATGTGAAAATGATTACCACTAGCATCAAATGGGTCAATGGTTATTGCTGTGGTTTTCTGAGGTTCTTCTTCCACCAGTTATACTGGCTGCCATGTATAGCCTATCTTACTCTTAGAAATGATGTTAACCACCCAACCACCCCCCAAAAAAATTACAAAAGCAATAATCCACCTGAATAACGATTGTCAATTCCATTTAGCAAAATATAATTTGGAATTGTCACTGCATGGGAAAGAATTATTATGCAATTTAATAACAAAATATGGTGAGTTCTGATAAGGAATTGGCAGATGATTCACTTAGTCTGTAAGGGTTTTAGTGGTAGAAAAAATATGTATAATAACTGGAATATCATGTTAACCTTAAAGCAATCCACTGAAATCAATAAATAGGCAAGAGACCAAAAGGCATGAACAAAAGGAGTGTTTATGTACTTTCTCATCTTGTTGAAGAAAATTTCTGACAGTTGTAGACAGTCTTTGCAAAAACCAGAGTGTAGCTTTTAATGAGCCTGTCAGTGTTCATGTTTCTGAAAACATTGTCTGAAGAAGATAAAAAAAAAATTGATTCAGTAGGGGCACTGTTAGAATTCAATCTGTGATTTCTCAGTAGAATTATACGTCACATATTTTATGATTTAAAGAGAGACATAAAACCTTCTTCAGCATTTTTTTTAGAGTGATGAAACTAAAGTTATTTTTTTTGTTGAAAAGCTGCCTTAGAATAGCAACCATTGTTTGGATCTGAACAGTGAACACTTGCCAATCAAGAATTTTTTCCCAAGGTGTATTCTGCAAAATTTGATTGCAAAGAAGGGAAAATTAGAATTTGTATTAAAATATTTGGGACAGATTTTGCAAAGATTTTCCAAAAGAGAAACAGACCTTCCAGGGTGTTAATTGTCTGAGCTGTATTTGTACATGATGATTATAAATGAAAATGACAACAGCATGTACTTTTGTTTCACAGAGATCCAAAAGAGGTAGTTCGTCCAAGAATTCCTTTGACTTCCTGTGTTGAAGGTTTTGCAGCCACAGAGAATGTTGATGATTTTTACAGTACAGCAATCAATGCCAAAACAGTAGCTTACAAGTAAGGTGGAAAGATTTATTTTGATTTTTTGTTCTTTACACATGTACAGTGCCTACTCATCAGCAGTATTCAGTAGAGACCCTGAGTTTCCATTGCATAATAAACTCGAATATCATAGTTCATGCTGTTAACTTTAAATTGGATGGACCCAAAGCTGCTATTGCCTTTGTGGTTGAATCTATTGGTAATTCTAATAATGCTTTAATTATTCCAACATCTTGAAAAAATTATTGTTGATACATCTGATCAGATTGTTACATCAGCATGTAGATTTCAATATAAGATTTGGCCTAAGCAAAATTGTTCATAGGTAAGTCTATCACTCAATTGCACAGTTTATTCACCTAAGACTTTTCCCACCTGAAAGGGGCTACCAGGATTTCTTACTTTTGTTCCAACAGCTCCAACTATGGGTATTTCATCCCTACCCAGACCTCTTTTCCATTATGCCTGTTGTTTTGGTTTTTTTTAGATGGCCTTGTGCAGAATGAAATTTAAACTCTCAGTCATTCATTCTCACAAGCTAAAAGGCACTCCACTTTAAAGGTTTATGAGGGAAAGGAGAGAAAAAGTGTAGTGGCAGCAACGTTGTTACTTGGAGTGTCTTGATCTCTCAGTCTCCTAACTTTTTATTTGACTTTTTGGAAGAGAAATTATTTAGCTCCTATTTCTCTCAGTGACTATCATTCCTTGATCTTCGACACTTTAAGGTATCATGGTTGAAGGGATGTTAGAAGCCTGTTAGACTGGATGGCCAATTTTGACATGAAAGGGTCCGGACAACTCCCATGTTCCTAAGACAAATCTTTTGTGACTTTTGTCACAGCTCAACTCAGATAAGTTTTAACAAGAACCTCACTGCAGCTCAAATCCTATAAAACATGTTTTTTAATAGTTGTATCTTCGGTATAAGGCTAAGTGTGTTATGTATCTTTTGTTTTTTTTTGGTATTATATTTCGTTAACTAGTGTTAGTATTATCAACATTTGATATTTGGGTGAAAAAGGAATACAAGCCTTTGGCTTTTACGGCATAAATAATGGTATTAAAATTAAATAATCAGCATTGGTGCACACAAGAGGTGAAGTTTTTGTTGTGATGTCCCCTTTCACACACTGGTGAAAAAGTCTCCAGTAGTCTTACGTATTTGTTCCAAAATTGTCATACCATATTTTGACTTAGCTTTTTGATCATGTACTTTATTTTTCAATTTTTAAACTTTTTTTTCATGCAGATTATTACTTTGTATAGTTAAACCACTCCGGTGGCCTAGCATTTAGAGCATCCACCTCGGTTGCAGGAGGTTGTAGGTTTGAACCCTATCTGAGTCATACCAAAGACTTTAAAATTTTACTAACAGCTCCATTGCTTGGCGTTCAGCATTAAGAGGTTAGTGTTAAGACTGACTGAACTGGTGTCAAGATGATGTGACTTGGTGGGACATCACACCACATGTTTGCAGCATGATGCCCCAGTGTTAGACATCACTTTAAACTGTCACACTGCAGACATCATAGTGATATGACTGAAAAATTGTTAAAGCAACATTAAAAATCCAAAAGGCACAAACACACACACTCTTATAGCTAACTTTAGATTTAGTAAACCCTCCCATTGATATCAGTGAACCTCTTTATTTCTGGTTTCTAATTGTCACCTGCTTGTAAATACATTTATTTCAAAGAAAGACTTGAAATCGGGCTAATTTCAAAGGCATACAGTAATGTTGCCATGTTAGGCAATATAGATAATTTTCAATTTCACTTGGCTAGGGGGGCACTGTTTTTGAAGGAAAGAGCACATGTAACAAATGTCATTTTTGGCAACAAAATTACTTCATATATAAATTTAGAATTTAATGTTGTTGGAAATAGAAACAGGCAAAGAATACTCGTAAAGTATATTTTACTTTAAATCCAATATAAAAAACTGAATGTAAATAAATGACACTATAATTTTTCAACATTCTGTTTTGTTTATTTTAAAGTGTGAGTTTGTTTTGCAGCTGTTGTCCTTAATTACAGACAATAACATTCATTTTTTAAATCTGTGATTAACATCTGTTGTTAAATTACATCTTGGTGTCTGTAAGTGACTATTACTAAATAAACAGCAAGTCCTGGCAATGACCACTCCAGTGGCCTAAGTGATTAGAGCAACACCTGGCAAGACACTGCCTGGCAACACTAAATAAACAGCAAGACCATGTAACACTAAATGAACAGGAAGACCTGGCAATACTCAATAAACAGCAAGATGTGGCAATGCTAACTAAACAGCAAGACCTTGCAACTTTAAATAAACAGCAAGATCTATCAAAACTTAATAAACAGCAAAACCATGCAAACACCAAATAAACAGGATCTGGCAACATGACTGAAATACTTTAAAATGCACTTAACTTCTCTCTTTAAAAAGGGATTTGCATAACTAACAATGAACTGTCCTTAGGGAAAAAACAAATTCCCATTAGAGTAAAGAGGGTAGGGTGCTAACAAGCATTGTTCATGCATACCAATAAAATCCTTATTTTGTTCTACACAAATATTTGTATTAATGATGTTGATATTATAAGATATTAGATTTTAAGAAGTTGGTTAAATCTAATTTATTGATGCCAGATTTTAATGTAAATCAGGTGAAGATTTTAATGTAAATCAGCTTACATTCATTGCTTTTCTGTTCAGATATTTTTTACTTGTCCTGGATAAATGACTTTGGAAAAGTGACTTTGTTCTGACCAATTTTATGCTAGTCCAGGTATGTCCAAAGGCACTAAGAATATTTCCAGCTCTGAGACCACTTTATGACACCTTTCTGGTTTGTTGTTGGAAATGTTAGCAAAAATGATTGCAATATAAAATTCATGAATTCAAACAGCAAGAATGAGTTTTATTTATCATTAAACTGTAAAGTCATCCAGGGGTCATGCTGAAATGCAAGTGGGCAAAAAAGTCACCTGAGAAGCGTAAACTTCACCTTCTTCTGATAGGAAAGCAAAAACGACTTCGCCCTCAGATTTTTCGGATGTAATATGACTGTACATTACGTCTTTGAGATACCCCCTCACTGTAGGCAGAAAGTTCTGGCACTGTTGTAACCCAAGGTCAAATGTATTTACGTGGTGTTGATACCAATCAACTTATGGCGACAAAGAAATTCTTGCACATTCAAATGCAAGTTTTAACAGCTAACTGACCATTAACCCTTTTCCTAAGCAATATATCACTGCTTAGTTTCATCAAGTTGGACCTACTGTGCTATGATGAAAACATACCAAATTCTGTTTTGAAATTTAAACATCGATATGCAATTCAAAATTTGCTTTTAAAAAAATGATCTGTGAAGAGCATTTTCTAAATTTTTTTAAATAAATGACAGTAACTATATTATAGTCTTGTAACTGCAAGTTGATAAAAATGCTTAATAAACTACCACTTAATTATTTTATTTGCTATAAGTTTTGTGTAAAATTGCAGTCAAAAAGATAGCTACAATGATGGGGCATCTCAAAGTCGTAATGTTAAGTCATATTACATCCGAAAACTTGATTTTAACAGCCGCATTTGCATATTTTCTGTATAAAATCAATTTGAAACCATAAATGAACTTGTAATGGTGGATATTGAAAATACAAAAAATATATATAGTAATAAAACAAATAATATTTAACCAATGCATGTCATTAATACCAGCAGGTAGACAAATATTACAGCCATAAATATGCAGTCCTATTAATGGATTTTTGTAACAAAGCAAGAAAGTGAGTAGCTATGAGAAAAGCCCTTCTAAAAATAGATGCACTCGCACTGTGTAATACAAATTCTTGGATTTTAGATTGGGGAAAAAAGGGTCCAGTTTTGTTATATAGCGACTTTAGTGCTTCAGTGTGTTGTCTATGGATAGCTTCAATAATGTGTTATTGGAAACAATGAAATCAGGACAAACAGTATGGTTTGAAGTCACTTGTGCATTTATTCCTTTGTACATGTATTAGTGGTTGTTTCAAAGAATGCTAGAAATCTTTTTGACTGCAATTTTACACAAAACATATAGCAAATAAAATAATTAAGTGGTAGTTTATTAAGCATTTTTATCAACTTGCTGTTACAAGACTCTAATATTGTTACTGCTATCAGTAAAATCTAATAACAATGTATAGCTTCTGATGTGCTTTTTAAGTCATACAGCCAAAACACACTGCATTTACTTCTGTTCAAACACGTATATATCAAGCATGAATAGAATGGGTACGAATATAAAAATTTTATATGCCTACAAAATATGTTGATACTCACATATAACATATTTTTCATCTTAAAAATAATGCATTGCTTAAAACTGACTGTTAAAAGCATACTGAAAAATAGAGCCCATCATTAAAAAACCGGTTATGTCGCCAGCCTAGGGGTGTGCCAAAAAGCATCAAGATAACCGATGATCAAGATAAACGAAAACCAATATGTCATCAATATAATAACATGTGCTTGAAATTTCAGTATGTACATGATGTGCGTTAATAAATGAGAATGTACATGCATGTATTTTTGGATGGTTTTTTACACAACAGCGTTGCTGTGATTTGTTTGATGAAGCGATCTGCATGCTATAAAAATATACATACATGTTTGTTAACATATGTGTTTGTTGGCATATGTGCACCAACTAACAGCAGAGATTTACCAGTATACAATACAAACCAATATCGATTCTCGATACAAACCGTTATTATATTCTCCAACATTGCAAACACAAAGATCGTTCACAAAATCACAAAAAAAACATGCAGGATGTAGTTCATTTTTACAAAAAGCTAACCAGTGTCAAAATTAAATTCGTGAGTCATTTCACTCTGACAGCTCTGAAAAGTATCGTAAACAAAATAGCTACAACAGGTTATCCTTCAGATAAGATCAACTAGAGTGAGTGAACTGTCATTGGAGTGAACATACAGACAGTGATCACGTGCTACCTACGTGAACTCAGCACATGCACAGTTAACCAAGTAGGATCATTTTATTGATAAGACCTAAGCTAGCATAAAAGTAACCAATGGCAAGAAGTACATGTAAATTAAATAATCAAAAGACCATATTCTAGCAAAAATAGTATTTCCATTCCCAGGAATGAAACTTACAAGAGTCAACACCTGGCAGTATTGGACCGTATATACTACTGTAGTTAACACCCAATATAGGGATTCTTTCACTCCTGTATTTTGAAAAATAAATAATTATTTTTAATTATGCAAAAGTTTTTGTTGTTTGCTATTTCTTCTTGCTGAGTTTAAGTGTCTGTAACAACCAACAGGCAAAAGGATTTAGCTAATACATTAATTGTATCTGTTCTATTTGCGTCTTCAGATGTTGGTCAGTTGTAGGTAGAGTAGGTAGCATAATTGACTGTCAAAACATATAGTACTCTACCTGTCAGCATAAGCAGTTTATGATGTAACAATACACTGCTAAGATAAAGTTGTTGATACAAACAAAGGATCATTTGTGTACTGATTGATTCCAATGCATTTCTTAGTAAAGTTTGTAGCTTCCTTCTGTTCTCTCTTTTATTTATCCAGTCAAATGCCATGATTGTGGGTATAAATTAAAAAACCAAAAAGTCTGTTGCCAGATGGACACTTTTGTCACCAATAAGGGTAAAATAAATTGACGGCAATTGGTCATGGGGATCGAGATAACAGACGTCAATTGGCAAATTTGGCACTCTTTTGTGCTCAAGATATTAGGGTTCGTGGACATAAAAGAATCGACATAACTGACATAACCGATGAGAAAATGCTAAGACAAAGAGAGAATTTGGCGGTTCCACTAAAGAAACATCAACTTAATAGGTTTGGCGAGGTAACTGAGGTCAAGATAAGTGGGTTCAATTGTATGTGTGTATGTATATATATATATATATATATATATATATATATATATATATATATATATATATATATATATATATATATATCATGTTTATTGTTTTAGTCTCACTTTTCCCTGTATAGCTGCCACTTCTCCCTGTTCTGACCAAAAGGAAAAGTCACTTCTCCCGAAAATTTAAGTCTAGCATGACCCCTGGTCATCAGTTCAATTTTGCGTTACCAGAATCTCTTGAGACATAACTCAGCAGCAGCTGAAAAGAACTAGTCAGGGTCAATGTATTATATAGAATATTTTTATTTTAAAATAGTTTTTAAGAAATAAACTATTTCAAGTATGAATACATCTGACATGTTTTGATCACTGAATTTTCTACCAGATTTCACTTTGAAACTATGTACATGTCATCTTACTTTGATGTTCTTCCAGTCTGATATTTGCTCAGTACCAATAACCTGCCCCTCTGTTGACAAATGTCACTCAGTACTGTGATATAATTGCTTGGGCAGGCATTTATGAATTGTGTTGAGATCATTTGAACTGCAACAAAACACACATGCAACCAACATTGATGTTGCAAACATCAACATTTCCAAGGGATGTTTGTTCAGCCAGTCAAGGATGATCTAAGAAAACATGACATGTTTGAGTGATCAAACCCACATCATGATACTCCTTGTGTTGACTGGTTTTATGACTTGTTATGGAAGTATCATAGAATCCAGAATTGACAAATGTAGATGAACCAAGCTTCACAATTAGAATTACACTCAGTAACCACCAGAGGCAAATACAATACTATGTTTGCACTAGTTTATTCATTGAGATAGTAGTTATAAATGTTACCATAGATATCTTTGTTGATATATGCTTATTCATTGATAGTATATGGCAATGATTGAGTACAACTCTGTCATTTGTACTAATAAACACTTGTGGTACACAGAAGTTGTTCTGGCCAAGAACAGTACACCTGTATTGAAAAAAAAAATTAATTGAAAAAAAATGGAAAAAAGACAAAAAATTATGTACTTTTTAAAGTGATTTGCAGTCATTGCAAATTTTGATGACTGATCCACAGATTATCCAAGGGTACAAGCTTTGGAGATGTCTACCATTTGTGGTTTTAATAAGAAATTAGACTGCCCTACAAACAGATATTATTGTTATATAAGCAAACTTTCATGAATTGTATTTGGCTGTATCTGTTAATGCTTGTTTTCATGGTGTTTTTGTTGCTTTGGGTTTAACATCATTTCTCTAGGCAAGATAGGCTATATATGGTAGTTGGTATAAGTCATGAAGGAAGAACTTGGGAGTGGGGGAGGGGGAAACTGGTAAGAACCACCAAACCATGGGAAGCTACTGGCAAACTTTCTCTCATAACTACATTAGCCAAGCCCAAGACTCAAAAAATTGCTGACAGCTAAGTTGACAGTTATTAGTAAGGAAAATTCTTTAGACCACTTTGCAAACTGGGACATGAAATGACCATTTAGTTCAAAAATATTTTCAAAATAAATCCAGCTTTGCCACTTAGTAAGGTTTTCATGGACATTGCCATGACAGTGATTCGATAAAAGAGAGCATATGATATTTATGGTGATTATGTTGAATGACTTATTTAGGTTATGTTTATTTCTTAGTGTTTCCACAGTAGACATTTGCCTTGCATTCATATATATATTCTCCTGTTATTGAGAAAATATTTGTTAAAGACAATCTTACAAAATGTATTATCTCATATTAAAATTTACACATTTCATGATGATTTTTATAAACAAACCACAATTTTTTTAAATTATAAAAATAAGCTATATACAAAACTTTGATTTACAAAGTTTGATCACAAGTAGATTTTTTTTTTTAGCAAGTAGAAGCCAAACAGGATAAAAATGGAATTATTACCTGCCTCAGCATTATAAACAAGTTCATGATATTTTTGGGCATGCCAGAATGAGGAAGTGGTATAAGCACAAATTTTGTTTAGTTATTTACTTTTTATATATTGTACCAAAACAAAATTTATTTATAATATTTTGTGACTTTGATAACATTGTGAAAACATTTTAAATTATGTATTTTTAGTCTACAACTTAAAAAAAATTTAATTTTAAATGATAATAAACTTTAAACAGTGTAAAACATTTCCATCCAAATATATATATATATATATATATATATATATATATATATATATATATATATATATATATATATATATATATATATATATATATATATATATATATATACACCTTTTTTTTCTCCAGAACAACACGTTTTGCAACTTTCCCAGATTATCTGATGGTGCAATTAAAGAAATATAAAATTGGAGATGACTGGATGCCCAAAAAGTTAGGTATGTATCAATTATCAATACATGTGTATTATTGTAAATCTTTGTTGTAAAGATAGTGTGGAACTTTGTTTAATGGTAAATAGAACTTGATTAGCAAATATTGGGATATAACATAATAATTTTAGTTTGAATATGGAATCCATGGTTTTTCTTTCTTTTTGACAAACTTTTATTAAGTGAAAAAATTTCAATGCAATCAATGAATCTGTTATATAGGTGCTGCACTGAATTTGCTTAATACAAAATAAAAGGTTATTATATATTAAATGTTGTTCACTGTGTTTGTAATTTTCATTCTTTGTGTTATGAGAGACAAATAAAACTAACACATACATAGAGGATAACTGTTTTTAGTAGATATGAAAAAATATGTATTAAGTGAAGTAAAAACATTGTATTATCACAAGTGACAAGTCAGAATGTTTGTAATCCACTTCACTTTCTTTATATCTACAAAAAAATACCCATACATTTTTATTTTTGTTGCACACTTTTAAGGCAAATATTATCTAGTGTTTTCTTCCTTCTGTACCAGTACTATTTATAGTTGCATTAATACATCAGCAAAGTTCCAGATTTTAGAATAATTTTAAGACAGCAAAGTTATACAATTTAGAGAGAGAGAGAGAGTGTGTGTGTGTGTGTGTGTGTGTGTCAGATTCTGTATTTTGTCTAGTTAACGATTGTCTTCAAAATAAAAAAAGCTATTTATTTTTCTTCAACACATTTCTTGTACAGAAATTTTACTTTGGTGGGCTAAGGACTTTTTGGTTGGCAGTGAAATCATATGTGCTCTGAAAACAAAAATAAAATCTAGTTTTCTGCAATTAGTATCTTTTTTAATACTTTGTGTGAAACTTCACTGAGTATTGAAGGTTCCATGTGATGTTTTAGTGAAATGTTTTCCTTTAAGGAAAAAAATATGCAACAGTTAATAGATTTGTATAAGACCTGTTTGACACTGATATGTATGCTTATGTCACCCAACTCTGGCATTACAGATGTGTCCGTAGACGTCCCAGAAGAGCTAGATCTGAGTGCATTAAGGGCCAAAGGTCTTCAGCCATTCGAAGAGGAGTTACCTGCAGAGAAATCTGGTTCTTATCTAACAGCTATTATTGTAACTTACCCCATCCCCCAGTTAATTCCATGTCATAGTACTTTTTTTATTTTAATTTTGCTGATTTTTTTTACCATTGATATTCCTATCAAACCAATTCTAATGCAGACTTACTACTGCTACTACCACCACCACCACAATTATCTGTGGCAACTTCTGCCACCACTGCTACAAGTATGCTGGGCTTTTTTTCATGAAATACATACTATATATGAACTTGTTCATCCACTTTCCTAGAGTGGTATTAATCTGTCTGAAAACATCTGCAGAAATAAATTGTTTAAATGATTTAGAAATGCCAGCTGTGAGCAATTAATGAAAATATTCTGGTTGCAAAATTTGATGTATGTGAACAAACTGTCAAAAAAACATACAGCAAATGCAGTACATAAGATTTAAGATAATCAGTGTAGACCCAGACCTGCCAGGACATAACACGGGACTGTGTTCCTTTGCAAATAGGGGACTAATGTTGTTTTGCAATTATTTTTGAGTTATGCATAAGTGACAATCATGCATATAACTTTGTTCCTTTATCAGTTTCTCCTTCCAATCATATTACATTAGGAATATTAGCCTGCTAATTCACTGATCCAGCCCTACTAAAAGACAAAAATTGTCTTTTCATCTCTATCTCATATAGGCAAAAGGCAATAACTCTTGTCCATTACATCCCCTTGCCAAGTGTCACTAGTTTTTAGCTTTACTTTGAATTGATAACATCATGCATTTTAGCTCCAACAATGCAAGCCATTTTAGTGTTTAATTTGTAACCATCCAACTTTTGTTTTGAATTTATTGTGTGGTACAATCATTCTCCAACAAGTTGTATAATATTTTTACAATTTCTGCCAAATTTTAGTGACTTTGTCACCTTTATGGATTTAAGAACACCACACTGTCATTGACTTAATATTGTCATTTACCAGTTAACTTGACACTAATTTTGTTTTTGCTCTGTTATTAATGGAGTTGGTTTTAGCAAGTTTTTAACATGATGCATTGCTGATTTATCCTTTAATTTCCCTTCTTGTGTTGTTTCAGTAGTAATGTCAACTAAATGGACGAATGCATAAGTTCAAAGCATAGTCTATAAAGCATTTAATGTGACACTATTTTCATTTACTCCATTAGTAATGGGGATTAATATATTGCGAGTTAGTAACATTATGAATTATTAATTATTCTTTGTTTTCTCGTCCTTTGTCATTTCCTGAGAAAGGCAATAAATGCAGCTATAGAGCATGGAAGTCTTGTTTTGTATTTACTAAGTGTCTCTGACATGCAGTGTGTGTGTAATACTTGGTCAGAAGAAGTCTGGGCAACAGTAGTAGCTAGCTAGTAACATGACGAATTGCTGATTTATGTTTTGATTTCTCATCTTGTTCATTTTAGGACAAATGTCTACTATATGCATGAAATGCAAAGTTCAAATCAATAGTCCAATAGGCATCAAAGGTAAGGAAAGATGGAATAAGTGGAGAAGATAACCTAAAGCTCGTCACTGGTGATTCTGATTCATTGGGGGGGGGGCCATTTTTAGGCAGCCCAGTGGGCTTAAATCCCCCACATATCCGAGCATGGCCTTTGTGCCTGTAGGTCAGAACACATTGGATTTGTACTACATCCATTCTGTCAAACTCATTATACTACTGCACTGTTACTGGTTGTCCGGCATAAAGGACCTTTCAGTCAAACCAACTAGTTTGATACTTGAAATTCCGACTTGAAGTGTCCCCCAGTTTTGGACAGCTCATTGGGCATAAGTTCCCTGCATGTCCGAGTATGGCCTTTGGGCCTGTAAGCCAGGATGCTGGTGTTATTTACCAGATCCAGTAGATGCAACTCATTATACCACCACACCTTTACGGGCTGTTCAACTATCACCAATCATCCAGTCATTACAGCATGGGGAATTTTCATTGAAATGGTCCAGCTAACTAGGATTTATGGGGATCTTAATTATAGATCTAACCATCTAGCTGCACTGTCAGTGATATACCTTTACTAAGCCATGGATTTCAATGAGAAATCTATCTGTCCAGCCAAGCCCTTAGAGTGGCTGGTACTGGTGATAGCTGGACTGTCTTCTATACCACCAGCATCAAGGATGACCAAATGCCAGGCAAACCAGCCAGCAGTTCCAGCAATGCTGGATTTGCAAATGTTCAGTGCTTATCAATAAGGGAGTGCTAGCAACATTTTAAAAGTGTAATCATCAATTCAACCTGGTATAACTTTTCTAGGGCTGAAAGCAAACCCATATTGGGACTCAATTCAGTGAGCATGAGAAAGCTCCTTCAAATCAACTATGTTCAGATCTGACCATGGAACAGACTGAATTTAGCGTTAAGGCTGCAAGTTGGGGAAATTTATAGGGTGTTGGCAGCTTCAGCATGCCTTCCATCCCTTACCACTACTCAAGACTATAAGATAAAACATCAGTAGATTTTGACAAGAAGAGATCCATCTAACTACTTCCCCAGTCAGTTTAAATTAAGGTGATTTATGACCAGCTTTCAGGTAGAATTGGTGACCCAGGTAATGCCAGTGCTTTCTTCTCAGAAAGCCAAGTGCCAGTGACATTCTCATCTAGCTGGTATTAAACTTTTCACCCTCAGTAGTAGATTTGACTTCTGACTAGCAGAGAAATCCAAACTTGGCCACGCTGAGAAGGCAATGGCCAGGGTTCACTTTGGTCATTTACTGCTAAGGCAACAATCACTGGGATTTTATTCAAGGCTGTTTCTAATTTGGAAAGTGAACAGCAAATTGAGGCTTAACATAAACTTGAATCACCTCAATCAGTTCATTGCAAAACCAAATCTGACTGATACATACTTTCATGTCCCTATCCACCCACCCTCATCATAGAAATTGCTTTGTTTTGCTTACCATAATGCAAGTCTTACACATTTTAGCCATAACATCAGCTCTTGTTTGTTTTTGTTTTTTTTACCAAGGTTATTGATTGCATCCTCACCTTGCTCTGGTCAATTTCATCTGCAATGATGGCAGCATGCCAGGACATCCTCCAGAAAGATGTTGAAAGTTCTTTTCTACTAATAGGCAGAATGATCTCCTCTCAGTTTTTCTACTGCACTGGGAAAAGTCCAACCTCCATCCCTCCCAGCTTTTTTGTCCATCTGGGTATGGTATGGAGTTTATCACCAACTTGAATCTGGTATGACTTCATCATATTTGCATAATCAGGATTGTCAAACTCGCCAAGTCAGTTTCCAATAGGACTTGGATTTCAGCAAGGGAGTTCTTGCAACTCCTCAGCTTATTCATTGTGGCAGTGGATTTGATCCTGCTCAGCTCTCTTTTTATGTGCCATTTACAAATGACATTGCAAGCACCCATATTCATGTCCCTTTGATGAATAGTCATGATTGAGATATGATCATTCCTGTGTCAGCAATCCAGGCTGGCTGACCATGGGGATCTCACTAGAGAATCTCCAAGCAGAAACAGTGGTAGGGACTAATGCAAGTATGTATGGTTGTGGTGCCGACCTGTTGCCAGATTTCACTACCATCACCAACACATGGGAGCCAGGGGAGCTGCTCTACACATCAGCCTTTTTGAAAATAAAGGCTGTCATCAATGCCTTTCATTTCTGGAAAGATCGACTTTCAGGCAAAACAGTCCATATTATGACTGACAATTTTGTGTTGGTGATATATCTCCTCAGATAGGGAGACACCAAATCACCCGACTCATGTGTTCTGATTTGGCAGTTTCTACTCTGGTGCAACAATCTACATATCAATGTACAAATCAAGCACATTACTGGCAGACTCAGTCACCTGGCCAACACTATCAAAGAAAGAACAATTCTTTCAACTTGAATGGTCTTCATTATTCAGTCTTTACTCAGATCTGTGCACTTTGGAAGCATCTGATGATCTATCTTTTCCTGGCAAGGTGGAATCACAAGTTACCCACCTTCGTCTCTCTAGTCACAGACCCAAAAGCTGTATGACCTTTTTGTTGACCTGAACTATCTTCAGTTTAGATTGAATGTTTCAGTGGTTCTCTTGACACAACCAGACTTTGTAGCCAAAAATTGTAGGTTACGATTTTTGATAATCAAAGAGTTGCCATTCTCTCATTCTCCTCCATAGACAGGTCAAGAGCAGCTGCCATACAAGATCCCATTCAAGCACCACTTAAAATGCACAGAGACAAGTTGTGGCATGTGCAAATGTCTCTTCATTCCAGTGAAAGCCAGGAAACAGATATCACTCCATCAAGCATTTGCTTTATGGCTGATATTGGTTATATGCACAGCATATTCTAGGGCCGAACAAGATTAGAGTCACCTCATGAAGATTTGTGCTAGTCTAGTGAGCCTCATGTTTGAATATAATGTTTCAATCCAAGGCATAATATAAACTATTGGCTGGCATGATGAGTCAACCTTTTTGAGCTTTTATCTCATAGATTTAGCTTTAGAGGCAAACCTTGAATCTGGTATTTTCAGTGGTTGCACCACAGAAGGCCACCAGACCTGATTAAAATGATCAACACAGCCTATCATCCTTACTGTATTAGCCAGTGAAATTTTGTAGGAAAGAAGGTTTCATTATTTATCTTTTTAACCATATGTAATGGAATTATTTGGCTCTGTCTGTAGGGGCTACTCATGGGCAAGAATCTGAAGGTAAAAGAATGATTCCCAATCAGTGCTAGGCTGATACCAGCTTACTGTTAAAGACTGATTCCCAATCAATGCTGGGCTGATCTCAGCCTTACTGTGTATTCTGGGCTGATCACAGCTCAAGTAGAATTAGTGCTAGGCAGAATACCAGCTCAAATGTGAAAGACTTATTTCCAATTGGTGCTAGGCTGATCCCATCATTATAGTGTATTCTGGACTGATCCCAGATCAAGTCGAATTGGTACTTGGCTGATCCCAGCTCAAGTAAAATCTGTGCTAGGCTGATCAAGTGTATTCTGGGCTGATCCAAGCTTAAGCAGACTATGTGCTAGGCTGAGCCCAGCATGCTAATGTATGCTGGGCTGATCCCATCTTAACCAAGTCTATGCTAGGCTGATCCCCGCATAAGAGTGTATTTTGGGTTTTTCCCAGATTTGTGGAATAGAGCTAGGCTGATTCCAACATGAAGCAAATAGTCTTATAATTTTCCTATTTATAATAGTTAAAGAAATGTATTTAATGGGCATGACCTTTATGTTATTAGTATTGCTTATGAGTATCCAGTTGGGGAAAAATGACAAATTGAATTTGATATTAAACTATCAAATGAGAGCCCCAAAGAGGATACCAGTTTGTAATGTGAAAATCCATTTGGAAGAACTGTGTCCAAAGCACATGATACTAAAAGTATGTACACAACTGTTGCTGAGGAATAGGAAACCGTTAGTGTGAAATCTGATGTATCGTGCATTGCATGATGGAACCATCATTCTACAGTCCTAATTAGATGGTCTTCCACACCCACTGCAGATGCAGTCACAGAATTGTCACAGTTCACCAAGATTCTTTTCTTGTGCCACTGATTTCTCCAATAACACCACCAGTCCAGCACACACGTCAAAATGGCACATAATATTAACCAGAAATATTTGTACTCCATACCACTGAATGACAGCAGAAGAATGATGTGCCATAAGATGGTCACGCCTTCAATGAATTTCATCTAGTGGAAAAATGATGTAAGATGGTCTTGTCTTGCATGAACACGAACCCATATGAAGTGAAGTGCTCACCAATGAACCCATATGAAGTGCAGTGTTCATAAGATGAGGCCATCTGTAGTATCAGTCTGTGTATCCACAATACCTGAAAAAAGAAAATTGAAAGCAGAACCAGGAAGTAGAAAGTGCTAAGATGATGTGCAAAACAACATGTAGTCAGCACAAAATTACAAACTTAAAATTGTATCGCTCAAGCTGATATATTTCCAAAAGGGATAGGACTTGCACCTACACAGCACTTAAAAAGTACTTTTTGATAGACAATGCTTAGCACCTTCATGCTGCCCTAATCCCAAAAGTATGAATTTTGAATAAATGAGGATGAGAAACACATAGCATGAGTGATGTACGCCTAGTTATGGGAAAATCCCACCCCACCCCTTTCAAGATGTAAGAAAGAATGGTATATGGGCTGATCCCGTCTTAACTAAATCTATGCTAGGCTGATTTGTGGACTAGAGCTATAATGTCCTAGGCTGAATTCCAGCTTGCCAATCATTATGGGCTGATCCCAGCTTAATAGACTGTGCTAGGCTGAATCCAAGCATGCTAATATAGTATGGGCTGATCCAATCTTAACTAAATCTATGCTAGGCTGATTCCTGCATAGAATTTACTCTGGGCTGATCCCAGATTATGGACTAGAGCTAGGCAGATCCATGCATGAAGGAAATATTTTTATTACTTTTCCTTTTAAAAACTGTAAATGTTACAGTGTATTCTGGGCTGATCCCAGTTAAATAATAATTGATGCTAAGCTGAACCCAGCATTAAAATGCAGTCTGTGCTGATTCCAGTTTAGGTAGACTATGTGCTAGGCTGAATCCCAGCTTGCTAATGTATTATGGGCTGATCTCCTGTTAACTAAATCTATACTAGGCTGATTCCTGCATATAATGTATTCTGAGCTTATCCAAGATTGCACAGTGTTTTTTCAAAAAGATGTGAAACAAACATTGAATGTGGTACATGGGAAGAAAAAAATAGTGCTGTGGAGTTTTAAAGTGATTGAAAAATATATGTAGTGTTTTCAACTGCCCCTGTAAGCTTCCATGGAACATGGAGAAAGAGCCTTTTTACCAAAAATGGACAATTTTATTATTCCCAGTCATAAATGTCCTAAGTTCTGGGAAGGTTACTGGAATTTCCTATGCATAAGGTGAGAGCTTGAGGAATGTGTGCATCTTCTTGAATTTTTTGGCGAAGATTCCAATGCACTGGTTTGTGCTTCCCTCATGCCACTATCCCTTGAGTCAGTAAAGGAGCAAAAGACTTTCAGATAACATAGCCAGAGTATTTCGCAACTCTAACACCATCATTAACAATTGAGTTGCTATCAAAATAATAGTATGTGTTGAAGGCACTTCCGGTTGTGCATGGGCCAAAAAGATACATCCCAATAAGATCACTAGCAGATGTTATTCTGCCCATTTTACCTGAACGACGGGAATCCAGGTAGTTTCTCCCATGTGCGATCACCAAATTTTATCCTATTTAACCAGGCACACATTAGGAAAGTTAAAGTCAAGCCACAAACAGAAAGCTTGATTTGCATTCAGTTTACGTTTGTACTGTTCATAAAAGTATCTTAATATTTAATTAATTTCAACTTCAAAGTTAAATATATAAAGTCAACATTAAATCTGCTTACTGACCACAAATACAGCATTTGTTGATTTAATTTGGGAACTAGCCAATATCTGTTCTGAGAACTTTCATTATCATTAATACAATTGCCACTACATGCCCGGAACAAAGGAATTGATGAGATTTTGTTACTCCTGGGCTGAATTGAACACCTGGAATAGAAAGTTCTTGTCTAAGTTTGGCAGAGACCATTGTCCGGTAATATCACATTTTAATTGGACGTTGCTAGCGAGCAAGATGATCAACTTGACTGTTGATGATGCATGTTGCGAAGATGAACAGAAAGTTAGTTTACACAATTTTGAAAAACACCAGACCACCAGCACAGATCCATAAGAATGTTTGATACAGAAACTCAGAATCCATTGTCTGTCCATTTGAAAAGCCCCAGCACAAATCCAGCACACATCCATTAGAAAATTTTGATGCAGAGACTCAAAATCCATTGTCTGTACATTTGAAAAACCAGAAAACTCTTTCTTTTTTTTTTTTTTGTCTCTTGCATAATTCCCAGGTCTACCTCTCAGCTTGAAAGTCCATGTACATGACCACTATCCAAGTGGTATCCACAGACTAAGCCTTATAATTTGACATTACATGATCTTACCACACCACCAGTGTCAGTTCCTCCCTCAATGGTCATTATCAGACAGACCACATCACAATCATAAAATTGACAATGTGTACCTACATAACTCAAGATCTTTAAGTTGTGCATAAAGTAAAATTTAATAAATTGTCCATATATATATGTATGTATGTATGTATGTATGTATGTATGTATGTATGTATGTATGTAAACATGTATGTATATATGTATGTATGTGTACATACACAGTATGTGGCTAAGTTCAATATTTCACTTTGTTCCCATCTAAATTTGATGAAGAAATGGACATAAACACACTTGACTTGGAGGTTTGCCTGTTTGATAACTTTGAGAGACTAATGAATTGTTTCCAATGCATAACATTGTAAGAACTCAATTGATTTAAACAAATTTGGTTTGAGAACAATAACAGTGAAGAAGATAAGTCCATATTTATTTTCACCCTAAAAGCTAAGCCATGGTGTTTGACATTGATGTTTACCCAAGTAGATGTAGTTTTACATTTCAACAATTCTGTCAGTGCAAATTATTTTCCAGTTTGCAAGAAAAGCTTCATTTTCATTGTGTTTGTTTCTTTTTAATGCTCTAGCTCAACCCCAGATAAATGAGGCTATAGTCAATCAGCTGGTGTCCATGGGATTTGACTTGAATGGATGTAAAAAGGCGGTGTTTTACACAGAAAATAGTGGAGTGGAGGCAGCCATGAATTGGGTCATGGATCACATGGATGATTCAGGTAGTATATCCAACCATGTGCAAAGTCCATCTAACATAAGATATTGAAGACAAAAATATACCATTACATATTGCATCAGCAGATCAAAGTTTGTATTCATCGTTGTGGTAAAAGTGAACATTGGTCTGCAGGTGTATTATGTGATAGCATATCTGGCCTATGTTGCTAGTCTCATTCATCTAGATATCTCATGTGGCTCCAAGTGATGTCTACCTTGTAAAGACAGAATGGGCTTTTCCTGCCACTGGCTTGATAAGATGAAATGATTTTAAGCAAACTATTGATGATGATGTGTCATATTCTCAACTTTAAGGAGTCATGGTACAGCACCAGGTTTGTAATCCAAGGGTAGTTGGTTCAATACCAGCTGAGGTCAGCAGTGATTGGCTTCCTCTGAGTGTTTTTGTTCTTAGTTCAGATTCCTTTGTCATGAGATAGCTCATATGTTAAAAAGTGCCATTAAAACCAACAAACCAAAAGAAAGCTTGTAAACACGGGCATTTTCATTGAATTTGACAAGACTACTTTGTCAACATTTGAATGAAAGCTGATGTTTAATGATATTCTTTAGTTTACAATAGCAGTTTGGTATAAACAATTGTCTAAAGTATGTCAAGATGTTTTGATATAACAAGAAATGATCTAGCGTCAGAAGGACTTAATATGTGAACACTCATACAGTCATATTTCTGATCAGATTTTTTTGGGATTTGGTTTACAAGTTTATGTCATTGTAATCTCAGATGAATTTTATTGTGAGTGACATATTTTGCATCAAATTGGCTAAGTTTATGAACACTAAAGTGGCCATATTTATTTATGGTTAAATCTTATCACATTTTGTATGTAAGCATGCATATTCAAGATCTTGGATGAATCTGATGGCTGAGCATCATCCATGTATATTGTGGTAGTCTTGAATCAGATGGCTGAGCATCATCCATGTATATTGTGGTAGTCTTGAATCAGATGGCTGAGCATCATTCATGTATATTGTGGTAGTCTTGAATCAGATGGCTGAGCATCATCCATGTATATTGTGGTAGTCTTGAATCAGATGGCTGAGCATCATCCATGTATATTGTGGTAGTCTTGAATCAGATGGCTGAGCATCATCCATGTATATTGTGGTAGTCTTGAATCAGATGGCTGAGCATCATTCATGTATATTGTGGTAGTCTTGAATCACAGATGGCTGAGCATCATCCATGTATATTGTGGTAGTCTTGAATCAGATGGCTGAGCATCATCCATGTATATTGTGGTAGTCTTGAATCAGATGGCTGAGCATCATCCATGTATATTGTTGTAGTCCTGAATCAGATGGCTGAGCATCATTCATGTATATTGTGGTAGTCTTGAATCAGATGGCTGAGCTACATCCATGTATATTGTGGTAGTCTTGAATCAGATGGCTGAGCATCATCCATGTATATTGTGGTAGTCTTGAATCAGATGGCTGAGCATCATCCAGGTATATTGTGGTAGTCTTGAATCAGATGGCTGAGCATCATCCATGTATATTGTGGTAGTCTTGAATCAGATGGCTGAGCATCATCCATGTATATTGTGGTAGTCTTGAATCAGATGGCTGAGCATCATCCATGTATATTGTGGTAGTCTTGAATCAGATGGCTGAGCATCATCCATGTATATTGTGGTAGTCTTGAATCAAATGGCTGAGCATCATTCATGTATATTGTGGTAGTCTTGAATCAGATGGCTGAGCATCATTCATGTATATTGTGGTAGTCTTGAATCAGATGGCTAAGCATCATCCATCTATATTGTGGTAGTCTTTATTCTGACGACTGAGCATCATCCATGTATATTGTGGTAGTCTTGAATCAGATGGCTGAGCATCATCCAGGTATATTGTGGAAGTCTTGAATCAGATGGCTGAGCATCATCCAGGTATATTGTGGTAGTCTTGAATCAGATGGCTGAGCATCATCCATGTATATTGTGGTAGTCTTGAATCAGATGGCTGAGCATCATTCATGTATATTGTGGTAGTCTTGAATCAGATGGCTGAGCATCATCCATGTATATTGTGCTAGTCTTGAATCAGATGGCTGAGCATCATCCATGTATATTGTGGTAGTCTTGAATCAGATGGCTGAACATCATCCATGTATATTGTGGTAGTCTTGAATCAGATGGCTGAGCATCATTCATGTATATTGTGGGAGTCGTGAATCAGATGGCTAAGATTCATCCATGTATATTGTGGTAGTCTTGAATCAGATGGCTGAGCATCATCCATGTATATTGTGGTAGTCTTGAATCAGATGGCTGAGCATCATCCAGGTATATTGTGGTAGTCTTGAATCAGATGGCTGAGCATCAGATGTCTGAGCATCATCCATGTATATTGTGCTAGTCTTGAATCAGATGGCTGAGCATCATCCATGTATATTGTGGTAGTCTTGATTCAGATGGCTGAGCATCATCCATGTATATTGTGGTAGTCTTGAATCAGATGGCTGAGCATCATCTATGTATATTGTGGTAGTCTTGAATCAGATGGCTGAGCATCATCCATGTATATTGTGGTAGTCTTGAATCAGATGGCTGAGCATCATTCATGTATATTGTGGTAGTCTTGAATCTGATGTCTTAGCATCATCCATGTATATTGTGGTAGTCTTGAATCAGATGGCTGAGCATCATCCATGTATATTGTGGTAGTCTTGAATCAGATGGCTGAGCATCATCTATGTATATTGTGGTAGTCTTGAATCAGATGGCTGAGCATCATCTATGTATATTGTGGTAGTCTTGAATCAGATGGCTGAGTATCATCCATGTATATTGTGGTAGTCTTGAATCAGGTGTCTGAGCAAAATCTATGTATATTGTGGTAGTCTTGAATCAGATGGCTGAGCATCATCCATGTATATTGTGGTAGTCTTGAATCAGATGGCTGAGCATCATCCATGTATATTGAGGTAGTCTTTAATCAGATGGCTGAGCATCATCTACGTATATTGTGGTAGTCTTGAATCAGATGGCTGAGCATCATCCATGTATATTGTGGTAGTCTTGAATCAGATGGCTGAGCAAAATCCATGTATATTGTGGTAGTCTTGAATTAGATGTCTGAGCAAAATCCATGTATATTGTGGTAGTCTTGAATCAGATGGCTGAGCATCATCCATGTATATTGTGGTAGTCTTGAATCAGATGACTGAGCATCATCCAGATATATTGTGGTAGTCTTGAATGAGATGGCTGAGCATCATCCAGGGATATTGTGGTAGTCTTGAATCAGATGGCTGAGCATCATCCAGGTATATTGTGGTGGTCTTGAATCAGATGGCTGAGCATCATCCATGTATATTGTGGTAGTCTTGATTCTGACGACTGAGCATCATCCATGTATATTGTGGTAGTCTTGAATCAGATGGCTGAGCATCATCCATGTATATTGTGGTAGTCTTGAATCTGATGTCTTAGCATCATCCATGTATATTGTGGTAGTCTTGAATCAGATGGCTGAGCATCATCCATGTATATTGTGGTAGTCTTGAATCAGATGGCTGAGCATCATCCAGGTATATTGTGGTAGTCTTGAATCAGATGTCTTAGCATCATCCATGTATATTGTGGTAGTCTTGAATCAGATGGCTGAGCATCATCCAGGTATATTGTGGTAGTCTTGAATCAGATGGCTGAGCATCATCCAGGTATATTGTGGTAGTCTTGAATCAGATGGCTGAGCATCATCCAGGTATATTGTGGTAGTCTTGAATCTGATGTCTTAGCATCATCCAGGTATATTGTGGTAGTCTTGAATCAGATGGCTGAGCATCATCCATGTATATTGTGGTAGTCTTGAATCAGATGGCTGAGCATCATCCAGGTATATTGTGGTAGTCTTGAATCAGATGGCTGAGCATCATCTATGTATATTGTGGTAGTCTTGAATCAGATGGCTGAGCATCATCCATGTATATTGTGGTAGTCTTGAATCAGATGGCTGAGCAAAATCCATGTATATTGTGGTAGTCTTGAATCAGATGGCTGAGCATCATCCATGTATATTGTGGTAGTCTTGAATCAGATGGCTGAGCATCATCCATGTATATTGTGGTAGTCTTGAATCAGATGGCTGAGCATCATCTATGTATATTGTGGTAGTCTTGAATCAGATGGCTGAGCATCATTCATGTATATTGTGGTAGTCTTGAATCAGATGGCTGAGCATCATCCATGTATATTGTGGTAGTCTTGAATCAGATGGCTGAGCATCATCCATGTATATTGTGGTAGTCTTGAATCAGATGGCTGAGCATCATCCATGTATATTGTGGTAGTCTTGAATCAGATGGCTGAGCATCATCCAGGTATATTGTGGTAGTCTTGAATCAGATGGCTGAGCATCATCCATGTATATTGTGGTAGTCTTGAATCAGATGGCTGAGCATCATCCATGTATATTGTGGTAGTCTTGAATCAGATGGCTGAGCATCATCCAGGTATATTGTGGTAGTCTTGAATCAGATGGCTGAGCATCATCCATGTATATTGTGGTAGTCTTGAATCAGATGGCTGAGCATCATCCATGTATATTGTGGTAGTCTTGAATCAGATGGCTGAGCATCATCCATGTATATTGTGGTAGTCTTGAATCAGATGGCTGAGCATCATCCATGTATATTGTGGTAGTCTTGAATCAGATGGCTGAGCATCATCCATGTATATTGTGGTAGTCTTGAATCAGATGGCTGAGCATCATCTATGTATATTGTGGTAGTCTTGAATCAGATGGCTGAGCATCATCCATGTATATTGTGGTAGTCTTGAATCAGATGGCTGAGCATCATCCATGTATATTGTGGTAGTCTTGAATCAGATGGCTGAGCATCATCTATGTATATTGTGGTAGTCTTGAATCAGATGGCTGAGCATCATCCATGTATATTGTGGTAGTCTTGAATCAGATGGCTGAGCATCATTCATGTATATTGTGGTAGTCTTGAATCTGATGTCTTAGCATCATCCATGTATATTGTGGTAGTCTTGAATCAGATGGCTGAGCATCATCCATGTATATTGTGGTAGTCTTGAATCAGATGGCTGAGCATCATCCATGTATATTGTGGTAGTCTTGAATCAGATGGCTGAGCATCATCCATGTATATTGTGGTAGTCTTGAATCAGATGGCTGAGCATCATCTATGTATATTGTGGTAGTCTTGAATCAGATGGCTGAGCATCATCCATGTATATTGTGGTAGTCTTGAATCAGATGGCTGAGCATCATCCATGTATATTGTGGTAGTCTTGAATCAGGTGTCTGAGCAAAATCTATGTATATTGTGGTAGTCTTGAATCAGATGGCTGAGCATCATCCATGTATATTGTGGTAGTCTTGAATCAGATGGCTGTGCATCATCCATGTATATTGTGGTAGTCTTGAATCAGATGGCTGAGCATCATCCATGTATATTGTGGTAGTCTTGAATCAGATGGCTGAGCATCATTCATGTATATTGTGGTAGTCTTGAATCAGATGGCTGAGCATCATCCATGTATATTGTGGTAGTCTTGAATCAGATGGCTGAGCATCATCCATGTATATTGTGGTAGTCTTGAATCAGATGGCTGAGCATCATCCATGTATATTGTGGTAGTCTTGAATCAGATGGCTGAGCATCATCCATGTATATTGTGGTAGTCTTGAATCAGATGGCTGAGCATCATCCATGTATATTGTGGTAGTCTTGAATCAGATGGCTGAGCATCATCTATGTATATTGTGGTAGTCTTGAATCAGATGGCTGAGCATCATCCATGTATATTGTGGTAGTCTTGAATCAGATGGCTGAGCATCATTCATGTATATTGTGGTAGTCTTGAATCTGATGTCTTAGCATCATCCATGTATATTGTGGTAGTCTTGAATCAGATGGCTGAGCATCATCCATGTATATTGTGGTAGTCTTGAATCAGATGGCTGAGCATCATCCATGTATATTGTGGTAGTCTTGAATCAGATGGCTGAGCATCATCCATGTATATTGAGGTAGTCTTTAATCAGATGGCTGAGCATCATCTATGTATATTGTGGTAGTCTTGAATCAGATGGCTGAGCATCATCCATGTATATTGTGGTAGTCTTGAATCAGATGGCTGAGCAAAATCCATGTATATTGTGGTAGTCTTGAATTAGATGTCTGAGCAAAATCCATGTATATTGTGGTAGTCTTGAATCAGATGGCTGAGCATCATCCATGTATATTGTGGTAGTCTTGAATCAGATGACTGAGCATCATCCAGATATATTGTGGTAGTCTTGAATGAGATGGCTGAGCATCATCCAGGTATATTGTGGTAGTCTTGAATCAGATGGCTGAGCATCATCCAGGTATATTGTGGTGGTCTTGAATCAGATGGCTGAGCATCATCCATGTATATTGTGGTAGTCTTGATTCTGACGACTGAGCATCATCCATGTATATTGTGGTAGTCTTGAATCAGATGTCTTAGCATCATCCATGTATATTGTGGTAGTCTTGAATCAGATGGCTGAGCATCATCCAGGTATATTGTGGTAGTCTTGAATCAGATGGCTGAGCATCATCCAGGTATATTGTGGTAGTCTTGAATCAGATGGCTGAGCATCATCCAGGTATATTGTGGTAGTCTTGAATCTGATGTCTTAGCATCATCCAGGTATATTGTGGTAGTCTTGAGTCAGATGGCTGAGCATCATTCATGTATATTGTGGTAGTCTTGAATCAGATGGCTGAGCATCATCCAGGTATATTGTGGTAGTCTTGAATCAGATGGCTGAGCATCATCTATGTATATTGTGGTAGTCTTGAATCAGATGGCTGAGCAAAATCCATGTATATTGTGGTAGTCTTGAATCAGATGGCTGAGCAAAATCCATGTATATTGTGGTAGTCTTGAATCTGATGTCTTAGCATCATCCATGTATATTGTGGTAGTCTTGAATCAGATGGCTGAGCATCATCCATGTATATTGTGGTAGTCTTGAATCAGATGGCTGAGCATCATCCAGGTATATTGTGGTAGTCTTGAATCAGATGTCTTAGCATCATCCATGTATATTGTGGTAGTCTTGAATCAGATGGCTGAGCATCATCCATGTATATTGTGGTAGTCTTGAATCAGATGGCTGAGCATCATCCAGGTATATTGTGGTAGTCTTGAATCAGATGGCTGAGCATCATCCAGGTATATTGTGGTAGTCTTGAATCTGATGTCTTAGCATCATCCAGGTATATTGTGGTAGTCTTGAGTCAGATGGCTGAGCATCATTCATGTATATTGTGGTAGTCTTGAATCAGATGGCTGAGCATCATCCAGGTATATTGTGGTAGTCTTGAATCAGATGGCTGAGCATCATCTATGTATATTGTGGTAGTCTTGAATCAGATGGCTGAGCAAAATCCATGTATATTGTGGTAGTCTTGAATCAGATGGCTGAGCAAAATCCATGTATATTGTGGTAGTCTTGAATCAGATGACTGAGCATCATCCATGTATATTGTGGTAGTCTTGAATCAGATGGCTGAGCATTATCCATGTATATTGTGGTAGTCTTGAATCTGATGGCTGAGCATCATCCAGGTATATGGTGGTAGTCTTGAATCTGATGTCTTAGCATCATCCATGTATATTGTGGTAGTCTTGAATCAGATGGCTGAGCATCATCTATGTATATTGTGGTAGTCTTGAATCAGATGGCTGAGCATCATTCATGTATATTGTGGTAGTCTTGAATCAGATGGCTGAGCATCATCCAGGTATATTGTGGTAGTCTTGAATCAGATGGCTGAGCATCATCCAGGTATATTGTGGTAGTCTTGAATCAGATGGCTGAGCATCATTCATGTATATTGTGGTAGTCTTGAATCAGATGGCTGAGCATCATCCATGTATATTGTGGTAGTCTTGAATCAGATGGCTGAGCATCATCCATGTATATTGTGGTAGTCTTGAATCAGATGGCTGAGCATCATCTATGTATATTGTGGTAGTCTTGAATCAGATGGCTGAGCATCATCCATGTATATTGTGGTAGTCTTGAATCAGATGGCTGAGCATCATCCATGTATATTGTGGTAGTCTTGAATCAGATGGCTGAGCATCATCTATGTATATTGTGGTAGTCTTGAATCAGATAGCTGAGCATCATCCATGTATATTGTGGTAGTCTTGAATCAGATGGCTGAGCATCATCCATGTATATTGTGGTAGTCTTGAATCAGATGGCTGAGCATCATCCATGTATATTGTGGTAGTCTTGAATCAGATGGCTGAGCATCATCTATGTATATTGTGGTAGTCTTGAATCTGATGTCTTAGCATCATCCATGTATATTGTGGTAGTCTTGAATCAGATGGCTGAGCATCATCCAGGTATATTGTGGTAGTCTTGAATCAGATGGCTGAGCATCATCCAGGTATATTGTGGTAGTCTTGAATCAGATGGCTGAGCATCATCTATGTATATTGTGGTAGTCTTGAATCTGATGGCTGAGCATCATTCATGTAGTGAATACTTTACAAGCAATACTTCTCCAGGTTTTGATCATGTTTAATATTTCAACTTTACTATCAAGATCTCATCAGATCAGGCTGAGATCCACACATTTTAATGAGGATCCAGACTGAGATCCACACATTTTAAGTTAGTAAATTGGTGTCTAGTTCGTATAGGCAGGGTAATGTCCAGTAGAGAATTCTATTTGTGTAATTGACTTGTCTTTGTTATGCCAAGAAAGTAATTCAGTATATATGGTCAAAGAAAGAAGATAAAGGACATCAATATTAATAAACAGTGTTTCAACCATGCACTCCAAACTTTTCTTTTCCATCCACAGATATAATGCGTTCGTGAATTTGCATTCACAGCTGACATATGTCAGCTATCCAGTCAAGCTATATCAGATCCAATTGGGTCTATTATTTGAATATAAAACCAACTTAAGATAGTGTTCATCTAGATCTGCCATCACATAATGCATAAGCAGATCAGGATCAACACTAAATACCCATCATTCTTATTATCATATTTAATGAACAGAGTAAACCCTGACCACAAGACGTGATGGCAGATCTATGTAATGTTGATTGAAATCGGATGTACAATTTACAATGGATGGTAATTTGTTTATTGACTTCATTTGTAATAAATACAATACTGATTTACATGCCTAAATTCAGTCATTAGTTCTTAATATATTCTTGATGCAAAGTTGATTTACTTTCGGTGATAATTTTACCAATTCTTAATGTTTTTACTAATTTCAATTTAACCCATTATTTTTTCATATGTGCATAGTGTAGAGTAGATTACTTGAACTTTTATAGTTCATTCACCAAAATGTGCAAAATAGTTCTTTAAGACAATTTGCCAAAAAGTTACCTTGTGTTTTCATGTTTCTGTATAATTTGATAGGGATCAACATTTTAAATTTAAAATGCCTAGAATGTATTCATATAAAAATGAAAAATGCAATATATAACTGCAATCTATTTACTAATTTTTTTTATTTGTCAACATTTCCAAAAGCCAGTAGCTTTCACTGTATAGAGTTTCATTGCTAGATTTCAGTGCTCCCTTTGTTGTGCCCCCTGGAGCCAACAAGTTGGGCATATCTTTTACCCCTAATGAAGAGGCATTGGCCATGGTGATGTCTATGGGCTTCTCAGTCGAACAAGCAACAAAGGCACTCAGAGCAACTGTGAGTTTAAAATTCATATTTACCTATGTCAACCTGACAGCCACATGACTGACTTTTTGCTGTTATTGTAACAGCTGTGTCTAGAAAATAACTCTTGCAGATGGAAATGATGTTGACATCAGAACCTGGCTGACTATTGGAAGAGGCAGTTATGGGGAGGATATTTTAATGGGATGATGGATTTGGGGGATGATGTCCTAATGGGAGTGTGGATTGAATAGAATTTAAATGTTGAAACGTAGATTTGATCAGCAAGCCAAATAGTTTTAACAACTGTTAATTAGAAAATAGTGTCAAACTTTTAGTTGTTGGATGTCAGTTTGGGAGGGGTATGGTAGCCATTAACCATGTTTTGAAAGACTCAACAAACAATGATCTGTTCATGAAAACCCTTCCATATCCAAGGTTTACTTGCTGTGATGTACCAATCAAAATATCAGTCTTTGGAAAACTATAAAAGTTAATACTGTACAATCTTTAAGAAAATTTAACATTGTTTGCAGAAAAAGAAAATAAAAAATAATGGTACCTGCTTATTAAAAAAATTAAACTGCTGATTTAACAAATGTCAATATTGGAAGCAGTGCAAATTTAACAAAATGCTCAATTGGAAATATGTATGTATTTAATCCTGGTTTTGTTTCACACATGTTCCACATTTTGTGCTTTCTTTGGCCTCAAAATTATTTCTGACAGTGAAAATAAGCATCAAGTGCAGTAATTGTTTTTTACTACTGTAACAGTAAATTCACCATTTGTTATGAGAGGTGGACACTTTTGTGTGGATTTTCTTAATACTTTGAATTAATTTACCCAAAAATGATGTTCCTTCTGAGAAAGCAACAAAACCCTTTCCTCAATCTGCAAATTAAAGCAAAAATGAAATTTAAAAAAAATATATCCTAAAACCACAAACATATTCACAATTATATACAATTTAAAACAACATATATGATGAAGTTTTCAATATTGCTCAAGCCAACAAGGATAAAAAATAATAATAACTAACCTCAGGTACATTTTTTTGGCCTTGAAAGATCATTATACATGGCCAGAAGCTAGAAAGAAATTTGTTCACCCAGATTATTAAGGATGTTGGTGATGGAAAAGATGGAACTTTGATTGAAAGAGTGTTAAATTTCCAGTCTGGCATTTACCAAATGGAAATTCTAATCAAGTGTTTATTAAAATTGAAATTCCAATCAAGAAATTGAACTGACTGCAATTTTAGTAAAGTATTTTACCAAATTAAAAGACATGGGCAGTCCTTTCTTCACACTAAGTCTGACCAAATGAAGGTTTAATTACAAAATGATACATATGTTTTCATTCCCTCTTTATCCCTTGAAGGACTCAAGGTGGCCTAGTAGTCCATTACACGATGATCACTCATCTCACGAGTCTGCATGAGGTTGAGTAGCTTCCCATGGCCTTTCTCCAATAGATATACTGGCTGCCATATAAAGCTATCATGTACTTAAAAATGGCATTAAACTTCGCCAAATCAAACCAATCTTTATCCCTGGTAACTTAGAGAGTCTGTGTATCCGTTATATAGATTGTTAGGTTTCTTTTTGTATACAAGTTATGCACTGCCAGTAATTATAGGTTACTGCATTTGTATGGGAAAATATGAACGAGTTTTTTCGGATGGAAATATTTCACGACCTTTGGAGTGCAGTATATCTATCCGAAAAAACGAGTTCATATTTTTCCATTCAAATGCAGTAACCTTTTTATTATATTCTCATTCTTGTTTCATTACCAAAGATTTAACATTAAAATTAACAACCAATTATATTTAATAACAAAATTTATTATTTTATTATTAAAATAATAAAGTTCACACTCATAGATTGCTTCAATGCACAAATAATAGCATTCATGCGCATATAGCTCCTCCCACCGACCGTTAAACTTCATAGCGTACCGCGCACTCACATGCTTCAAGTTCATGGGGTGCATTATGACGGTGATTAAGTATATTTTGGACATTTTTATTAACAGCTAAAGAAGACGGTTTATGTATATAACTTACGTTACATTGTGATAACCCTGTATAGCATCTATAGCTAGCTAAATCTGAAACGTTTGTATCAAAAAAGTAAATGCAGTTTGTATGTGTAAGTCTATGAAACATTTGCTAGTATGTGGCCGTCTGTGAAATATCTGCTTTAGTTCATTCATAAAAAATTGTTTGCATTAAAAAATAGTTCCTTTGCGTGTGGTGTTCAGTATGAAGGTGTTCAATATCATGGAATATTGCACGATTCTGACAATGTAAAGTTAACAGTGAAAAACGATGAGCATATAATAATCTAACATATGCATACATGGATATCACTAGATTCAGCTATTTCAGTTAATTTTGCATAACACATTGCATAGAAGGGCCGGTTACATAGAACAAATTGCATATAAGGATTGGTTACATAGAATAGATTGCACAGAAAACGTTGGTTACATAGAACATATTGCATGGGATTAGTTATGTAGAACAGATCGCATAAAAAGGGTTGGTTACATAAAACATTACATAGATGGGTTGGTATTGGTTCAGGATAATATGAGATTTTTCATGGTACTGGTGGAGGGTATGGCAGTTTACAGACTGATTATTAAGGAAATACAGGATGTGCTGAACTCAGAATTGGCACAATCCATATACATACCTTTTTGAATTTCTGCCATTTCCATCTACTTTGTGTCCCCTTAGCATATTGCATTATTTGTTACCAATTTCATAGCAGGTAGGTGGCATATTTGAGCTGGATAATATCTGGGTTTTTTACCCAATAATTACTTTGTTCATTTTGCATTGTTTGAATAATAAACAAGACATACATTAGTCATATATGGTACCATTTTCTATTTGCATTAAAAAAATATTGACAGTCTCTGTGAGGATTTCTTGTAGCAGTGAGTTGCCATTTTCAATGTCATCCTTTTACACTGGTTACATAAATATTGTTAGACTTAACTAAGTTTTGAATTTTATAATTAAATTAATATTCACTTGGCAAACAAGACAGCCAATTAATAATGTAAACCTTAATGATTTCACTAGATTTGTCCAAAAGATTCAATTCCATTACAAGTTATGATTTAAATGTTATATAAGATTTCTGTGTATGTATGACCCTTTGGAACTTGAATTTATATTATGAAGGCATAATTCTGAATTTGTTATTTCAGGAGAACAACACTGAGCGAGCCATAGACTGGATCTTCAGCCACCAGGATGAACTAGACACACCCATGGAGACGGATGAGAATAATTCTAAATCATCAGGAGAATCGAAGTTCAGGGATGGACCTGGGCGTAAGATTTCTTTTTCTTTGCTCCCAACATTAGAAGTATAATTTTCCAATAATGGTAGTGCAGGGATCAAAACAGGGCACCAGACAAAGACCAAAACATCTCATGACAGTATGTGTATCACATCCTTTATGAATAAGACATTTCATCTGCTCAACAAAACTTGTATCTGCGAGATTAAATTGCAGCACTGTTCAGTTAGCAACATAAGAATATATTGTCACAAAACTTAAACATGTCAGTATAATACTGCAATTTAATTATGCAGACAAAACTTTTGTCCAATAAATGAAATGCCTCGTTTATAAAGGAAATGATAATAGATAATTACTTCATGAATTAAACATTGGTTCCAGATGCAGATACAATATGGTAGCTTGTGAGGTGTAAATTGTACATTTTGGGTTTAAAATGATAACCACATGCCACACAAACAAGTTTGGATCAAAAATCCTGGCCGTGTAGAGGATGTGACCATTGGTGATTGGGGCCATTTAAGAAGGGAACTACTGTACTACAAACATCATATCTGCATTAGTCATTCTGGAGTGTACCACATTTGTCAACATAGCAACACCACCATCCACGGGGACAATTTATGAATGCCGAGATTAATCCAGAAAGTAAATGACTCATTTAAACATCAACAGATGATGCCACTTGATCATAAGCACTTGTATTTAATTTAAATACTGAGTACAATCAGTTGTTTTCAGTTGCCGATCATTATTCAGACATATGCAAGGAAATGTTCAATGATAATATCTCAAAGAAAATAGTTGCAAAAGGACAAAAAAAAAACCACAGAAAAAATAATAAATAATGCAATTGCAGCAGTGTTGACAAACAAGTAATGGAGTTTTGCACACACAAAAAAATTTCAGTCCTGATTGATGAATCTAAGGAAGGAAGATAACTGTCCTTATTTTGATCTAGAGATATGACCACATCATGAGAAAAGTTTATCTACCTTCTGAAAACCAAGATTTGATTTGATAATCAAACTTGGTATGTTGGTTACTCCATCACAGCAATGCAAAAGCTGAAAGATCATTTTATGTGCTGTGAAAAACTCTGTAACATCTTAAGGGATACAACAGTATCATCCAGTCTCTAATGAGACTCACCAACTATTTTTTGTTTGTAATACAAATTGAACAGATAGCTTGCTTCTTAAAATGTTTCAGTTTAGAGATATGTTTGAGTGGAGGAACAGATTTGAGTTTCTAACCCTTGTACAAGCATTCTTATTGTAAAATTTTACTTCAAACCACTTTAAATGCATTTGATAGTGCTTAAATTTTTTTGTTGGATAGCACTTAGATTCTTTGTTGAAAGTGGAAGGTAATTTGCAAATTATCTACCCAAGTATAACATGCAGCCAACTGCAAACACCATTGACTTAGATCTATCATTGATTAATGCCTTTATATCTAATCAGGGTTGGTTCTATGGACTAAGAATCCAGAACTGCATAACTGCATACCTATGCAATTTCACTGTATTTTTTTCTTGATTATTTCACACAGTGGGCTACACATTAAGGCTGTTCATTTGTGTGGCTCTTCAGCACTATCACTGAATGGTTTGAATATCATTATGCTGAATGCAGGCATGATAGTTTATTGTTGTAATGAACACTTTTGAAATTCAGTGGGATTTATCATCACTAAATAACATATAAGATGGTTTCACTAGCTGTGAAAGTATGTACAAACAATTGTGACCTTGCTTCATCTAACTCCAGCAAGCTTCTGTTGATAAAAATATGTGTGGCAGTCTGCAAGAAAAGTAGACTGAATTTCTTGTAAATTGTTGATAATAGATCAGATGTCATTCTTGGTAAAGACAGCTATGAACAGGTGGATGAAATTAGGGTATGATGCTGGTAAAATCTTGGTTGAATTTCATCAGGGTTAACTGGTCTGAAAGCTGTACATTTATAAAATAACAAAAGTCTGCACTGACAGCACATTGTGTGAACTTCAGAGTAGATTTGGGAAGCTGCGGTGGCTCAGTTGATTGTGTGCTGGACTCGTGACTGGAGGTGTGTGAATTCCAATCCTACCATTGGAATAGCCTGGGTCAGCTACTGTGGTGTGACCTTTTGCAAGGCTCTTTACTTTACTTGCCTTGGCACTGAATTATTTGTGTGCTGCTGTGCCATAAAACACCAAAACAAAATGCAGGTTTGCAGTTGCATTGTAAAGAGACAAATGATGATGCTCATTTGTAGTTTTGTTGGACAGGTAAATGTGGATCCATGATGCTTTAAAATGTTAGATTTCTTTTTATGCAACATTTTATTTTTTTTATAGGCTACAAGCTGGTAGGATTTATTAGCCACATGGGGACATCAACAATGGTGGGTCACTATGTATGCCATCTTCTGAAGAACAATCGATGGATCATTTTCAATGATGAGAAAGTGGCCTACTCAGAACAACCACCCAAGGACCTTGCTTATATGTATCTGTATAAAAGGATATGAGCTGTATTCTAATTTACTTGTATCCAATCAATGCTTGCTTACAACAGTAAGAAATTACCTGGATAATGGTATCCAGTGAATGCATACTCACCTCTATACAGGTGATTACAAGTTGAGCACTAATATTCAATCAAAATGGAGAAAAAAATTTGAAACACAGGAAGAATAGCAACAGGAATGATTAATGAAAGTTTACAATGAGAGTAGTTTGGTTGATGTATTCATGTCATGGTGCTATTGAAAATGAATGAGAAAAGAAACTACCATATAATGTGAACATTTTTTTGCTTCATGTACATACCATATACTCCCACTCTAACATCTCTACCATTTTTCTAAGAACAGACGATTTACAAGATGCAGTGCAATACCAGTGCTTTTCACACCCATCTACTTGAGATTGATTACAACAAAATGCTTCAGCACCCTCTTAAAATGTACATGTCAATGACACTCTTACAATGTATCTGTCAATGACACTCTTACAATGTATGTCAATGACACTCTTACAATGTATATGTCAATGACACTCTTACAATATATATGTCAATGACACTCTTACAATGTATCTGTCAATGACACTCTTACAATGTATATGTCAATGACACTCTTACAATGTATCTGTCAATGACACCCTTACAATGTATATGTCAATGACACTCTTACAATGTATATATCAATGACACTCTTACAATGTATATGTCAATGACACTTTTAAAAAATATATATGTTCATGACACTCTTGCAATGTATATATCTATGTATAAATTGCTTAAGTCACAGGCACAGATATACTGTTAAACATGACAAAATAGCTGGACAGCAAGTTCAAAACTTAACAGTCCTACTTCAACCAGCTGCCAAGTGAGAAAATTTGTTGATTGATCATTTTAACTAAGCTGATATTTACTAGGACTGAATTCATTGGCACAAAGATGGCCAGATTTACATGTAGTAACTAGGGAATATATGGTATGTATTGCTAAATACATTTGTGAGAAGTCTTTTTAGATTGTTTGTGTAGAAAAGTTTTTTTTTAAAATAAAAAAATCATTTACAGTCAATTAGGAGCATATATATATATATGTTGAGTATATCTGATTTAAAGCTAAGTTCACATTTTTAGTTAATTTTAAAGATTAGAATAAATTGGTACCATTTCTGAGTCTACATTTTTAAGTTTTTTTCTTTACATTGTTCATTAATTCCAATTGCATGAAGTTCCTTGGATTGTGGTGACTGGCCTGTAAATAGTGTTACTATTATGCTTGTTTCTTGAAACAAGACAAGAACTTGTAATATCCAGTCACAAATGTATAGCAAAATATTTTTATGTCAAAGTTAATTTGAATATGACTTGTAGAGAGAGTTGACTTTCCAAGATATGATCTGTTTTTTACTAATGCCATTGCTGCCAGGAAAGTGAAACCTTTGATGCTACCAGGAATTAGCTGGTGAGAAGGGAGTTCCCCCTTTGACTTCTAAAAAAAAATTGGGGAGGGGGCATGTCAGTAAAGTTATAGAGTGGTGTAAATCTTATCCTGAATGGTGTAAATCTTATCCTGAAGACAAACACATTTCATTCCTTTGCTATTTAATTCATACTTTTTTTTTCCCTAACTTTTGATGGATTTGGCACATGGAGTCCACGTTATAGCCAACTCTAAATCAGAATTACCAACTTCCTGTGTGAAACTTTAGTATTCCACATCATCAACAGCTAACAAATTTGTGAGTGTTTGGTACTTTGGTCAAGGAATATGTATGTCAGTTTCAGGGTCAGAAGGTCACTGGCCAAAACTACTGCAAATGAAAGAAGAAAAATGGTCTGTGCGCAATAACATGTTTTGTGTTACAGACTTGTATCAAACTTTTTGGATGGCTTACATTTGGCTTAAGCAAGAAGCTTATTGATTTTAAGGCTCAAAAGTTACTAGTTGGAAGAAGAGAAGTGGTTTGAGCACAATAATGTGAGTTTTACAGAACAAATCTCAACCAGTCTTTGCAGACAACTTACACTTGTTATAAGGAAGTAGCACATTTCTTTTTGGGGTCAAAAAGGCAAGGTCATTATAACTGAAAGAAAAACATTGGTTTTTGCACAAAATTTAAGTTGTCTGAATAGAGGGCTATTGTGAAAGGGCAGGTATATAGTGTTCCATTCACAGTAGGCTTGTTTAGGTCTGTTGAATTTAAACCTGCATTGTACCTGGATAACATTTTTCTAAAATATATGCCGTTGTACTCTGATTAAAATGATAGCTATTCTACTCAATCTTCCAAAAGTGAAGATGCAAGTCTCATATGATTAGCTGATAAAATTAGGATTATGGTAATAACATAGGTCACCAGAGCATGACCCCTAAGCTGTTGTCAGATCTTAATATAGAGATTTGATTTTTATCACATCGAGGGCAGACCATTCTTCTGATTTGTTCTTGGTTATTAGAATGATCATGGCTTCTGTGAATTTCCAACATACAGGATATTTTGGTTAATTTTTCTGAAAATTTGTATAGCAGATACAACCTTCCTGTTGTTCAAAATGCCAGAGATAGTTTTTTGAGAACTTTTCATGGGTTACATGGTTCAGATGAGGAAGGGTCCAAAAGATAACAGCATTTTATTCAGATGAAATTTTATTCTTCTTGAACAGTTATGTGGAACAAATGACATATATTAGATATAAGCATGATAGGTAGGTCGAAAAATATTGCACATTACCTAATCAAAACTATATTACAGTATCACACATATTTGGCAAATTCCATAACCTCCACACATTAACATTCATAATTATCAAATATAGCATAAATCCATTTATTCAAACTGTTTGGGGAAGGAACACACATTCAGTTGGGATATGCAGCTATTACAGACCGCAGTGTAAAAAACCAAGGGTTGGGTTTTGGATCAAGAAAGTAGCCAAGATGTTTGAGATCAGGTAAAATTTACTTCTGTAGTTCAGACGACAACAGTTTTTGGGACTTTGTTAATGTGAATGTTGATACTCAGCTTTTGATATGTATAGGGTAAACATATAAATATCCAACAGTAATGAAAATCTCAATTTGATAGGAAGTCTTCTGAAGACTCGTGTCAAATAAGATGAACGTCAAATAAGTCAAATAAGATGAACGTCAAATAAGATGAACGTTCAATATTGTGCCCCCACCCCAGACGTTGTTTTAGCTAGGTCAGCCAAGTTACTTTTTCTACAGCAATCAACAACCTGCCAAGAATAATTTTAGGAATGTTTTAAAGCCTATTTTATGAGAAAGAATATTCATTTTGATTCACAAAAAAAAAGCTTAAGAAGAAGCTTAATAAATGCACATCTCCTTCAATAACCGACTTTATTTTGAGTAAGCAAAATTTGCAATTTTTAACGGTCATAGGTCTCATCAAATGCCCTCACTCCCTTCCTAGGAAAAATATGTATCTGCTTTACAACATGTTCTTCACCTTCCAAAGAAGATGACAGTAAAGCATAACGCACTGTATTCTGCATTGGTCTAAATATTATCCATAGCTATCAGTGAATGCCTTCATAGTTGAGGGAGTATTGAGACTTCTATATATCAAACCATATCTAAGCTATTGGGTCTTAGTAGGTATGAAATTCTGTCAAGACTTTTACCTAAAATTCTGAATCTAATGATGGGATTATCCTATTCAACACCAATTCATCTACTAATAAAGATACATGCATCTCACATGGCTTTCTCGGATGAGCATGTTGTCATACATATGCACACATATACAGGGTTCCAATACATATCTTTTTTCTAAATTTTTAATTACACATTTCAAGGCCAGAATGTTGGATCTACACACAGAAAAAAAATTATAAAAACTGATGAACATGATAGAAAAGACCACATAATCAGCTTTTTTGTGAAGGTTGCTTGCAGCCATCATTTCCACACAATTTTAACCCTAAAGACTGAAAAGAAAGTAACTATTTTCAATTTATAGAAATTTGTCTTCATTTTTATATTGCTTTACACAACATGTTTTTTCCATAACTTTTAGATTATTTTTCTGTAATAACAATTTCTGTCCAATAATTTCCATGTCTGGGAACCCTGTATATAAAAAGGTTTCGAAATGATCTGAAAAAATAGGGGAAAGATCAGGAATAATAGGTTGGTTCCCAACTGAAAATAAAACCCACATTATTTTGCAAATAACAGTAAAGGTTTGCCTGGGGTTAGGAGGACCATGAATCTTAAACTGCCATTTTAGATATATCAGTCACTGAGTAAATACTTTAAAAATACAAAACATCTGTCTGATTAAGTACATTTGCTGTGTGGGTCACTTGGGCCTATAAGAACACCTTGTCAAGTCAACTACTATGTAATTTGATGTTGCAGTTATCCTGACTGTCCATGTATGCCCACTTTGAAGGCAAATTTTTTTCACACAAGTATCTTCTACAAAAAGATGATCAGAAGTTGTACATTTGTAGTCAGTATCACTTAAATGTATGAAAATCTTTCAAAATCTTTCCTTAAAATGTTAACACCTAAATCACATATTGTGGTCCAATTAAACATCTATTTCAACAGTGTTTATGTTAATTTGTATTTAAAAAAAAAAACTTTTTGTATGTTACCCTTGAATGCTTCACTACAACATGCAATGAAAATCAAGTTTCATGAACAAATATTAAGTCACTATACACTTATGTCATTCATAATGCAAGATTCTGAGTTGACAAACCACATGATCACATTCACTGAGTAACAGCTTTGTCATAAATTTCCCTCCACCTCAAGACTAATCATAATGTCCTGAATTAACACGCGTAGTTAGCTAAATAACAAAATATCTTGAGAAAAAAAAAGAAAATGAAATAAACGAAATCAACAAAACACATGAAAATCCAGTAATAAACTGGTCATCATTCAAAGTTATTGTATTCCATGAGTTTTAGAAATTTCATTTCCAAACTTTAACAACTCCATTGCGTGATGATGACAATACAAGACACTGTGAAGCCTGACAGATGTTGACATCTGTGATGATATCGGTGTGACCTTGAGGGGGAGCCTCCGGGCCACGCCTGGGAATGTCCTCATTTGAAGTTTGCTTTTTGGAGTAAGTTTCTTCAATGACCTCAGTTCCTTCAACCAATCTTGACCTAGAACGAGAGGTAGGGAATGTTAACAGTGCTTAGTAATATGGCTGAAGAATATACTGGTGGGAATTGTTGACAAAAAAATGTAAAAATTCTCTTGATTTTGTTGTTCAAAAACGGGGATTTTAATTTTTGGCATGTTACTTTTTAGACACTGCTCATCTTGACTAGTTAATGTAAATCACACTATTTTAGCACATTTTTTATTGTATATTAGCAACACAAGACACTGACAATGGACCATGTGTTGAGAATATCCCAAAGGCATATATTTTACAAGATATAAAAGCACATCAAAGTTTTATTCAAATAAGTGGGTGAGATAAAATGGCACTGAAAGTAAAAAACTTGAATACTGAGATTAATCATGGTTATTTGGAGACAGCTAAACCATTCATATGTTTAACACAACTAGGATAAAAGCTATTAGAGTACAAATACCAGGGAAATTTTATTGCTGGACAAAACTGGATGGTTGGTTTGTACAGAAAACTACAAACTATACAGGCCTGAATTTCACTTATAGAATACAATTTTGAAGTCAAGAATCCCGTACATTGAATGGCTGTAATTAAAGTATGACTTAAAACTGACCAATCACATGTCTTGAGCCCAAATTAATGTTAGGACTCATGTTGGCAATGTTAAGGCCAGGCATTAAGGAATTTGCATCATTGATTAAAAATGTCCAGCTCAGTGAGCTCATCTAACCAGTATATCATATAATTTCTATGCTTCACCTCATTTAAAGTTGCAGTTGATTACTGTAAATGAAAAACTCATAAATGGAAGAAACAAAATTATAACTGGAATTACGTGAAATTAACCAGAAATACAGATGATTAACATATAACAATAATTAATTTAACTCGTTACCCTCTACCACAACAGTAACTAGTTTTCTTTAGCCACTTGTCTCTTGTGTGCCTTGATAAAGTAATACAGTTAACTTTATATTGGGAGCCAAGTCTTAGTAGTCTTTTAGTATAGACCTCTATACAGCTTGATCCATTGATTCATTTTCCACCACATGCATATATTGTTTATTATTAAAAACAATTCAAGCAATCATACTAGAGTTACTAGAACAATACATGGAAGAAACCACAAAATAGGGTGATCTGGAATTTAAAATGATAGAAATAAATAGAATTAGCTACAAGTAAGTGAATTTCAAGAACATAAGCACAATAGCACCTTCATTTGGAATACTTTGGATTATTTCCAGATTACTATGAAACTGATTATACATCCAGGAGCTCATACCATAATGTATGTCATTTTTTTAACTCTCTTTCACTTGGTTTGATTTTATATTTTAGGGAAATAAATTTATATTTTGGAAAATTAATTGCTTGTTGGGTTTTACCATGTATTGTTACATATGATCTAATAACTGAAATATTCAAATCAAATTTTACCATTCGTCATTCACTTTTTATTTCCCATGTGAATTTATACCATGTCAATTCTTCTTAAAATGGCTTTGACAAATTTTAGTTTAAATGAAAGAATACACCATAAAAAATTATCCCCTTATGGGACTGATGTTCTAGTTTGTGAATTTCCAGAAATTAAGATAAGACCATTTTTTCCTTTTAACTGTCAAGTGTTAAAAACAACTCTGATATTCCTTAGCAATAAAAACATTTTTCAAATTAGCTGCTGTAATACACATATTGGATATCAGCTTGGCACCATTTTGATAACTAACTGCTTTGGTGGCCTAGTGGTTAAAATGTTCACCTCGGATGCGGGAGGTCATGAGTTCGATCCACTGTCGAGTCATATCAAAGGCTTAAACAATGGTACTAACAGCTGTCTCGCTTGATGATCAGCATTAAGAGGCTAGTATTAAGACTGGTTGGACTGGTGTCAGGATGTGACAGGGTACATGATAATTAAGAGGTTAGTGTTAGGACTGGTCGGCCTGATGTCAGGATAATGTGACAGGATACCTGATAATGTATCATGCTACATGTCTGCGGCATGATGCCCAATGCTAGAAATCATTATAAACTGCCACAATGCAGACATTGTAGCGATATGATTGAAAAATTGTTAAAGCTACTTTAAAAATCATAATCACATCACCATTTTGATAACAGCAGTCTTTTGGTGAAAAACCCTTATGTAATAATTATCATCCTTTCAGAGTGAGTACTGACTTCAGAGTGAGTACTGACTTCAGAGTGAGTACTGACTTCAGAGTGAGTACTGACAGAACAATTTTAAAGACAGTGGTCATGTTGCCATGGTGAATGTACAACTGACACCATTTTCCTTTAGGACTACCTTAGCATCATAAGAAGTCTACTGATGAATACCTTATGTTGATATAACCATCCATTCGATGAGAAGTAGAGATAACATTATTTTTAAGATATGAATTTCCATTTAGGATTAGCAATAAAGGATTTTCAAGATGACTGCTTTGGTGGCCATACTGAATGGCATAATGGCATTATTTACATTGAAGAGTAACTGGGCATCATAAGATGTCTTCTGTTGAATGTTGAAAAGGCCAAGTCAAGATGACTTTGTTCAAGTAGAATTATGATAAGAGTTTTAAGATGGTGCCCATGTTGGATGTCAGACTGCAAATGCTTTCGTATAGTTTGATTGATTGATTGGGAATTTACGGAGCACAAATATTTGCACCACAAAAAGGTTACATGAAACATGATTCATGTATGAAAAGTGGCTCACAACCAATGAGCAATAAATGACAAAAACAAAACAATGAGATGCTGTGGATAACACATGAAGGCTCCTGATCAATGGGTAATGTAAATGGTAAATAGTATGTACAAAAAGGAGTTTGATAATAAGAGATACATAGGGTGATTGACAGTAGACAAGATAGTTAAAAATACTCAAAGGATATGGGCATAACACAAGTCATATTTAAGAACATAAGTTATTCAAGAAATAAAAAAAATTACTGTATCAAAAAGCTTTACCATGCGCTAAACATATTAGTAAGCATATAGGTTGAAGATTAAAACAATCTATCAGAAGTGCTTTATGGTAAAGGGTTCATTTCAAGAAATTCCCTCCAAAATCGATGCAATGATTGACTCTTCATTAAAGATCATTTAGAAAAAAAGCCATCTTCCTAAGGTAGATCTGATTGCATGAGGTTTATTATGGATAGCATCATTCCATGATACCTGCCACTTACTAAATAAACATTTTTTTTAATGCCAGGTATAAAATTAAAACCAAAAACAAAATCTTGTGAGAATATTGTGGATTATGCTGTACATTTAATTTATTTTGTGTACTTTGACCTTTGTTCTGAGGCGGTGTAATATATATATATATATATATATATATATATATATATATATATATATATATATATATATATATATGTATATATATGACTGTTGATAAATCAGCACATTGAAGACTTAATAGTCAGTGGATTCAATATTGGAATTTATTTGAACATTCTAAACTTTTGTACTTGTTGATAGAATATATGATTATTCAGGATTTAATTCACAATACTGTAAGTTCCTCTAAAATCTTCACTTTGCAACCAAGAAAAATACATTTATTTGTTGACTTTATTAAACTTGCTGGTTTTACTTCTTTCTTTTGCTTACCATAGTTTAAGACCATAGAATCCTAACAAATGACTGAAGTATTTGCAGTGAACTGGAGAAGATGACAGAGTTGAAGATACTTTTGGCCTCAATATATTTCAGGGCATGATCCATTGCCCTGATTTCTGCTGAAATATTAATACACAACCTGGCAAATGATGTTTTGTAGTGAGATTTCCACTAAATGAAGGCTGTGACAGCCTTTTCACCATCCTTTGAGCCATCAATAGAAATTCTTGTTTAATTCTTAAATTCAAGAAAAGTTTCTTACAACAGTTTTTAAAAATAGAATGAATTGTTTCAGACTATTTTCCTTCCTGCAGAGTAAACAGAACATTGGTTTATTTTAGAATCAAGTATATGTCACAGAAACAATGTCTGGATTTTTAACATTTCAATTTATGTATTGCCAGGGCTGACAGATTTTCTAATTCCAAAGGTAGGAATGGCAATCAGTTTCTTTTCATATAAATTTTTGTAGATGAGTTGGACAAAAAGACACAAAAGCAGGATTTAGATCTCAATTTTAGAGCATATTGTAAAGCTGATGTTTCTCTGCAAGGTAACATTGATGGCTCATTAGCTCCAACCAAAAGATTTTCATATGGGGATGTCTGAAGGTGAAATGGTTCAAGCATCTTTAAATATGATGTTTTAGCGGAAACAAAAAAAATGCAACCAAAGACCACTCTGGATCAAATAAAGGTTCTATATTAGTTATGAACAACTTTTCAATTAGCACACCAGTCAGTATACACAATTACTTTGAATAAATCAAGGGCTTTCAGGCATTTAGCTTTCAATTTCCTAATGTGTGGAATGAAGCTTACTTTTATGTCAAAGTAATTACCTAAAATCAGTTTTCTCATCAACCAATACAGGTGTTCCACCCAACATGATCATGTTTTCATAGCTGACAGAAATGCCGATACTGTTAATGACTTTGAGAATTTAAAACCATTGGCAGCTTTTTAATTCAGAATATTGTTTATACATGTATTTTGTTGCAATTGTCTTTCAAATGCATGCATGTGTTTTGATCTTTAACATATTAAGAAACCATCAACATATAGGGAGCAATCCACTTCACAAGCCAAAATATTTGTAATGATATTAATTTTGATGTTAAAAAGAATAACAGATAAGTTACTGCCCTGTGGCACACCATCTCTTGTTTGTACATATAGCCTACTCAAAGCATGAATTCCCTATCTGAAAGAAAGTTTGACTTAAACATGGATAGATGGTCTTTTGCACACAGATCATGCAGGTCATTCATTAATCAATACTTCTATGTTGTATCATAAGCCTTTTCCTATAAGTCAGACTTCCTGAAAAATATTACTCTACCTAGCAAGCTGATTAATACTGGGTTCTTTTGTGGGGTTTTTTAAAAATAATTTTAAATTAAGTTTTTTTTTGCTCCACTGTAAGGCACTAGAACTGCTAAAATATTATAACTAGTGGGCACACAAGCCTGCCTGCTGGAGTGCAGATTACGATTACTAGTGATTGATCCTGCAGAAGAATGCCTGCCATAAACAAAGTGAGGTCTTTCCATTTTCTGTGATGGAAACTTGTAGTCCACAATTTGATCACGTGGCTGACACTGGAACAGAATTATAATCATTGTGGGTCTGTACAGTGGCAATCAAGAAGACCTACCACACAATTAATCCTGCCCCATTATTACAAATTTCAATTAGAAAGCAAAACAGTGGTGAAGACTAGCACTGAAACCATGAGGAAGGGAACACTATAAACTGAGAAAAACACCTGTGATATTTAAAAAATTGATCTTATTACAACAAATAATTACATGATACTAACAGAATGGGTCAATTACAGAGTAAGCTTATTATCATACAATGTGTTAGAGAACTGCAATATATCTACAGAACTGCCAACTGTGACAAGTCCGTCTCAGTAAGACAGTTGGGTTTTTTCCGTAAGTTTTACCAGTTTTCAGTAAACTGCAACTGTAAAGCTTGAATACATAATTAAAACATGCAGTGAAAATAAACATTATGTTAAACTGAAAAGTTTGTAAAGTACTTGTAGGCTTTATTTACCACTCATACAGTTGCACAAACTTAAGCTCCAAACTACATGCAGCTAAATGGCTTCTTGTTGCTATTTCTCAACTTGTGTCAATTCTTAAATTTTTCCATTTCACATAACAGTGGCAATCATATCTCCTGCCACGTTTCATATTCAAAGAGGCATGTGATGCCCAATTGTGTTCCTTCCAGCTTTTATTCATAACAATATAAATATTCCTTTGTATTGTTCGGTGTTGATTATTAATACTTTTCAAGAGGTTTATTTCCCCTTTTGTCTTAAACATGCATCTCCTCCTGGAAGCCATTTTAAAAAAAATTATATAATCAACAGTTTGATCATGCAGAAGCTTCACATGAACAAATAGGTGCAGTTTAAATCATCTGAGGTGCTTCTGTAAAGTTAATTTGGTTTCCTGATTAATTGCACTGATTCTATTATGAAACCCGGATCCAAATCAAACATGATGAACAATTTTTCCAAATTGTTTTGGCAATGATCATTTTTCCATCTTGTTTGCTTTTATGGCATAAGTCCATATTGTAAGGGTAATTTTTGTAAGACTTACAGCAAAATCGTCAGGATTGGCAGGTCTGTATCTATGTAGAAGATAGTGCAAAATTTAGAAAAATTATAAAGTATTTTTATGTGAATTGTGATGCATTTATTTTCTTGATATAGAATTTTTTAACATATCAGATATATCATGCAAAGGAAATGGAGCTAAATGCCTTTCCAAAGACAAATAGAAGAAGCCAACCTAAATTGGCTTGGGTGGGTATCAAACCCACAATTCTTGGATTACCAGTCTGTCACTTGACCAACAGAGCAACTGTGGTTTTTCTTCAGTAGACATATAAAACATTTTATTCAATTACGATGTTGGAATTGAACAGATTACTATGTCTTCCACACAAACAGTCCAATTTTTTGAAAAATATAGTGTAGCTGCCACTGTTAGTCAAAATATATATGCCTTACCCTGCAAATGACTGAATTAAAAAAAACAACATTTCAGCATTACTTTATAAGTAAAGAAGGTTTAAATTTTTACTATCAAACACTAGAGCAAACAGTTACAATCAACTACAAGAGCAAACATTACATCAAATTACAAGAAAACTACATTTCAATCATGACAGTTATGTCAATAAATTTAATTGCAATTATTTTCTGAACAAATAACTATTCAGTAAAATTGTAGAAACAACCCCACCATCCCTCCATTGAGATGTAACTGCACAATTTATTTAAAAGAAGTTTTCAAAATGTTAACTCTCGAGTAATTCTGAAATTCAACAAGCTGCATGTCCAAGAAGAGTCCTCTAAATTAGATGTTGCTTCATTGGCCAAAAAGAACTTCCAGTAATTCAAGATAGGGACCTTTTCTTCGTCTCAAGTGCTGATTCATGAAACCATCTAAAATATTCTGAAGCATATGATTTTGAAGATGGCCATCAAGGCAGTCATACTGGATCTAAGACCATCAGGACCAAACATATTTAAATGTCTTTATGGTGAAAATGTCAATTCAGGAAAAGTAGTGGTATGATTTTCAAGATGGCCAACACAATAGTCCTATTGGATGTCAAATTGGCATCATTTATATTTCAAACCAACTTGATATCATAAGAAATCTAATGGTAAAATGGTGATGCCTTTCTGTTTAGGAGATGCTGATGAATGCCATGGAGATTATATTAGATTTCAGATCAACACCATTTCCAATTTGGACGAACTAGACATTACAGAAGTCTTTTGGTAAAAATCCCAATGTCAATATAACCATCTGTCCAGGAAAAGTAGCAATAATAAGATTGAAGTTTGACTGGTTTTGGCCACATTTTCATCTAGGACCAAAAAGACCTTGGGATGAATTGGTATTCATATAGTTTTATAGCAATAAAAAACAGAGTAGTAATAATAATTTTGTGTGAACAGACAGACAGACAATGGATAGCAGGTCATCATATAAACTCTTCTGGTCTATGACCTGTAGACTTAAGACTGAAAGCATAAGCCATCGGAAAATCACCTAGGTGAAATGCTTAATAGTTGATCATCAGAACTAGAACAGAATATTCTATTTAAAGCTTAAAATATGCACCTGCTGTTTTTTGTGATTTTGATGTATATATTACTTTGTTTTATCTGAAATAACATTTTTTTTTCATGCTGTTTATGATGTGTAAATAATGATCTTAATTACAAACACAAATTCAATATTAAGCTGATAACAAAACAAGAAAAAGGATCATACAGGTTTTAGAGTTGCTGGTGTTTTATTTACCTGTAGATCTCTCTAATTTCTGACTTTTTAATTTTGTTGTATTGAAGACTCATTTATTTTAGAAAACAGCTTCACTGACATTGAAAAATGTTGAAACAAATTGACATTCTGTGATTACAAATTTGACAGTATTCATTTTTTGTGTAGTCAAATAACTGCTATTGAAAATTATCATTAATAAACCAAATATTGTGATGGAAAAAATAGTGTATCACTTTTAAGACTTCTGTTCATTAAAAAATATCTGACATTAGTCTATGCATTAAACATAATTTCACTTAATGAGCAATTCATTAATGTAAATATTAATTCATTATTTATTTACTTTATTCATTTTCATGTTTATTTATATTCAGATTTAGGTAACAAATTATGTAATATATTTAAATAAACTTGAAAAATTTTATGATCAAAAGAATATGTGAATGAAAGTGAAGGTACAAAATTTATTTTCTTTCCTTATCCTAGCTTTTGTGATTGATAGGGCAAAAATATTTTATAAAATTTTTGTTGTGGAAACAACTGAATTACATAAGTTAAATAATTCAAGACTTGAATATTAAGAACTGAGAAAAAGGAAAATCATTCCATGTATTGCTGACTCAAGATACAAAAAAATGAAAATTAAAACTTTAAGGTACCCAATTCACTAAATATTGTTTCACAGTGATGCACTTTAACTTGAAATACTTGGGCAAATAAATGACTGTGTGCTGGGCAACATCATTACCATAATAGCAAAAGGTCACATGATACAAAGGCCATTAAAATGATTATAGAATGGTCTATACTGCTGGGAATAAAATGACTTACCTTTAATTTTCACTTTTTTTGCCACAGAACAGTCACAAGTTTCAGTCTCTATTTTAAAAATAACTTGTACAAGTACTTATGTACTAAACATGTGAATAAAAAATTTTGGATTTTATGTAGAAAATATTGATTCTTATACTTACCTATAGCTGACTGCAGTCTGATGGGTGGAATCTCCAGCAGCTTCCGCAATGATGAAGGAATTGGCAGGGTAACTCAGGTCCCAGAACCGGATCCGCATGTCAGACCCACCAGTCAAAAGAAAGACATTACTATCTGTCACAGACATGTGCATTCCATGCACAGCATGCAGATTTGCCTATAACACAAAGAACAGTACTATTCATTAAACCTGATGATACAAGTTGTTCAGGAAATTAATGCATGGTCTATAAGGCTCTCAGAAACTTTTCAAGGACATCCAATTGTTTTAGGAAATATTCTTTCTCACAGAAATTTACCCCTTTTCCATTTGTTGCTTTCTTTATAAACTGACACAAAAGTAAAAGTAACAAAAAAAAAGAAACTAATAAGCTAATTGATGTGCCACTATATGAAAGGGGTGATAATCCTTCGAGCAATCACATATGCTGTTGGCCATTTCACCATTTTTATTTTTTCCCATTTTATTTTTTAATAAAAAAGTAAAACCTCTTAATTCAATAGGGATATATTTTTTAGCCTTAACATTCTGTATTTCCGTCCTTAAAATCATAATTCAAGTTCATCTAAAAATTAAACAACTTTAAATGGAAAAAATAAACCTTTTTTTAAATTCAAGGAATTTTCAAGGCTACTACTCACATTCATGTTTTCCAAATTGTATGAACCATGGAACGCACTGTTTTTACTAATGGTTCTATTTTAAGAAAGATGAAGCAACATACAAACAGATAAAAAAAATTATTACATCCTTATGCAGAGCTCTATCATAGGAAAAGAATTTTCACCTCTATGCAAGATGAAAGGGTTAGTCGACATCCTGTCACAATGTGCACACATTGTAAATAGCTTTCTATTTATATTTATCAAACTATCTTTGACACTCTCTGGCAGGATATAACTTTGAATATTAATCATCACGCAGTGAAATGAATTTGAAATTATGCAATGAGGCAATCATTTTCTTGAAAAGGTATCAAAGCAAATGTAAAGCTCCTGTATATTGCAGTTTTAAAGTGTAGTCAAAATTACAGCCAATTATGGCATACATAACTTTAAATGCATTAATCTTAATGCCCTACTATTTTGTATCATAGTTCTATTTCACTTTTTGTTAGATTAATTATATATTTGCAATCAGGAATATGGCAAAAATTTGTCCAATGGGCAAAGATTTTTTAAGTTCTACACTGGGATAGCTAAATATATTTTTACTATTAGGGTAGTTTACACTAGGCAAGCTAAATACATTTTACTTTCTGGGTAGATTAAGTCCATTTGCTACATATGAAGTGTACATGATGTCACTGATGTACATTTTGTAGCATGCAAATTGATCACGTACTTTTGATATCTTGCTGAAGCAAAGCAAAAAGAACCCAGAAAATAACATTTTTCCCATGTATTCAAACTAAATAGAAAAACTTAATCCTCAGGGAATAAGAATATATTAGAGCTTCTGCAAGACTTACACTTTATGAAAAGCCAAACCTCATGGATTATGTTTTCCTACCCTGCCCACATGAGAACAATTCTATCTGCCTATGTCACAAGTTCTGTGACTACAGTAATAAATATGTAAAATGAGTTAGACAAAAGAGACCAGACCTTTGTAAGTTTTATACCTGTGATTTGGAGAAGGTAGGTAAAGAGCTTGCCCACAATGTTTTCCTCCTTGATCCTGTCTCCATATCCCACAGTGACACCTCATTGTTCCCCTGGGTGGCTGAAACAATCCATGACTGCTCCTGAGGGTGAGCCAACAGCCTTCTCACTCGAGCACCTGCAGGGTGTGAACAGAGTCAAGCCCATGTTATGAGAGGAAAAAAAAGTGACTTCTCAAGCAAATAAAATAATTATCTTATTGTAGAAACATTGACAGTGTATGTAGCTTTAGAAGAGACGTAATTATAGAAGAGAGCTGACCTCTATGATGAGATTATATCAATATTTAATTGTGTTTGGGTATCATAAGTTGATTCTAGATACTATAAGGTGTTCATTTATTTTAGTATAATATTCAAAGTTAAAGGTCCAACTATTTTTTAATCATTAAACAAGTTAATGATCTTGTGACATTTTTATATAATACTTTGAATTAATGCCAAAACTGGTTGATGTACTTGATTATCATTAATAACTATATCTATGTTAGTATTTAGTAATTTACCAAAGGATGGGAGCTTATACATGTGTTTGTTAGCATTTCTTGGATTCATGCAATGTGGTTAAGTATGTCTGACAATTTTTCATATGGATAAGCGCATATTCATTCTGCATTTTAGAGCATCTAAGACTGATGTTTTTTGTCAAGGGGTGGATATCCATATTTATTCTATGTACTGTGACGTCCTGGTATGCCCATACTGTGTGATGAAGAAATTCCATTGTATTTGAATATTAGCTAGAGCTCGCCTTTGTGATCTTGTTTTTTCATGGACAATGGTCATGCTTTAAGTAGAACTTTCTTTATCACTACCATTAAGGCCATTTTGTCTATGTTAGGTTATGATGCACGCTGTTATAATGGCCACTCCTTCCACTTGAGGGGTGGCTACTAGTGCTGCTAAGGCTGGAATTCCAGACCATCTTATTCATACCTAGGTCAATGGTCCTCTAATGCATATGGTAGATATATTCAGGTGCACCCGGATAGAATTAGCTTTGCACAGAGACAGATGTCAAATCAAGTGCCTCAATAGTTCATTACATGCTTGTGTCAATCAAAACATTATTCATTTGTTTACTTTGTGAAACCATCGCACAATTTTATTTTTTATTTTTTATTTCTGTATGCTTAAGAGATGCTGCAATACTGTATCTATGCTACACTGTCATTTCACTGGTATCATCTATTAGTGCACGTGAATTCCTAACTATCGAAAACATGTATCTAACATTCTTACCTTCGCGTACATCAGGCTCTATCATGCAATTCAAATATATTTCATGCATTTCCAGGCATTATTCCCTTATAGATCCTTACCTTACTTCAAATTGGGGCCTCATTACAGTCACACTGCTCCAAAGTCACAGTGCTACTTTCACTCGTTTAGGCCATTGCCAAGTTTTCATTCATTCAAAAACTTCACTTTTGAACCCCAATTTGTGTCAGTACTTAAATGTACTCGACTATTATGCCCATATACTTCATACCTGCTTCCTACTGTGCAAGTATGGAGTATCAGCTGATGGTTGTTATTATAGCATCCTTTGGATCGGACTTGAAAAGTTTCGGTTATTATTGTACCTATATACCTTGTATCAGCCCCTTGCGGCTCCACATACAGGTGTCGGACAACTTTCACAACCCTACTAACTCCCACATGCTTCCTGTCCTATGGTATCCTTTAGAACAATTCAGAGCTGGGCTGGTGTAGTGTGTTGTGACAGGATTTGCCCCCATTATGCCAAAAAGTGTATTTTATATGTACAATAAAGTGTCTATTGAACCTGTGTATTGTGTGTTATTTAAACTAATTTAATTGATTAAATGTAGTTTGAATAATACACAGTGCATCCTTCTCTAGCCCCTTTACAGACCATTCTTTGTCTACTAGGGTTTCTCTACCAGACGTGATGTCATTAGTATATATTAAAAAGCTAGTAACAAAATTTAGATATGTTGTCTTGTTGAACCAATCAGAAAACAGTTTAGAGCATGTGATCAAGCATTATCAGTTGTTGGTATCATTCATATAGATGCAGGATGCGTGTAGAGATGTGTGCTTTTCAGTGAACTGTCGATTGTGACATCTAACTTAAAACATTTATCAGCAGAAAGAACCACCCGCCTCCCCACCTTCCACCATGTCATTTATTAGCATCATCAGGATAGGACTTGTCGAGTTTCGGTTATCATTGTCCCTATATACCTCGTATCACCCCCTTGAGGCTCCACATACAGGTGTCGGACACTCTTCACAAACCTACAAACTCCCACATGTCTCCTGTCCTGATGATGTCCACCATGTCATTTTTTTGAGGTGTTTCTTGCATAGCATACTGTTCCAGTTATGTTCTTGGGTGCATTGCCCAACTTCGAGCATTCATGACTTGACTTTTGAACAAGGTTTTCAGCACTTTCAAAACTGCAGCATTGCCAAGTTTTCATACATTCAAAAAACTTTACTTTGAACCTGAATTTGGGTCAGTTCTTAAAGGTACTATTATACCTAGATGCTTCATACCTGCTTCCTACAGTGCATGTATGGAGTATTGGCTGATGTTTGTTTTCATGGTATCCTCAGGATCAGACTTTCAGAGTTTCGGTTATCATTGTCCCTATATACTTCGTATCAGCCCCTTGAGGTTCCACATACAGGTGTCGGACACTCTTCACAACCCTACAAACTCCAACACGTCTCCTGTCCTGAGGTATCCTTTAGAACAATTCAGAGCAGGCCATTGCCAAGTTTTCATTCATTCAAAAACTTTGCTTTTGAACCCCAATTTGTGTCAGTACTTAAATGTACTCGACTATTATGCCCATATACTTCATACCTGCTTCCTACGGTGCATGTATGGAGTATCGGCTGATGTTTGTTATCATAGCATCCTCAGGATCAGACTTGTTGGGTTTCGGTTATCATTGTCCCTATATACCTCGTATCAGCCCCTTGTGGCTTCACATATAGGTGTTAGACAACTTTCACAACCCTACAAACTCCCATATGCTTCCTGTCCTGAGGTATCCTTTAGAACACTTCAGAGCTGGGCTGGTGCAGTGTGCTGTGACAGGATTTGCCCCCATTATGCCAAAAAGATTATTTTATATGTACAATAAAGTGTCTATTGAACCTGTTTATTGTGTGTTATTTAAATAACTACATCTACATTAGCATTTAGTAATGTACCAAAGGATGGGAGCTTATAATAAAAACTCCGCAAGTGACAAAACAACAAATGAATTTTGTTTTATTAACAAACTCTGGAGGGATTGGAGCTAACATCACCAGACAACAATAATCAACAGCAGAAAAGATAGTGATTCTGAGACTGTACACCTGATTGATAGCATGCTCAATACAATATTGACAGTATGCTCAACACAATATTGATAGTATGCTCAATATTGACAGCATTCTCAACACACATTGACAGTATGCTCAACACAATCATGGCAGCATGCTCGACACAATATTGACACCATTCTCAACACATATTGACAGTATGCTCAACACAATCATGGCAGCATGCTCGACACAATATTGACAGCATGCTCAACACAATATTGGCAGTATGCTCAACACAATTTTGGCAGCATGCTTGACACAATATTGACAGTATGCTCAACAAAATATTGACAGCATGCTCAACACAATATTGGCAGTATGCTAAACACTAAATGCAAGAGCAGTTGATTAGTCAGATGCTTTCCAACATTTTCTGTTTTAGTAATGGCAGCCATACTGTATAGCCAATTGGTATCATTGGTGCAGACTTGTCTGCAATAATTAATGCTGTCAAGAAATCATCTAAAAGTTTTTCTGGTTTTAGTAATAATGGCCCTACTAATCATTGAATCAGCATCACTGAGATATATTAAAAGGCTGCCGTGCCAGGGTGTTTTATACAAAAGCTGGTTGAATTCTCTTAAGAAATTTAAGCGAGCAAGTCATTTGAAGATTTCTCTATTTCCAGAAAAGCAAGTGTAACATTGAAATTTGTAATACATCTCTCCCTCAAAAACTCACACCATGATAACTCGTAAATTCACTTAAAATGCATGTTCAGTTGTGGATCTTGGGTTTTTTCCAAGAAAAAACCAACAAAATTGGCCCCTAATTGTTGAATGTGAACTGCAATCAAAACTAGTAAATGAATTTTTGATATATCACTCATTTTATAACTCATAATGGCAATTAGTACCTGGAAATCTGATCCAACATCAAGAAATATTAACTTTTAAAGATAAGTCATATTTTATAAAGTTTTCATACCTCAAAAAGATCTAAATACATTAAAAATAACTATATCTGACATTATTTTGATCCATGAAAATGTAAGCAATACCTATTAATGGCAAAACTTTTAAGAAATAAATACCAATTGAACACTAGTTCTATTTCTTAATGGGCTTTTTGTGTAATTCTCCTATAGGCTATATGTTCTCTTGTATTCAAACATGAAAGGTGTCAACCGACCACCATAGCTACAACTGCAATGCTGCTGAGATCCTAATTAAAATGCAGAATGTATTTTTATCTACAATTACTGCACAAGTGTTTGCTGTATTATTACAATAATAAAGGTAGGTTGGTTGGTTGGTTGAATGTTTACGGCGCACCTGCACAATGTGGCTATTTAATGCCATACAAAAGGTTAAATCCTTCATTATTTACAAGTGGCAAAAGGTTTTGTATTGACAAGCAATATGAAACCAAAAAAAGGTAAAACGATGAAAATGGTAACAGTGATCAATAAATAAAGTTTTCAATCAACGGGGAGTGTAAATAATGTATGACAGCATACACAGGTGAATGGTAATTAAAATCTAGCGAATGTACATATATAGCACATAAAAAATATTCAAGTTGATAACATAAAATAATAAAAGTCGACCTACTTTGTATTATCATCTTAACTATACAATTTGTATCAATCAATAACAACTCATTTCAGCTGACAGGAATATAAATATTATTAACTGGTCATATACTTATAGCATTTGCTAAGTCACAAATGTAATCAATGACAGCAAGAAAAGCAAAGTAACATTGCGGTATTAAATGCATGAAAAGCTTTGTTTCATAGATATGGTTCATTATGGAGAAGCAAGTTTCAAAGTTGTACTAAATTTAAAATTCCTGAATTGGCAATCAGAGGTTTTTTCAAGTACGAATAGAAATTACAATGAAATCACAACATCAATAATTTACTAATGGAACAATGATCTAGACACACCAGTGATCTAAGTACACAAATGATCAAGGTACACTGTTGATCTAGGTACAACAGAAATCCAGATATACTAATAATCTAGATACAACAAAAAATCTAGATACACCAGTGATCTAGGTACAGCAGTGATCAAGTAGCAGATTGAGTACATAAAATTATTGTGACCTGAAAACAGGAATATGAAAAAGCAACAAAGAACATGTGTCAAAGGTGAAAATTATGTGAGTCACCACCAGATGGAGCAGTCATCATCCAAAGAAGAATGATTTTAAGTGGTCTAAGATGCAGCAACAGTTCTGACCTCAAAGACCTTAATTTTATGAAAGAAACATCTTTATGAGTGAGAGATTGACATGTTCTTTTAATAGTCTGAACAATCCGCCTTCAGATGATGTGATTCCATATTGTGCCCAACACTATATGATATTTGGTGGGATCAATTAGGGACTAAATGACAGTAACTATGCATAAACTGACCGCACATGGCAAAACTGATATGCAATAAAATGAGTGATGACCTAGGGTGACTTGTCAGAAATGTTGACTAGTATCTTATTGGGTATACACTAATAACAGTGACTTCTACAAATTATCTCATTTTTATGGAATCAATTTCTACCATACATTTGCTATGGATGTATGACATTGAAGATGGTTGACATGTAAAAACTATGTAAACAACAAAGACCTGCAGAAAATCCAAACTTACCTGTCGGGTGTACAATATTAGTTATTGGCAGCTCAAATCTAAGGTCCCAACAGATGTGTGTACCACTACTTGTACCCAGCGCCAGCCAGCACTGGGACTGATGGACAGCAAAAGAGTTGATCAAACCTGAATACAGATATGTCAGGAAATGTTAGGCACCAAGAAATGAATTTACAAAAATTAAATGCAGTAAAAAATGGTTCTCATTGTTTGGGTCATAAATCACTGAAATCCCTGTTTACTTTCAGCCACACAATACTATCCAGTAGTTATGGGAAGAAAAAAAAAACATTATGCCTGGGTATGCAAAATCAGTTTTGAAATATTTCCCCATTTCTGAGAATTAAATTATGTCACTTGGAATTGAAATAGTATTACCCTTTCATAACTAGATTAATTCAGTTAGTATATGACTTTAATTACCTTGCCTTTCAAATATATGCTGGGAACATCTGGAAGAAAATACAATGCCTGTTTAATTTACAAACAATTCCAAAATGCAGTTTCTAAAATGTTTGCTGCAGAGTGACTACCCAAGGAATATATCCATGAAACATAAGGTATGCTAATGAATGACTAACCCAAGGAATATATCCATGAAACATAAGGTATGCTAGTGAGCGACTAATCCAAGGAATATATCCATCAAACTTAAGGTATGCTAGTGAGAGACTAATCCAAGGAATATATCCATGAAACATAAGGTATGCTAGTGAGCGACTAATCCAAGGAATATATCCATCAAACTTAAGGTATGCTAGTGAGCGACTAATCCAAGGAATATATCCATGAAACATAAGGTATGCTAATGAGTGACTAACCCAAGGAATATATCCATGAAACATAAGGTATGCTAATGAGTGACTAACATAAGGAATATTATCAATGAAATATACAAACTTTGTGATTAATAATAGCAATGCTTTTCTACTGTCATTCTGGCCTTCATTATCATAATGCTAAAGTTCTCAATAGACTATATGATAACTGCATCACTCAAAAATGTTCTGATGAGAGGTCAGTTTGTGATATGAGAGAAAAACTTTGGGTTGCCATTCATGATGGCAAAATATTGATTTACCTGTTCTGAGATCATTCTTCAGTTTCCATGCCAACTCAGGTGACCTATGGTCCCAGCCAATCAGAAAGCCATTCACTGTGGCATATGCCAGAACTGACTGTGAGCCTGTAAAGAAGAAGAAACACTTATTCTTGTAGAGTCTGTAGTAATATATAACCAGTGAACTATTCTATGAAGTGCTATTCCCTTTAACTGATTTTGTTCAGTATTAGTTACTCTTGAGTAAAATGATCCATAAAATTAATTATTTAATTATGATTTATGTGATGATTTTGGTTAAAAGTTCTGCACCAATCCTGTTTTTATAGTCTTCAGATGAAATATAGTCCGCATTTTTGTAAAATGTGATGCAGACAAATTTAATTATTCATATGATTACTAATCAGTGAGCAAAAACTTGTAATTGATCACAAAATTTTATTTGATGAGACATACTCCCATTCAATGACCTTTAATAAATTTACAAAATATTAACATACGATGATGTTTCCATCACTGCAAGAGATACCACATTCCCTCACTATAAACTTCTTCATTATAACACTGTTCCTGTTATACAGTGGGAACATACAGTACTCTCTAACAATATGTCCCTTCCTTATAACACTATTCCTGTTATACAGTGGGTAAATACAGAATTCAATCACATTAAGTCCCTTCCTAATAACACTATTCCTGTTATATAGTTAGTTAATACAGCATTCAATGATAATAAGTTACTCCCTTATAACACTATTCCTGTTATACATACAGTACTCCATCACATCAAGTCCCTTCCTTATAACACTATTCCTGTTACACAGTGGATACATACAGCATTTATGACAATAAATCCCTTCCTTATAATACAATTCATGTTACACAGTGGGTGAGCATTCCATCACAATCAATCCCTTCCTTATAACACTATTCCTGTTATATGGTGGGTATGGTCATGGATCCCAATTCATTATGTAGTGAAATTATATATTATTTCATTACTATGTGGTCACACTATAAAGCATTATAATATTATGTATCATATACTTCATTGTTATGTGGTCAAACATTAAAGCAATGTAACAAGTGGTTCCCATAAAAAAGTATTATTATAAGGAGTATTGATATTATATCTCAATGCCATTTTCTTTATGAAAGAAGTCCCTGGTTTTAAAAAATATTTTTAAAAAGTCAACTGGATCTGTGAAAGGCTTGTGTATATCCTTTATTAAACACTAACAAAAAAATCTTTTTTTTGGTCCATTCAAGTACTCTTTTATGGGGCCAAAATATGTTACTTTTGATATGATGCACATTTGAATCGTTCATTTTTTCTATATCAGTAGTTCCACACAATGATGGGGAAAAGGAACCTTAACAAAACTGATGTCAAGTCGTACCTGTATCAAAGTGGGTCATGTCAACCACTTGTCCATGTCCTGGCAAATCCACCATATGAGTGGCCATCTGTGTCGCTTTTCCAGAATCAAGTCTAGAAAATGTACATAATGAAATACAGTGCAATGAAATATTTCAAAATAAAAAAGTCATGAGAAAGGTACCACTGATGACACATACAATCTTGACATTTTGGAAAATATGGCAGAGTAGTAAACCTTCAAATTGATAAATAAATTTTTAAAATATGATATTGCTAGAACAGCACTAACTTGCAAATAATATTGAATATACAATATGCGAAAAATATTTGATTTTCATATTCTTTGTAAATATAGCAACAGAGCATTCAGCATGGCTGTGGAAAAGCCCCTTAATGCTAATTTGCATTCCTGAAGTATAAGTGGAACCACCCAATTCATGTCAAGTTATATAAAGGACACACTGGTTGCAGAACAAAAGTTATTATACATCGCTGTCTTGAATGAAAAAGTTTTTTTAAAAAGTTCATTATCAGCAAGAATGTTTCTTTAAAGTCAGATTTTACAACATGAGCATGATTTTTTTGGTAGTAGGAATAGGATACAAGTGTGATACATATTTCATGGCAAAATGGCGAATGTTAACTGCAGTTCTGGGGATGAGTAGCAATATGCAAAGCGAGCAAAACTAAATTTCAAAACTCCTAATTGACAGCAGTGACAAATCTGAGATATGTCTACGTCTTTTACCACTGCGACTAGTAAATATGAAAAATGTCTATTTTACAGCGGTGACCTGTATGAAATATGTCTACTTTACAGTTGTGACAAGTATAAAATGTCTATTTTACATCTGTGACTAGTACATCTGAAATATTTTACAGCTATGACTAGTAAGGATGAACTGTCTCTATTTTATGGCTGTTAATAAGTATGAAATATGTCTATTTTACAGCGGTGACCTATATGAAATATGTCTATTTTACAGCGGTGACCTGTATGAAATATGTCTATTTTACAGTTGTGACAAGTATAAAATATCTATTTTACAGCTGTGACTAGTAAGGATGAACTATCTTTATTTTACAGCTGTGATTAGTAGCATGAAATATCTCTATTTTACAGTGGATACTAGTAAGTATTAAATATGTCCATTTAACAGCTGTAAAATAAAAGAGGGAAGAAAAGATATCAGCATCTCATACCTATCAACATTCTAGATACTGGTGGAGTGTTTTTCACTTTCACATGTGAGGTTTTATGCTTCAATAGGGAGGGGGGTATCACTGTGCACAACCCACGACTTTATAATTTAAAAAACCAGAGTTTATATTGTTAACTGGATGTAAAAGCTCATTTGTTTTTAAGATTTTAAATGTATGGTGAACTAGATACTTAAATGAAGCTTCAATGGACTTTACACATTACAAAAGGTTAAAAGTTAGTTCATAATGCCAATATTTATGTGACTAGGACTCTATCAATGTGCTTTCTATTTAATGCAACTTCTGATTTTTTTTTCATCTTCCAAAAGCAGCACTCAGAACCTTAGTATATATAGAACTTTTTAAATTTTTTAGAGTTTTTTTTAAATTTTAATTTCTGGGGTCAATACTCTTAAACATAATTTAACTAAAAACTTCCCCTGATCATCTCTGTCCCTTGTTTGTCTCTTGGATGTCACTACAATGGTAGCTAATGTGCATTCTACTAGATAAATTATGGAATAAAACCTGCTAATTCTTGCTTATATCTTACTTAAGGCTGTTATAACTTCTAACAAGAGGCTAGAGTAGGTCAGATATCACTCACCTGGCTTATGCAACTTAACAGGTGACCATTTCTCTAAGTAGTCTTATGCAGTATTGTAAAAACACAATTTATTTCAACATCTCCAAACTGTATTGATGTAGCCTATGAAACTACTGTCTAATGAAAACTTTTCTAAACATAAAGACACATTTTATATATGTGTGTATGATTTAGATTTTAACATAGTCATACTGCTACGATGTCTGCAGTATGGCAATTTATAGTGATGTCTAGCACTGGGGCATCATGCTGCTGACACATAGCATCATGTCCCACCCAGTCAAATTATAGTGATACCTTACCAACAAGTCTTAACATTAATCAATTAATGCTGAGCACCTAGCAAAGCAGCTGTTAGTGCAATTTTTATAAGTCTTGGAATGACTCCGCCTGGCATTTCATATCTAATACACATACATTTCTGTCACATGAAAAGATTATATTAGCCTGCCAACCAAGTTTAATCTTAATCTCAAGTGGAAGAAGCTGAGCCAACCAAATGCCATATCATGTCATTAATCTGCATCAATCTTGCTAATACAGTGTAAGCTTATTTACTTAATTTGTTGTTGCTGTTATATGGTTTAACAACATTTTTCAGCACAAGATAGGCTATATATGGCAAAAAGTAGAATTGAAAAAGAACTCTGGAAAACCCCAGGAAAAACCACCAACCTACTGGCAAGCTTTCTCACATACCCACATTGACTGAGCCAAAGACTTGACTCCACACAGACAGACGTAAGACTGCAGTGATCCATAACTTAGCCTTATGACCCTGTGTTGAACAAACAGACACATGGCCATACAATGTGTTCCATTAGCCTTATAGCCCAGTGTGGAGAAAAAAGACAATAGGGCCATACAATGTGCTCACTTGGCCTTATGGCCTGGTGTGGAAAAATAGACACAGGGCGTAAACATGGCTCTCTTAGCTTTGTGGCCTGGTGTAGAGAAAAAAGACAATAGGGCCATACAATGTGCTCACTTGGCCTTATGACCTGGTGTGGAATAATAGACACAGGGCGTAAACATGGCCCACTTAGCCTTAAATGGGGTCGTTTGTCCTCATGGCCTGGTGTGGAAAAAAAATTACCAAATGAAAATATTTCTTTGAATGGGACTACTGCAGAAGTGTCTGAAAATATGACACCAGCATTATTCCACCCATCCTTTCATCCCGAATTTATTTTTGGTAATTGTGTTTTTCCAAATACTGTCATGACAGGGTTTGGTTGTTCAGAACTTTGCTTTTCCAAACTTTTAATGCAACATGCATTGTCTTAGCAAGTAACCAAAATAATGTGATCTCTACTTCTCTATTGTTGTAAACATTCTTTAGTAAATTAGGTTGATGGACGGCACTAGTTAATGATCATCATCAAAATTCTGTTCTTGTCAACAAAACAATGCATACTTTTGTGAGTATGAATGTAAACTTGAGTAAAATCAGTGTAATTAAAAATTACATAGCTCACCTCTACAAAATTTCTAGTTGTCTCCCTTAATCATTATAAACATTAATTAGCATGTAGAAAATATGTGATCATGATAACAAATGTTGGATACTTTTCTAATTAAAGTTCTTTTCTTGTTATTTTTTCTATATATTTTTTAACTTTATTTTTTCAAAATGTAAAATTGTAACTTTTTAAATATCTCCATATTACCAGTAAGATGCTGAGATGTCATTAAAGGTTGCAAGCAAGCAAGAAACCAACCAACCAATCCACCTACTGTAAAAGTGCACAAAAGACATAAAACAAAAAGTAAAATTCTATTATCAAAGTTGAGGTACAAGAATGAGTTGATAAAACATGAGATTATGGGGGGGGGACTTTTTGTTACAAAAAAAAATCTCTATTACTGAAATCTTAAGAGATACTGTCCACCCCTAGAATCCAGATTTAAATGCCACAGGTTTTAAACAGCCACTTAACAAGATAAACAGTTACTTCACATTATCAGAATGGTCTTTACCCATGGCTGACATGGCCATTTGAAATAATGGTCTCAACATAAAAAACTGTATACTGCTATGCCAATGGCAAATAATGATGAAACAAAAACTAGAGCAACTTAAATGCATTGCAAATCTCCATGTCTTTCATGACATTCCATAACTGCTCCATATCCCCTCCTCAACTATTAGAATTATCCAGAGTCATAATGCAAATCCATCAAATATATACATCTTCCGGCTATAACTTATACATAAAAAGTCTTGTCTAAAACTAATTGAAAATATCATTCTAATTTAATTTTTTTATCTCTGACCTTTGATCTCCCCATTGGTGGGAACCAAGGATAAGAACCACCCTGCAAATAGTTTCCCCAAAAGTAACAAAGCTACCAAGTTTTGTGGATTTCCACCTGGCAGTTTTGGACGTGCGGTAACAGACAGATAGATGGAAAGACAAAATGCATCAAAACTTGGGCTAACAACAGTACTGATATCCAAAAACAGTGCTCTTATGCAGATTAGCAACAAGATATCATACTTACGCATATATGAAAATGCAACCATTATCCGAAGCAGAGGCCAAATTTGTGGAACCTTCCAGGAATGCCAAATGTTTGATACTTCCACCTGAAAATATAGGCATACACATTTAAATGTTTTTCAAAGCACTATAGGTAATATTCAATTTGTTATTGTAACAAAAACTTTCTTTTATTTCTTAACAAAAACTGAACTCTCGCTGGCCTATTAACAAAAAATTACTGCTTCCAATAAATGCTTGAAAATATATCCAAAGGTTACATAAGGCAAATACATTTTGCTATTCCTCATGCAAAGAATATTTCAGTTAATACATTCAAAGAATTATCTGTGTGAATGAAACATTTATCTTTTGATAAAAGACTAATTTGAAGCTAACCAGAATATAATCACCAATTACATATCTTACTCCTATAAAACTCTCCTCAGTCTGAAGCAGTCATAGCAAGCATTAAGTATTAAACAGAAAATAAATTCAGATTAAAGCAATCTTAACCAATTAAATGTTGGCCCCTGTACAGGGCATATATTTAACATAAAATTCTTTTCACTGATATCTAACCACAGGTACTATAATGAGTTGATAAAAGCCAGAATTTTTTTCTCAATTTATTGTTCATAAAATTTACTTCAGCAGCCTTATCCTTATCCACCCTTAGATGCCCGATTTTACTGGGTGAAAGTCACAGGTTTCAAATAACCATGAAGTGACAACCAGTGTGCTTTCTACCAGCATATTTCATGCAGCAGTAATCACCTTGATTGGCCAAAATGTTTTACATGACCTATGCACACCTAGTATTGGACCAATAAATACACCTTCCTGAATGTCATAAAAGGCAGCTATACTAAAGGCATCAGTGTATCATTGGAAAGCTTTCCAGACTTGCACCCAGAAGGGTGCAGGTTTAAATCCTACCATCAATCAGGTAGGCCAGCTCCCTTGGGCAAATTACTTTAATCCAATGGCCTGAGCATTAGTTTTGTTAATTTTTTTAATCATAAAACACATCAAATGATATGTCTGCTGTCCAATCTAATACAACTCTATGGTCATGAAAAAAGCAATAGAAAAAGTGAGAACCAACCAACACTCTTTTTATAATTCAACAAATAATTTATTTCAATAAAATAAAAGGTGAAAATGTTATATATAAAAAAGAAACTTATGGCATTAAAAATTAAATCACAAATAATCTGAGAATTACAACACAAGTCTTAATGATCAAAGTTCTGAATAAACTTAGTGGAAATCCAAAAAAAATCCAATATAAAAAGTGTTGATGAGCCTGTGGTTGCCTGTTTAGTGGTGATGTGCCAACATCCTTTTGTTAGATCACAATAATATAATCCAAAAATATATCCTTATTTGAAATTTCACAATAAATTCAAGTCTCTATGTCCAATAATGTATGATAAACACTTTGTATTTCCAGTTAATAAACTGAATAAATAAATTTCAGCCCAAATGAACTACTGGACACAGCAACAATACAAATGATTTGGATGAAAAAACACTGGCTAAACAAGATGATATGGTCCTCAACTTGATCACAGGTCACATTCAACATTTTCAAATAAAAACTGAAGATTCCTAATGTTTACAAGTTAGTTATCGTTAGAATATAAAATATGATCAACACAATGTCCTTGACTCAGGCAAAAATAGTAGTCCTAATAGTTAAACCATACTCATAGGAAAACTAATTAACTATGTATTAGTTGTTTACAGAATTAACAACATCAATGACTCAGATCAAGTAGAAACTAAACTTGATTTTGACAAGGTTAATGTTAAATTATCAATAGCATAAAATAAAATGATTAACAAACAATCAAAATTAAATATACATAACACCTCCACTCAAAGAAAAATAATGAATTACACAATAAATTTTTTTTTACTCTTAGTCAAATATACATGTAATAAAAAATTACATAACATGAAATTATATGAATAACAAAACATTTATGAAGTAATATAATATTTCTAATGGCAATACATCCGCAATTATATTCTCTTTTCCCTTGATGTGTCTGATATCAATATTGTATTCTTGTAACAATAAACTCCACCTTAAAAATCTTTGATTTTTATTGTTCATCTTGCCAATGAAAGTAAGGAGGTTGTGATCACTAAATATAAAAATCGGAGAAGAAGCAGAACTAGAACTTTAAAGTGTTACAAAGTCAATATCATAGCCATTCATTCCTTCTTGATTGTGGAATAATTGTCTAGTGCTTATTTAACTTTTTAGAAAAATAGAACACTGGATGATCTGCACCGTTTTTTATTCTTAAATCAATAATGCACCAACCCTAACATCACTTGCATCAACAGATATTTTAAACAATTGAAATTTTGAATTGAATGAACAGGTGCACTCTTAAGTATGGCCTTTAACTTAATAAAAGCCTCCTGTCATTTATCTGACCAATGAAACTATGTTTTCTTACTCATAATATTTTTAAGGTTCAGCAATTATGAAAAAGATGGAACAAAATTTCCAACAGAATGAGCACGACAGACAAAACTCTATCGCCAGGCTAAAAAGTTCTCTTCACCATAGTTTTGTTTTACCTTAATTACACTTTTGACTTGAATTGCTGTATACCCAATTCAAGCATTGCTTGCTGGAAAATTCCACACAAAATTTGACCCTTACTGTGCTGTAAAACACCAGATGAAATGTATGCTGTCCGATCTCTGTCATATATAAAATTGTTCAGGCTAGTATATATCACATGGTCAACACAAACACTTAAACTATGTTATGTAAAGCATCAAATGTAGGTCACAGTGACCTTTTGTACTAACATCCAATTTTATCAGGCAATTTGAACAGTAATCCAGAATTGAAAATGGACCAAGTATTAACAACAATGCATATATTCATCAAGCTTTGGGAATAAGTGTACTGAAACCCACTTTAAACTACTGTCTAGAACCTAGGCAACAAGAATGACTGAGATGTAGTGATATTGTGCAAATATGGATGCCTTTATCTCTACAGACTCTTACATCAATAGTTCTCTTCGACTTATATAGATGCAAAGCTAAAAATTTAAGTCTGACAAAAGGACAACTGCAGGACTTGCTAAAAGTATTTGCATATGGTAAGTTAAAGTTCATCTTACAATGTATATAACTAATACCTTGTTTGCTGAGAGTCTGCTTAGATCTGTTGGCCACATTCTTGCCCTCTAGCCGTCCACATTCCCATATTTTAACTGTCCCATCATTTGAACAAGTGGCAAAGAAACTGTGATTATGACACACTGCAATCCTAAAGAAAAAAAAAACAACACTGTCATAGGGAAAATGTAGTGGGGGGGTTACAACTAATTTTAATTACTTATCTGCTTTTATTATCTTGCCTTGGTGCTAGTCCCAAATCCAAGAACATGATTCCTACCCATGCCCCCTGGTCAGGTACTGGGCATCTACTACCCATGTCCCCTGGTTGGATACTGGGCATCTACTACACATGCCCCCTGGTCAGGCACTGGGCATCTACTACCCATGACCCCTGGTCAGGCACTTGGCATTTACTACCCATGCCTCCTGGTCAGGCACTGGGCATCTACTACCCATGTCTCCTGGCTAGATACTGGGCATCTACTACCCATGCCTCCTAGTCAGGCACTGGACATCTACTACCCATGTCCCTTAGTCAAGTACTGGGCATTTACTACCTATGCCCCCTGGTCAGGCACTGGGCATCTACTACCCATGTCCCCTGGTTGGATACTGGGCATCTACTACCCATGGCTCCTAGTCAGGCACTGGGCATCTACTACCCATGCCCCCTGGTCAGGCACTGGGCATTTCTACCTATGCCCCCTGGTCAGGTACTGGGCATCTAACACCCATGCCCCCTGGTCAGGCACAGGACATCTACTACCCATGCCCCCTGGTCAGGCACTGGGGATATGTAAAGAAGAAACTTGTCTTTCAGCATCATTGTGAACAAGTCAGTTCATGAGCCATTCCAACAGCTGAATATGTTTCTATGCTACTAACTGGTATAAAGACCATTCTCTAAGGACTTGCTTACCACTATCTGGATATTCCATCTGACAGAAGAGTCCTATTGGACATAGTGTGGACTGTGAGGCTCTATGAAGCTGAAAAACTGAAGAGGTTACAAGCAATGAGAGGTGTTAAAACTACCTTTGTGTCTAAGGTACATTAAAACCAATGTGTTGTCAGTGGCAACCATGATGCAGAATGTCTAATGTGGTTGAACCCCTTAAAAGTGCTAGAAAACAGCATTTCTATATTGTTGATGTGTAGGGAAGCCTTTTTCCAAAATCACAGGCTCTGCAGAACTTATCCCTCAGTTATTACCTATTATTTTAAATAGCTGATTTAGACCAGAACACAAACAGTGACCATGTGATCAAACATAACGGACATTCACACCAAGGAATGTAGTATCTCATAAGGGTTTTTCCCCGAAGGTGGTGCTAAAGAAACCCGCTCAAAATGGCTGCTGTTTACAGAGGTTCCAAAAGGTGCTTGTATGCGAATCAGGTAGAAGTACCAAAGGCACCTCTATGTGAATGCGGTAGATGCATCAAAAGAAACTTGTATAGGTAAAGGGTTAAGTATATATTAAGTACATATAAGTAAATTCTAAGCGTAATTACAATTTTAAAAAAATTGAGAGATAACTATAAAAGTGCCAATCTGTCATAACCAAATCTTGCATAAGACAAAAATCCTCATCATGATAAAATTTGTATGCAGTTTCATGAAACTATCTCAAAAACAGTTTTGGAGATATTTACTGGAAAAGAGTATGATCGATGGACAGACACAACTTGCATTATAAATGGGAGATAACTTTTAAAATGCTGATCAGAAGGACACCATATCTATTCATGATGCAAAATTATACAAAGTTTTGTAAGATGTTTCAAAGGTTTAGAAGATATTAAATAAAGCAAAGTGTGACAGCTAGATGGATGTTCAACCCGACTCCAGAATAATTTAGACTTCATATACAAGGAATATATTAACACTGAACATTCAATTTTTTACACTACTCACCTATTGACTGGTCCCCTGTGCTCCTGAAGATGGGCCACAAGCTGTCCCTTGGGTTTCCAGTTAGTGGGTGGGGGTCGACTGTCCCAGGATATCACCTCCAGATCTTTCGAGGCAATGTCAGCACGATATTGGCTACGGCGTTTGTGTACAAGTGTTCGCAAGTCCAGCTTACATGGGGCATATCTTGCTGGAATAGATTTAAGATGATCTTTCACAATAAGCTCTAATAAGTTGAATAAGTCCACTCAACGACCAATTGTCATCATTAGTTCATACTTGCCACTCTTAATTATAGAAAAAGGACCACCTTAATCCTGCAAAAGGCATCTATATGACAGATATTCAAAATTCTTTCCAATCAAAACTGAAATAAACGCAAATACTTATTTTTACAGTATTAATTATAACTGAATAACATTCATTATAATTTAGTAGGATTTATTATAATTTAATAGCATTCAATATAAATAATAGCAGTACTTAAAACTGATTAGCGTTATTTATAACTTTAAAGTATTATAACTTAATAGCATTAATTATAAATACAACAGCAAATCAGTGATATAACTTTTATTCCGAACATTACAGCATCTAAATCAGATGCCTCTTAGTTTACTTGTTTAATGTAAAAAAACAATGAAAAATGTGCAGTGCATTCCTCCCTTCCTTTATCAAATAGCAGTTAACTCAATGGCATTCAATTATACATAAGTGTTGTACAGATGTCATAGTTACATGAAGTGTGTATGGACATGAACAGACAGACAGATCGAAAGATAGCTAGATGGAAATTCTGATTACAACAGTGCTACTGAATCTCAATACAAGTCACTAATTACATAAAACTTTGGAACATACTCTGCTGCCCTTGCTGTTGGGAGTTGACCTTGAGAGAACCATCAAGTGACACCTGTGAAACGGTTACTATACTACTGTTTTGAGTGGAGCTAAGGTTTAAGGTGGAAGTAGAGGCTCTGCGATCCAGGGGATCCACTTTGACTGAACGAGACTTAGGGGATGAACTGAGGGATTTATCTGACTCTGTGGAACCAAACATTCTCTTCCAGTCTTCATTCTATTGTAATAAACAACATTTCTGTCAAACCAAAAGAAGAAATGCTCATCATAAACTACACAAAATGGAAAGCAGAAATAATTAAGTAAATTTCCAGTAAACAAGACATACTTAATACCAGTGATTTGTTTTCCTTTTCATCTAGGAGAACATGGGGACTATTAATCACAACACTTCATCACTGAATCCCCTTCGAAAATACTTTAATGGAATGATACATTACATGAATTGCCAGAAAATCATGAATAGAGGTACTTGCTACAATGTGTCTTCCTGAAATTATTTGCACAAGCTAAGCAAAGAAAGGTTCCCAATAACTATATACCTTAAATAGAGAAACTTGCTAATGTTTGTCAATTATCTCAGTCTTAAAGTTGCTGAAATGAACACTACAATATAGTGTGCCATGCTTATCATTTGGTATGAAATGAACACTACAATGGTGTGTGGCAAATATATATTATGTATGAAATTAACATAACAATGTCATGTGTCATACACATGACATTTTTTGGTATGAAATTAACATTTCGCTTGTGTTGCATGACATCATTTGCTATGAAATGAATGCTTCAATGGTGTATAGCATGACACCATTTGATATGAGATGAACACTTCAGTGGTGTTTGGCATAGCATCATTTGGTGAACAAGGTATATGCAACAGTGTCTACTATTTCCAAGGTGTTTTTCCAACTATTGGCAGAGAAATATTTTCTGATTAAGAGTTTACATGGCACTGCCTAACCTTTAATACTACTGTTCCACATACTATCTGTCCTTCAATGTGTGCAAGAATGTGTACATTATGCTCCACACATTGCATGTCCTTTAGTATATGACATTAAACTTAATGCTCTACACACAGCCTGTCCTTCAGTGCATGTTTACACATAAATCTACTCTTTCACACAGTGCCTGTCCTACCATATGTGCAAGAACTTGTATCTACTGTTCCACATTGTTCCTGTCCTACCATATATACAAGAGCATGTATCTACTGTCCCACATGGTGCCAGTCTTAAATTGTATGAAAGAGCATGTATCTACAGTTCCACATGGTGCCTGTCTTAAATTGTATGAAAGAGCATGTATCTACAGTTCTACATGGTGCCTGTCTTAAATTGTATAAAAGAACCATACAGTACCTGTCCTACCATATATACAAGAACACTATCTAATGTTCCATACAGTGCCTGTATTGTTATGTATGCAAGAGCATTTATATGCTCTTCCACACAGTGCCTGTCTTACCTTGCATGCAAGAGCATGTATCTACTGTTCTATACAGTGTCTGTATACAAGAGCATGTATCTGCTGTTCCACACTGTGCCTGTCCTAACATGTATGCAAGAGCATGTATCTACTGTTCCACACTGTGCCTGTCCAACCATGTATGCAATAGCATGTATCTGCTGTTCCACACTGTGCCTGTCCTAACATGTATGCAAGAGCATGTATCTACTGTTCCACACTGTGCCTGTTCTAGCATATACCCTATCAAATGTATCTACTGTTCCATACTGTGCCTGTCCAACCATGTATGCAATAGCATGTATCTACTGTTCCACACTGTGCCTGTCCTAACATGTATGCAAGAGCATGTATCTACTGTTCCACACTGTGCCTGTCCTATCATGTATGCAAGAGCATGTATCTACTGTTCCAGTGCCTGTCTTACCATTTATGCTAAAGCATGTATCTACTGCTCCACACTGTTCCTGTCCTACCATGTATGCTAGAGCATGTATCTACTGCTCCACACAGTGCCTGTCTTACCATGTATGCAATAGCATGTATCTACTGTTGCATACAGTGCCTGTCCTACCATATATACAAGAGCATGTATCTACTCTTCCACACACTTTTATCTGCCAGCTTATTAAGCAATGACAGATCAGAATATTCACTTTTCAAACATTGCATTCTATGCAAGGTTCAATACTGTAATTGTGAGTATAGCAGGGGGACGGTGCACCTTTGCCCACAATTCTACCTTATTGCATACATCTTTCTACAGCACATATAACCCAAAACTAAATTATGCTTTCCACATTTTTAAGGCTATATTCTGACAATAGTAAAGATCTTAGTCTAGTTAAATGTGTAAGTTTGTATATGGTGGAAGATGGAGTGCAAGTTTAGCATTGTAATAAACATTTTACTATTTATTAACAGAAATAAAAATGGTTTCACTGCTTGTGAAAAATATTTTAATATGTTAACACGAGTAGAAGTTAGGGACAAAAACAATACAGAAAAGTAGGCTGTAGGTCAACAGTGCTACCTAGGCCCCATGTGGGTCCAGACCAAAGCCCTGGTGGGCAGGTCTAGAGAAGGTGAAGCACCCCCCAGTTCCCAGAAACTTTAAAAAAAATATTAAAAAAAGAGTAATTTTATCAATACATTCTTGATTGTATATTCCTGTATTAAAATTGTAACTGAATAATCCAAAATTCTGATTCTTTAATATGATTCATGCTCTGAATCCTTAATACATAAATTTCTTATTGTTAAGTTTGAAGAAAAAATGTGCTTCCTTTATTGCAACACAATATTTCCATTATTATTCTAGAAATGTAAAAGTTCAGGAGCTGAAAATTAAATTCAAATGGAAAGAATTTACTTCAATTAATATTATATATATATATATATATATATATATATATATATATATATATATATATATATATATATATGTGTATATATATATATATATATATATATATATATATATATATATATATATATATATATATATATATATATGAAACATCCTCTTTGTTGCATAAATCCTTGAGTCTCTTCCAGTTAACAAACAACCTCTCAATCAATTGCTTATTTTAAAAGGCTGATATTAAATAATTTCATTTTCAAAAACTTATTCAACAAATATTTTCTGTCTTTACTCTGCATGCACTGCTTTTATATGTCGACTGTCTTTTATGTTTCGGTCATTCTTCTGTTCTCACCATGAAAATCAATCAGCATATATACACTGTAATAAGCTGCTGAAAAAGACAATGCGTTTTCCTCCATATCAGACCAGTAGTCGGAAGAAATACATGGCTATACTTTAAAGTTTCAACGCAAGAAAAAGGTGTGTGCTGTTATTCTAGCCATTTATACATTTGTAACTGTACTGAATGGTAAGGGATAAAAAAAATATAAATGCAGTTATTGTCTGTCAATTTATCATGGGCAAAATTCCAATTGTCCTGACCAACAACTGCAAAGCCAAGATACTGCAACAAATTATACATTTTTTTTTAAAAAGAAAAATAATATTTCAATGAAGCAAAGGGGGATAAAGACAAAGGCAGAATGATATACATGAAGGTAAAGAATCAGCCAAGGTGTCTTACTCAAATAATTCAGTACCCTCTATCCACTATCATTCCTATTAGGCAAATGTAGGAATCAAAGTGCAGTGGAATATAATGACAGAGTTATTCATATTTCCATAGAAGGGACTGAATTATGGAGTGAATTATGAACTTCGCGATTCAGCAAAATACATCTGAGAAGTCTTCAGTGAATTGAATACCACAAGCTTACATTTGCTTGCTCAATAGTAAATCATAAGTTTAAAATTTAGTATACCTAAGCACTGATTTTTTTTTTCCTACTAAATGCTTTCCAACCACTTTTACCTCCTTACACCCTTCCCTCCAAAAATAAAAGGACTTGCACTATTTGGAAGACTGACCTGTGTGGATATTCTGAAGACAGAGTTTCTGTCATATGATGAAGAACATACGGATTATATGACGGTCAATACAACTATTACAGAGTAATCTTTCTAACTGACCCTTATATATAGGTACAATTGTGTAATTATCTATGAATGGGATAATTAGATTTTGATCTTTACACACAAAGCTGTCCTTGTATAGGTTTCACAGTTATCAGATGAATAATCACTCTTACCATGCTAACAGGAGTCTCTGGAGCCGGGCTTTTCTTTTTTCTCCTTCTGAAACATTAGATACAGAGAATGTCACCATTTAAAAATTTAAAGTGTGTACACTAGATATCCTGCTTTTTTAGAATTGTAAAATCTTAGTTTCAGAGAGACATCTATCTGAATTGTAAATAAATGTAAATGCTGGCAATTATACCAGATACATATCTAATGTAAAACAATTCTCAACAAAAACAACACAAGGCCACAGACTAGATTCAACAAAGCACTTGCTAGATTAAAAGAAAAAGGAGATTCAACAAAACACTTGCTAGATTCAGCAAAGCACTCACTAAATTCAACAAAGTACTCACTTGATTCAATAAAACTCTCACTAGATTCAACAAAGTACTCACTAAATTCAACAAAGCACTCAATAGATTCAACAAAGTACTCAGTAGACTCAACAAAACACTTGCTGGATTAAGCAAAGCACTCACCAAATGCAACAACAGATTCAACAAAGTACTCACAAAATTCAACAGAGTACTCACTTTATTCGACAAAAATCTAACTAGATTCAACAAAGTACTCACTAGATTAAAAAAAGTACTGACTGCCACTATTGAACAAATTCAAATATTGAAGATTACCCAACTCCATTTGGTAGGATCTTTCAAGCCATGCTGGGTCCCCCCCCCAAGAATTTTCATTGCTACTAAAAATGTGTCTTCAAAAGAAGGCTAAAGATCAATTTAAACTTTTACTCACATGCCTGGTGATGTCTGTCCATCAGCCTTAATGTCCTTTTGCTTATGCAGATCTGCATGTCTACGTATGATGCGCAACTTCTGGATGTCTATTTCTCCTGCTTTTCCACCATCCTCACCTTCATGGGAAGTACTGTTTTCTGTTGACCTAGTAATATATCAATTCACACACCCATGACTTGCTAAATGCTGTGAATGCACAAATCAACAGTAACAAAAACTTAATACACAGGATTCTTTTTAATCACTGAACATGGTGCATGTACTCCTAGGATCAAAGCTACAGCAGAAATCACAATTAGATACTTTTCAATTAATAGTAAACATAATGTGTATAACTGCACAACAGTTAGGTTCCAAAGGTTCTAAAGAACACACAAGAACTGGTATTAATAATACCTGTAATTGACAAACTTCATGCGATTAAACTTATATGACTACTGTGTTATCAACATAAATATGTACATAACTTTCTAATAGGTAATAACATGTCATGACATCACAAATGAGACAATTTTTGCAAAATAAATGGTGTAAAAACTGAGGTATCTGAATTTAACCCCCATGGTATATCTGAATATAACATCTGTGGTATTTGAACATAACATCTGTGTTATCTGAATGTAACACAAGTGACATTTGAATGTAACATCTGTGGTATCTGAACATAACATCTGTGTTATCTGAATGTAACACAAGTGGTATCTGAATGTAACATCTGTGCTATCTTGATGTATTTCAAGATCATTTCATTATATTATTCACCTGTTTGGTAAGATAAAACCAGAATTTTTATAATAAAATAAAAAGATTCTTACATCTCTGTCCATTTAAAAAAAATTTGTCCATGCCTTTGGCAAAGTGAGCACTAATGTAAGGTCTTCTATTTAACATGTCATGTTTGTCATTACAAGTGCCATGATGTTACACTATAAAAATGATATGCCATAATGTGCAGTCACAGGAACATCAAAGCATTCAATGTTATGTAATACAATCTCAGACTTGCGTTCATCTAACAAAATACACAAACTCAGTGAACAATATATATGATATCACATGAGCACCCATATCAAGATCACCTGTGTCACTGACAAGATATCCCAAGTCACTGACAAGATCCCCTGTATCACTGACCCATATTCCCTACAAATGATCCCTGATTTAAATCTATTTATTGTTAAAACACTGTTCAATGTTCTTTAGTAAATAAATTGTGTTTATGGCTACACACACAAAAAAAAAGAGAAAAGCAAAAACAATGAAAAGGCAGGAAATCTGAGAAATATTCATCAGATTCTGAATGGCTCCTATTAATATCTTTAAAAGTTCTTTTCTTCTGTCTCTGTGCATAGGTCCAGAAATTTTCTTCTTTTACCTTTTTTATTAACTACCCAGCATTTACTGATGTTTAGATTTTAACAAATCACATATCTTCCATTTAAAATTTTAACAACTAGCTTATACAGCTGGTGGCAAACTGAAATCTTCAATAGCAAATCTGCTACCTGTACAAATTATGAAAGCTGCAACAGATAAGGGCTAAAAATCTGACAATATATAAATACTTAAATATATTTTCTTACCCTGCTCGGACTTTGTGTAACTTCAGCATCAGCTCTTTCATTGCCTGACAAAAAAAGAAGAGAAACCTTTCTAACTACAGGTTCAACTATAAATGTATTAACAGAAAACAAATGCCAAGACAATGTGCCAGAAATGACTGAACAAAAACCTTAAGTTGTGACAAATGGATATAAAAATAGATATATGGATTGATGGACCAGACCTACAATGTACATACATACCACTGTTAAGTTGGGACATAAAAATATATATATGGATGGATTGACCAGGCCTACACCATATGCCCATACCAATGTCATGGTGGGACATACAGACATATAGATGGAAGGACCAGAGTAACACTATGCCAGTACCAATGTCATGGTGGGACATACAGATGTATAGATGGATGGACCATGGCTACACTATATGCCAGTAACAATGTCATGGTGGGTCATACAGACATATAGATGAATGGACCAGAGTAACACTATATGCCAGTACCAATGTCCTGGTGAGACATACAGATGTATAGATGGATGGACCTGGCCCACACATATGCCCATACCAATGTCATGGTGGGACATAAAGACATATAGATGGAAGGACCAGAGTAACACTATATGCCAGTAACAATGTCAAGGTGAGACATACAGATGTATAGATGGATGGACCTGGCCCATACATATGCCAGTACAAAGGTCATGATGGAACATACGGACGTATAGATGCAAGGAACAGGGCTACACTATATGCCAGTACCAATGTAATGGTGGGACATTCAGATGTATAGATGGATGGAGCAGGCCCACACATAAGCCCATACCAATGTCTTGGTGGGATATACAGATGTATAGATGGATGGACCTTGGCTACAACTATTTGCCATTATCACTACCCAGGTAGAACACACAGACCAGGATTACACTATATGCCCACACCAATGTCTGGGTGGGACATACTGGTAGATATATGAATGGATGGACAAGGCCTACATCATATGATCATACAAATGTCGAGGTGGCACATAAAGACAGATGTATGGATGGATGGACCAGGCCTACACCACATTCTCATACAATTGTAGAGATTGGAAATAAAGACGGATGGATGGATGGATGGATGGACCAGGCCTACACTATGTGCCAATACTGTCATGGTAGGATACACAGATAGATGTATGGAAGGATTGACAAGGATTATACTATATGCCCATACCAATGACAAAAAGACTGATGAATGGATGGATGGAATGGATGAATGGACCAGGCCTACACTATATGCCCATGCTACTGACATGGTGGGACAAAAAGACAGATGAATGGATGAATGGACCAGGCTTACACTTTATGCCCATGCTGCTGGTGGGACAAAAACAAAGATGAATGGATGGATGGAATGGATGAATGGACCAGGTCTATACTATATGCCCATGCTACTGACATGGTGGGACAAAAAAAACAGATGAATGGATGGATGGAATGGAAAATGGACCAGACTTACACTATATGCCCATGCTACTGACATTGTGGAACAAAAAGACAGATGAATGGATGAATGGACCAAGCTTACACTTTATGCCCATGCTGCTGGTGGGACAAAAAGAAAGATGAAAGGATGGATGGAACGGATGAATGGACCAGGTCTATACTATATGCCCATGCTACTGACATGGTGGGACAAAAAGACAGATGAATAGATGGATGGAATGGATGAATGGACCATACTTACACTATATGCCCATGCTACTGACACGGTCGGACAAAAAGACAGATGAATGGATGGATAGAATGGATGAATGGACCAGGCCTACACTTTATGCCCATGCTACTGACAAGGTGGGACAAAACGACAGATGAATGGATGGATGGACCAGGCTTACACTTTATGCCCATGCTGCTGGTGGGACAAAAAGACAGATGAATGGATGGATGGAATGGATGAATGTACCAGGCCTACACTATATGCCCATGCTACTGACATTGTGGAACAAAAAGACAGATGAATCGATGGATGGAATGGATGAATGGACCAGGCCTACACTTTATGCCCATGCTGCTGGTGGGACAAAAAGACAGATGAAAGGATGGATGGAACGAAAGAATGGACCAGGTCTACACTATATGCCCATGCTACTGACATGGTGGGACAAAAAGACAGATGAATGGATGGATGGACCAGGCTTACACTTTATGCCCATGCTGCTGGTGGGACAAAAAGACAGATGAATGGATGGATGTACCAGGCTTACAATTTATGCCCATGCTGCTGGTGGGACAAAAAGACAGATGAATGGATGAAATGACCAGGCCTACACTATATGCCCATGCTACTGACATTGTGGGACAAAAAGACAGATGAATCGATGGATGGAATGGATGAATGGACCAGTCCTACACTTTATGCCCATGCTGCTGGTGGGACAAAAAGACAGATGAAAGGATGGATGGAATGGATGAATGGACCAGGTCTACACTATATGCCCATGCTACTGACATGGTGGGACAAAAAGACAGATGAATAGATGGATGGAATGGATGAATGGACCAGACTTACACTATATGACCATGCTACTGACATGGTGTGACAAAAAGACAGATGAATGGATGGATGGAATGGATGAATGGACCAGGCTTTATGCCCATGCTACTGACAAGGTGGGACAAAACGACAGATGAATGGATGGATGGACCAGGCTTACACTTTATGCCCATGCTGCTGGTGGGACAAAAAGACAGATGAATGGATGGATGGAATGGATGAATGGACCAGGCCTACACTATATGCCATTGCTACTGACATGGTGGGACAAAAAGACAGATGAATGGATGGATGGAATGGAAAATGGACCAGACTTACACTATATGCCCATGCTACTGACATTGTGGAACAAAAAGACAGATGAATGGATGGATGGAATCGATAATTGGACCAGGACTACACTTTATGCTGCCCATGCTGCTGGTGGGACAAAAAGACAGATGAATATATGGATGGAACGTATGAATGGACCAGGCCTACACTATATGCCCATGCTACTGACATGGTGTGACAAAAAGACAGATGAATGGATGGATGGAACTGATGAATGGACCAGGCCTACACTATATGCCATTGCTACTGACATGGTGGGACAAAAAGACAGATGAATGGAGGGATGGAATGGATGAATGGACCAGGCCTACACTATATGCCGATGCTACTGACATGGTGGGACAAAAAGACAGATGAATGGATGGATGGAATGGAAAATGGACCAGACTTATACTATATGCCCATGCTACTAACATTGTAGAACAAAAAGACAGATGAATGGATGGATGGAATGGATGAATGGACCAGGCCTACACTTTATGCCCATGCTGCTGGTGGGACAAAAAGACAGATGAATGGATGGATGGAACGGATGAATGGACCAGGCCTACACTATATGCCCATGCTAATGACATGGTGGGACAAAAAGACAGATGAATGGATGGATGGAACGGATGAATGGACCAGGCCTACACTATATGTCCATGCTACTGACATGGTGGGACAAAAGGACATATGAATGGATGGATGGAACGGATGAATGCAGACCTGTTTACCCATAAATTTTCCTGTCAGTATTTTAAGCAATGCCTGTCAGTATTTTCAGACCGCAGTCAGTATTTTCAGCACACAAATAGTAGATACTATCAATATACTATAATTATCATTATGTAGTATTACACGACATAATGACTCTACAATATTGTGTAAATAACTCTTAGTTTGCAAAGACGCTGGTATTCAGTTAATTCTGTGTTTCAAGGCACAAATATGCAGAAATTGAACACCACTGACTTAAACATCCTGTTCATATTATAGTGATAAATACCACCAAAAAAATACAACATAACCAAATTTATTGTTGTTTACCTCCGTTACTTTCTCTAAAAATTCTGTTTTCTCAGCTTCACACATATCCATAACATTTTAATTAAAGCCAATTCTCTATTTTACTTGGTTAAGGACGACTTGATATAAAACATTATGACATTGTTACCACCCATCCACTTAGAAAATAATAAGTTTAGATAGGTGAAGGCAATCTTAATTATCTGATAAAATCTAGTATCATCTTTGTCAATATTTACTAGAATGGAAATAAGGTTCATAAATTATTTTTCATTGCTTCCGTTAACTTGTCAGCTGTACTCAATTGACAAATTCATATTTGCGATCAACTCACATAGAATCGCCTCAGCACGTGTTATTTGTTTTTGAAGTATGTTTTGATCACTGACTTCCTTTCCTTTCATCATTGACAAAATGTTTCTATTTCCATTCACTAATGATTTCAATTTTGTATGATTTCCCGATTCCACATGCCGTGAACAGTCATTCCTTCCACCATGTGCACAGGAAAAGTCTAAGTTGCAAACAGTGCAATGCACAAAATGTTCTCCTTTTGACGATGGTTTAAGGCACAGCCACAGAGTAGAATAAACTGGTAGAAAATGCTGCTTTCTGTGTTAGACTTTCCATTTTCATCATAAGTTTCGTGCTGAAACTTTCTTGTCGGCGGCATTTTCCTTTGTTTAAACGACCGGATGTTGAGAATGTCAAAATAAGTGACGTGGCACAAAATGCGGACACGGATGCGGACCGAAGAGACGATACAACGAAACAAAACGGAAAGAAAAAGGGCTTAAAAAATTAATTTTAAAAAGTAATAAATAAATGCAACCTCAAATCGTATTTTCAGTTCAATGACCGTATGACCGTACGGATGGGCTTTATTCCGTACAAATACGGTCAAATACGGTCGGGTAAACAGGTCTGTGAATGGACCAGGCCTACACTATATGCCCATGCAACTGACATGGTGGGACAAAAAGACAGATGAAACGATGGATGGAATGGATGAATGGACCAGTCCTACACTTTATGCCCATGCTGCTGGTGGGACAAAAATACAGATGAAAGGATGGATGGAACAGATGAATGGACCAGGTCTACACTATATGCCCATGCTACTGACAAGGTGGGACAAAAAGACAGATGAATGGATAGATGGACCAGGCTTACACTTTATGCCCATGCTACTGACATGGTGGGATGAAAAGACAGATGAATGGATGGATAGATGGAATGGATGAATGGACCAGACTTACACTATATGCTCATGCTACTTACATTGTGGAACAAAAAGAGAGATGAATTGATGGATGGAATGGATGAATGGACCAGTCCTACACTTTATGCCCATGCTGCTGGTGGGACAAAAAGACAGATGAAAGGATGGATGGAACGGATGAATGGACCAGGTCTATACTATATGCCCATGCTACTGACATGGTGGGACAAAAAGACAGATGAATAGATGGATGGAATGGATGAATGGACCAGACTTACACTATATGCCCATGCTACTGACACGGTGGGACAAAAAGACAGATGAATGGATGGATGGAATGGATGAATGGACCAGGCCTACACTTTATGCCCATGCTACTGACAAGGTGGGACAAAAAGACAGATGAATGGATGGATGGACCAGGCTTACACTTTATGCCCATGCTGCTGGTGGGACAAAAAGACAGATGAATGGATGGATGGAATGGATGAATGGACCAGGCCTACACTATATGCCCATGCTACTGACATTGTGGAACAAAAAGACAGATGAATCGATGGATGGAATGGATGAATGGACCAGGCCTACACTTTATGCCCATGCTGCTGGTGGGACAAAAAGACAGATGAAAGGATGGATGGAACGAAAGAATGGACCAGGTCTACACTATATGCCCATGCTACTGACATGGTGGGACAAAAAGACAGATGAATGGATGGATGGACCAGGCTTACACTTTATGCCCATGCTGCTGGTGGGACAAAAAGACAGATGAATGGATGGATGGACCAGGCTTACAATTTATGCCCATGCTGCTGGTGGGACAAAAAGACAGATGAATGGATGAAATGACCAGGCCTACACTATATGCCCATGCTACTGACATTGTGGGACAAAAAGACAGATGAATCGATGGATGGAATGGATGAATGGACCAGTCCTACACTTTATGCCCATGCTGCTGGTGGGACAAAAAGACAGATGAAAGGATGGATGGAATGGATGAATGGACCAGGTCTACACTATATGCCCATGCTACTGACATGGTGGGACAAAAAGACAGATGAATGGATGGATGGAATGGATGAATGGACCAGGCCTACACTATATGCCTATGCTACTGACATGGTGGGACAAAAAGACAGATGAATGGACCAGGCTTACACTTTATGCCCATGCTACTGACATGGTGAGACAAAAAGACAGATGAATGGACCAGGCCTACACTATATGCCCATACTTCTGACATTGTGGAACAAAAAGACAGATGAATCGATGGATGGAATGGATGAATGGACCAGGCCTACACTTTATGCCCATGCTGCTGGTGGGACAAAAAGACAGATGAATGGATGGATGGAATAGATGAATGGACCAGGCCTACACTATATTCCCATGCTACTGACATGGTGGGACAAAAAGACAGATGAATGGCTGAATGGACCAGGCTTACACTTTATGCCCATGCTGCTGGTGGGACAAAAAGAAAGATGAATGGACCAGGCCTACACTATATGCCATTGTTACTGACATGGTGGGACAAAAAGACATGAATGGATGAATGGACCAGGCCTACACTATATGCCCATGCTACTGACATGGTGGGACAAAAAGACAGATGAATGGATGAATGGACCAGGCTTACACTTTATGCCCATGCTACTGACATGGTGGGACAAAAAGACAGATGAATGGACCAGGCCTACACTATATGCCCATGCTACTGACATTGTGGAACAAAAAGACAGATGAATCGATGGATGGAATGGATGAATGGACCAGGCCTACACTTTATGCTCATGCTGCTGGTGGGACAAAAAGACAGATGAATGGATGGATGGAACGGATGAATGGACCAGGCCTACACTATATGCCCATGCTACTGACATGGTGGGACAAAAAGATGAATAGATGGATGGAATGGATGGATGGACCAGACTTACACTATATGCCCATGCTACTGACATGGTGGGACAAAAAGACAGATGAATGGATGGATGGAATGGATAAATGAATGGACCAGGCCTACACACTATATGCCCATGCTACTGACATGTTGGGACAAAAAGACAGATAAATGGATGGATGGAATGGATGGATGAACCAGACCTACAGCGTATGACAAAACCAATGACAAGGTGGAAACAAAAAAAGACATGCTGACCTACCAACATTGAATAAATCAATATCAGGAGTATGCCCCCAAAATCATTAAATTTAGGAAGTACAAGATTAAAGTGTACATATCAAAATATATATATCTACTTTTGTTGTTTTATGCTTTTTAAAATATATCAATCATAATCACGTGGAATAATCTTTGAAAAAGAATGAAATGAATGGCCTGAGAGATAGTGAGGAACAGTGAGATATCAGAGATAGGCAAAAAGATGACTTTTTGAGACTGAAGCTAAAGATGTTTATTTACAAAAACTAGAAAATTTTCTTAAGGCAGATAATTTATTTATGTATTAATTGCCAGTAAATTCTGTCGGAAGCACAGGATTTAATCATATTTTACAGCGTGCTTTACTCACCAAGATCTTATCTTCATGACTTTCTGTCATTCCCAATGAGGACAACTTCCTAAAAATCTGCAAAGAAAAAATTAAAAACAAAAATCATGAAATATGAAATTTATGAAGTAAAAAGAAATGAATATAATAATATACTTTTACAAATTTATCAAGTAAATTACAATATTACTACTTTGTACAAATTTATCAAGTAAATTACAATACTACTTTGTACAAATTTTTCAAGTAAATTACAATATTACTACTTTGTACAAATTTATCAAGTAAATTACAATACTACTTTGTACAAATTTATCAAGTAAATTACAATAATACTACTTTGTACAAATTTATCAAGTAAATTACAATACTACTTTGTACAAATTTATCAAAAAATTACAATACTACTTTGTACAAATTTAAAGCAACACATATTATCGAGGAAACAAAAGTCATGCTTGCAACATTTTTCTGTCTTTTGTTGTCTTCTCTAGCAAGACTTTTAAAGAAACAATGGCAATAAATACTAACAGAAAAATGAAATATACATCATTTTTGACAATTTACCCCTTCCACAATTATTTCATTGCAGAAAGTTTCTACTGGATATGACAAACTTACATATCAAAGTGAAAATCACCAGTTCTTTGAGAAACATGATAATGAATCTTTTATGTCAAAGTTTCAAGCATAAATTATGATTCAAGATCAGTAATATTTGTCTTTCAATGTTTTATCACAGACAAGAACTAAACCTGTGCCATGGTGTCATCCAGCTCTGAGTAGACTGGCTTGTGACCTTGCCTCTTTATCTCCCTCATGTATTTTCTCTCCTGCAGAATACTGAAGACTCTGTCTATCATCAGAGATCGCAAGATGTAATCATAAACAGAACGTGGAATGGGGTCATCAAGTGCACTCAGCAGCAACATCTAAAAAAAAAGTTACCCATTACAGTCCAATATCTAAATTTACACTCATGTAGGGATTTCAACTCTTAATTCATTTCGCACTGCACTAAATGTTAATTTATTAAAACAATACCTAAGAAATTGCATTAGACTGGCATGCAAACTGAACATTCTTCCATTCATTAGAGTCAAATAAATTTAACAACTTTGAAAAACAGGTTATCTGGGGCCGTTTTTTGAGCTTTGTTTTATTAAAGAGGGGAATGTTCTGGACTGCACCTCATAACATAGAATCCCACTGAGAGTTCATTAAATATTTTCTAAGTAGGAGATTAAATAAAAATAAAAATACATATTATGTTCTACATAGAATGAAGTTTATGAAATGAAATTTAATGGAAACAAATTATACCCATTTACTAACCAATGGATGCAACTCGTGTCAATATCTTGAAAGCACATAATAAAAGCTGTTGTCTATCAATTTTTAAATCTAAAATCTAAAGAATGCTTGCACAATCAAGTTGCATATCAGATCTTAAACTAATAATTAAAGATAGTGATTTGCATAAACAAAGGTGGACACATCTGACAATAAGACGATATCTCTGTAAACAATAACATAAAACACCACCAATGAGATTCATCTCAAGACACATCAACATCAGCTACTTTAAACAATTTAATGAAGGGGAGGTTAGTGTACATAATCAAAAGAATGTGGGTCTCACAATCCGGGTTTGATAAACTACAACACAAAATGCTGAGACAGCTAAAATCTGATCACTATCAAGCTGCTTAACAAATGTAGCTGATATGCAGTAATAGATATGGAGATACTATATGGAAACTTAAATGAGGAATAGAAAACTAATTAAATATCCCATTTTCTACAAAAAGTGATAGATAACAGCTTATATTATGTGCTTTCAAGATGTTGACATCATCTAATGTCAGTTAGAACATTTATAGCCTTTCTCATCAAGTCAAGATGAAAACTACTAATCTTGGATAGCTAACCACAAACATTTGTACAAGATGAAATCAGAACTGTTAAGGTACCATGTGACAATGTTACTGTTAAAAGAAAGTAGAGGAATATAAATAAACCTGCATTATTGGTCACCTCAATATAATGGACACACATCATACAGTTAAAACATTCTAAAACCCTTCACTTCATACCCATCACAGAATTTACGGCTTCATAAAAAAATCTATGCTTGTGGAGCTTAAGTATCTTATATAATCTGGTTTGATTGTATTGTATAAGACAGGTTAAAGATTTGCATTCAGTTATCAAAATCTAGTTCTAACTTCATTCTGTATTTGTAATATCTTCTCTTTGAGGAAAGGCTGTAGAGCTGGCAGTAGGCTGCAATGGATATCCGCTATATTCAGCACTTTTGCCACATTGGAGATGAAACCTACACTGCCCTGTCTAATCCAAACACCCTGAAACAGAGGACATGATTTGATGAATAAAACTGCATTCACCTATTTAATCAACATACTGTTTACCCAGCAATACTGGACACAATTCACGGAGTTATCTGGGAATGAGTGTGTGTGTTTGGTTTAGATTTTTAACGTAGCTTTAAAGATCACCTGCCACACTTCAACATTTTTCTGTCTAAATAAGATTTGCATTATATGATTAAAAGTGGTCATGCTCGCAGAAAAAGAACAAATTTTCAAGTGTAAAGAAGAAATAATAATTTAATTACTGTAAAAAGACTAATACAATGCAGTTACTACCCCTTAGCTATGATTTTCCATTTCCACCTACGGAGGATGCCAGCCAGGAATGATGTACATTTATCCACACAAGCTGAAGTACATGCTTCTTGTTGTCAAAAAATAAAACATAAACCATGGATAGGGAACATTTAGATGAAACTACTAAAAATTAATTTACTTTTAAGCCTTATATAGATATGTGTGCATGACACACTAGATTGTGTCGCTTTCAAAACTGTTCCATTGTTTCAATTTATTTTGAAAATTTCCATTAATACTGATAAAAAGGAATCAATGTTGACTTCTGTGTTGGCAGACTTTATTATAAAAAAAAAAAAGAAAATCAGCACACTTAAAAGAATTAAACATGACTTCCTTATGTTGGCCGACTTCACAAGAAAAATCAGCAACTTAAAAGGTACCAAAGTCAGTTAATGGGGTTGTTTGCTTTGTAATAAAATAACCTTTGTATTTGATATCCTGTCAGAAAGTTAAAGGAAAGAGTTTGCTGCTTGCTAAAAGTTGTGTTTATCCATCACCAGGGCTTCTATTTATTTCCCATATGTGATCATAATTTATGTTTGCAAAGCAAATAATATACACAACAATAATGTGCTTTAATAATACTTTTGTACCCCAAGCTTGCAAAAAGATTATCATTTGCACTCACAGTAGATGTATTTTAAAATAATGATTTTTATCTGAGAGATACCATCGTACAGTTAACCTGGATACAATACAATCCTGGTCAGTTTGCACCTTGTAACATCATGCCTTAATGGCAGGTGCCTTCAAGCAATCAGTGATATTTTTATCTCTTTTTTTGTGAGTATAATTTTTCTTTAATAAATTTCACATGATGAAAAAAGTAATAAATGATAACAATACAAGGTTAGTTAGTTTCATTTTATTTTCAAATAAGTGTATGTTTATCATATTTTATACCTTGCAAATGGGAGGGAGCACAAATTCAACACAAAATTAATTCCCTTTCTTATTTGTATTGAATAATAGAGCAAATATGATTGACAATATTTACTAGCAATGACAAGCTTTTAATGTATGTGCACACACACTAAGACAAAAAACAAACAATAAAATTAACTGGTAAGATAAGAGCTTCATACTCCATCCATCCACTCTCTCTCTCTCTCTCTCTCTCTCTCTCTCTCTCTCTCTCTCTCTCTCTCTCTCTCTCTCTCTCTCTCTCTCTCTCTCTCTCTCTCTCTCTCTCTCTCTCTCTCTCTCTCTCTTTCAAGTTGGGCAGATCTGTCTTGAGCCAAATTGACTATATTCCAGCATTAATGATACAACTTTCCCATCCACTCACCCTATTCCATCTCACTGCTTAAATTCATCTTTATTCTAGTAAACAGGGTCTTTCGAAAAATAAAAGAATCCTATTTCCCATCATACTCTTGGTTACATTCATATGAAACACAGTGCAGCATATTTGCTGTACAAAAGCATTATCGTAAGATATATCACATAGACATTTACATCGGGAAATTAAACACGTGAATTGCTAGGTTGATTGTTGTTATTCTGAGGCTTAACACCATTTTTTCAGCACACGATAGGCTATACATTGCAGCCAGTATCAATGGTGGAGGAAGAAACTGGGAAATTACCAGAAAGAACCATGACCCACGTGAAGCTACTGGCAAGCTTTCTCACATATTCACATTCACCAAATACTAGACTGCACTATGTGATGACACCATTGAGTCTCTACAATTTGGGAATAGGTAGAAGGCCATTGTTCTGTGTGATGACACCATTGGTTCTCTACAATTTAGGACTGGGTAGAAGGCAATTGCACTATGTGATGACACCATTGGGTCTCTACAATTTGGGAATGAGCAGAAGGCCATGGTACTATGTGATGACACCATTGGGTCTCTACAATTTGGGACTGGGTAGTAGGCCATTGTTCTGTGTGATGACACCATTGGTTCTCTACAATTTGGGACTGGGTAGTAGGCCATTGTTCTGTGTGATGACACCATTGGTTCTCTACAATTTGGGACTGGGTAGTAGGCCATTGTTCTATGTGATGACACCATTGGTTCTCTACAATTTGGGACTGGGTATAAGGCCATTGCACTATGTGATGAAACCACTGGGTCTCTACAATTTGGGACTGGGTAAAAGGCCATTGTACTATGTGATGAAACCATTAGTTCTCTACAATTTGGGACTGGGTAGAAGGCCATTGCACTATGTGATGAAACCACTGGGTCTCTACAATTTGGGACTGGGTAGAAGGCCATTGTACTATGTGATGAAACCATTGGGTCTCTACAATTTGGGACTGGGTAGAAGGCCATTGTTCTGTGTGATGACACCATTGGTTCTCTACAATTTGGGACTGGGTAGAAGGCCATTCCACTATGTGATGAAACCATTGGGTCTCTACAATTTGGGAATAGGTAGTAGGCCATTGTTCTATGTGATGACACCATTGGGTCTCTACAATGTGATGACACCATTGGGTCTCTACAATTTGGGACTGGGTAGTAGGCCATTGCACTATGTGATGACATCATTGGGTCTCTACAATTTGGGACTGGGTAGAAGACTATGGCACAATGTGATTACGCCTTTAGGTCTCTACGATTTGAAACAGGGTAGTAGGCCATTGCACTGGATAGAAGGCCAATGTACTATGTGATGACAATATTGGGTCTCTAAAATTTGGGACTGGGTAGAAGACAATTGCTCTATGTAATGACACCATTGGTCTCTACAATTTGGGACTGGGTAGTAGGCCATTGCACTATGTGATGACACCATTGGGTCTCTACAATTTGGGACTGGGTAGAAGGCCATTGCACGATGTGATGACAACTTTGGGTCTCTACAATTTTGGACTGGGTAGAAGGCCATTGTTCTGTGTGATGACACCACTGGGTCTCTACAATTTGGGACTGGGTAGAAGGCGAATGCACTATGTGATGACAACATTGGGTCTCTACAATTTGGGACTGGGTAGAAGACAATTGCTCTATGTGATGACACCATTGGTCTCTACAATTTGAGACTGGGTAGTAGGCCATTGCACTATGTGATGAAACCATTGGGTCTCTACAATGTGATGACACCATTGGGTCTCTACAATTTGGGATTGGGTAGAAGGCCATAGTACTATGTGATGACACCATTGGTTCTCTACAATTTGTGATTGGGTAGAAAGCCATTGCTCTATGTGATGACACCATTGGGTCTCTACAATTTGGGACTGGGTAGAAGGCCATAGTACTATGTGATGACACCATTGGTTCTCTACAATTTGGGATTGGGTAGAAAGCCATTGCACTATGTGATGACACCATTGGGTCTCTACAATTTGGGACTGGGTAGAAGGCCATGGTACTATGTGATGACACCATTGGTTCTCTACAATTTGGGATTGGGTAGAAAGCCATTGCACTATGTGATGACACCATTGGGTCTCTACAATTTGGGACTGGGTAGTAGGCCATTGTTCTATGTGATGACACCATTGGTTCTCTACAATTTGGGACTGGGTAGAAGGCCATTGCACTATGTGATGAAACCATTGGGTCTCTACAATTTGGAACTGGGTAGAAGGCCATTGCACTATGTGATGAAACCATTGGGTCTCTACAATTTGGGACTGAGTAGTAGGCCATTGTTCTATGTGATGACACCATTGGTTCTCTACAATTTGGGACTGGGTAGAAGGCCATTGCACTATGTGATGAAACCACTGGGTCTCTACAATTTGGGACTGGGTAGAAGGCCATTGCACTATGTGATGAAACCATTGGGTCTCTACAATTTGGGACTGGGTAGAAGGCCATTGTTCTGTGTGATGACACCATTGGTTCTCTACAATTTGGGACTGGGTAGAAGGCCATTCCACTATGTGATGAAACCATTGGGTCTCTACAATTTGGGAATGGGTAGTAGGCCATTGTTCTATGTGATGACACCATTGGGTCTCTACAATGTGATGACACCATTGGGTCTATACAATTTGGGACTGGGTAGTAGGCCATTGCACTATGTGATGACATCATTGGGTCTCTACAATTTGGGACTGGGTAGAAGACTATGGCACAATGTGATTACGCCTTTAGGTCTCTACGATTTGAAACAGGGTAGTAGGCCATTGCACTGGATAGAAGGCCAATGTACTATGTGATGACAATATTGGGTCTCTACTATTTGGGACTGGGTAGAAGACAATTGCTCTATGTAATGACACCATTGGTCTCTACAATTTGGGACTGGGTAGTAGGCCATTGCACTATGTGATGACACCATTGGGTCTCTACAATTTGGGACTGGGTAGAAGGCCATTGCACGATGTGATGACAACTTTGGGTCTCTACAATTTTGGACTGGGTAGAAGGCCATTGTTCTGTGTGATGACACCACTGGGTCTCTACAATTTGGGACTGGGTAGAAGGCGAATGCACTATGTGATGACAACATTGGGTCTCTACAATTTGGGACTGGGTAGAAGATAATTGCTCTATGTGATGACACCATTGGTCTCTACAATTTGGGACTGGGTAGTAGGCCATTGCACTATGTGATGAAACCATTGGGTCTCTACAATGTGATGACACCATTGGGTCTCTACAATTTGGGATTGGGTAGAAGGCCATAGTACTATGTGATGACACCATTGGTTCTCTATAATTTGGGATTGGGTAGAAGGCCATAGTACTATGTGATGACACCACTGAGTCTCTACAATTTGATATTGGATAGAAAGCCATTGCACTATGTGATGACACCATTGGGTCTCTACAATTTGGGACTGGGTAGAAGGCCATGGTCCTATGTGATGACACCATTGGGTCTTTACAATTTGGGACTGGGTAGAAGGCCATAGTACTATGTGATGACACCATTGGTTCTCTACAATTTGGGATTGGGTAGAAAGCCATTGCACTATGTGATGACACCATTGGGTCTCTACAATTTGGGACTGGGTAGAAGGCCATGGTACTATGTGATGACACCATTGGGTCTCTACAATTTGGGACTGGGTAGAAGGCCATGGTACTAGTGATGACACCATTGGTTCTCTACAATTTGGGATTGGGTAGAAAGCCATTGCACTATGTGATGACACCATTGGGTCTCTACAATTTGGGACTGAGTAGAAGGCCATTGTTCTGTGTGATGACATCATTGGGTCTCTACAATTTGGGACTGAGTAGAAGGCCATTGTTCTGTGTGATGACACCATTGGTTCTCTACAATTTGGGACTGGGTAGTAGGCCATTGTTCTGTGTGATGACACCATTGGGTCTCTACAATTTGGGACTGGGTAGAAGGCCATTGCACTGTGTGATGACACCATTGAGTCTATAATTTGGGATTGGGTAGAAGGCCATGGTACTATGTGATGACACCACTGAGTCTCTACAATTTGGGAGTGGGTAATAGACCATGGCACTATGTGATGACACATTTGGGTCTATACTACCTACTTTACAATTAATTTCAAATGAACAGTGTTGACCTAGATCTGCATGGACACTGTATCATGACAGCTCTGGATCTATGCTGTTTGCTATTGGGTGTGTGCATTATACACAAAAGATAGTACAGAAAAAGTACTGACCGGATGTGCCAGGAGGGGGACTACAATCTGTACAAATTCATGAAGCATGTTCTTCTGCAGTAGACCTTCTTCTGTCAGGACCTTCAGAGCATGTAGACTTTTATGGACTACGTATTCCTCTGAATCACTCAAACCCTGAAAAACAAGAAACAACAACTTCATGTTTAAACAGAACACTAAACTATGTCATGAAAATAAATTTCACTGTAATGTAAGTTATGAGGCTTCCAATTTAAGGGCAAAATCTTAACATTGTTGCAATTACTGCAAACACTGTTGCCAGTAAAGTGAAACATATCTCTCTCAATTTGCTTAAAAAATACAAAAGCATTTGTTTTTACTGTGGACGTGACAGAAAGTAAAAATGTAAAAATGATGAGAAACAAATTACCTTGGTCTTTAAATGACAAACATTGCTAAACATGAATCTGAGTTTTTTACATAAAAGAGGGATATTATCAATTTATTTTGGTAACCTATTAGGAAATCCATACACAGATGTAGAAGATAAGATATATAATTTCATAGCATCACACATAATACCATACCCTGTCTGTGTATTACTCCAATACTATAGCGTTTTAAAATTAAAAGTATGAAAAAGGTTATATTTGATGATTTCTGCACAACTATCTTTTTATACATACAATATTGTCTCCTTTCTTCTCATTCTGTGAGTTAGTATCTAATCAATTAGCAACAAATCAACACAGCAAATAACCAGATGCTAGTCTAATAATAAAAATAAAAAAATACCAAAGGTCATGTTCAAAACATTTTTACAAAATGCTGCAACAGTGAGTTGATGGAACTATTGCTGGTCTAGCGATAGATCAATAGTGTTGATTTCAGTTTATCTACTTGGCTACTATCAGCCAAGTGATAGGTTAATTGGATTAATATCAGTTTATCTGCTAGGCTACCATTGGTTGAGCAATAGGTCAGCTTGGTTAATGTCAGTTAATCTGCTAAGCTACTGCCAGTCAAGTAATAGGTCAACTAGTTTACTTCCAAGACTACTGCCAGTCAAGTAATAGGTCAACTAGTCAGTTTACTTGCAAGACTACTGCCAGTCAAGTAATAGGTCAACTAGTCAGTTTACTTGCAACACTACTGCCAGTTAAGTAATAGGTCAACTAGTCAGTTTACTTGCAAGACTACTACCAGTCAAGTGATAGGTCAACTAGTCAGTTTACTTGCAAGACTACTGCCAGTCAAGTGATAGGTCAACTGGGTTAATGTCAGTTTACTTGCAAGACTACTGCCAGTCAAGTGATAGGTCAACTGGGTTAATCAGTTTACTTGCAAGACTACTGCCAGTCAAGTAATAGGTCAATTAGTCAGTTTACTTGCAAGACTACTGCCAGTCAAGTGAAAGGTCAACTGGGTTAATGTCAGTTTACTTGCAAGACTACTGCCAGTCAAGTGATAGGTCAACTGGGTTAATGTCAATTTACTTGCAAGACTACTGCCAGTCAAGTGATAGGTCAACTGGGTTAATGTCAGTTTACTTGCAAGACTACTGCCAGTTAAGTGATAGGTCAACTGGGTTAATGTCAGTTTACTTGCAAGACTACTGCCAGTCAAGTGATAGGTCAACTGGGTTAATGTCAGTTTACTTGCAAGACTACTGCAAGTTAAGTGATAGGTCAACTGGGTTAATGTCAGTTTACTTGCAAGACTACTGCCAGTCAAGTGATAGGTCAACTGGGTTAATGTCAGTTTACTTGCAAGACTACTGCCAGTTAAGTGATAGGTCAACTGGGTTAATGTCAGTTTACTTGCAAGACTACTGCCAGTTAAGTGATAGGTCAACTGGGTTAATGTCAGTTTACTTGCAAGACTACTGCCAGTCAAGTGATAGGTCAACTGGGTTAATGTCAGTTTACTTGCAAGACTACTGCCAGTCAAGTGATAAGTCAATTGGGTTGATGTCATTTACATGCTAAACTACTGCCGGTCTAGCAATATTGAATTACTGTCAGCTTACCTGTTCAATAAGAGGCTTTAAAATTGCAGAGCTCTGCCAGCCAATGTATGCAGCCACACCCACAATGTTATCAAAGAAAGATCCTCTTAAATGCCAGTCATCCTACAGTAAAAAAAAAATTTAAATATTAAAGAAATAAAACAGCTTTCATGATATGAAAAGTAAATTAGTATATTTTAGCATCCCTTGATTTTTGTAGATCTAGTAAACTCAGCACATATTAATCCCCACCTTATTAGCCACTCCTTCTGAAGCAGTGGCCTTATTAGAGGGGTGACCTTTCTTGAATGGGATCACAGTTGTAATATTTAGAAATAAAGTATTAAAGTTATATTATGGAATCAGTGTAATAAAACATATATCATGTTAAAATAATTAAGAATAATCATCAATCATGGTACAAAATCATTGTATCAATGAAACCAGGACACAAACATCTTGCTGTAACTATCTTTGTCCATCCACAAAATTAGTTGTTATCCTTAGTTTGAAAAATCTGCATATATAATTTTTAAAAAATTAAGCATGTGAAAATGGTTCTTTATTTCTATGAAACTTTCATAAACTTACAAGTCGACATATACACTTAAACATACTGACTTACAAGTCTACATATACATTGACTTACAAGTCAACATGTATACTGACTCACAAGTCAACATATACATTGACTTACAAGTAAACATATACACTGACTTACAAGTCAACATATACATTGTCATACAAATCAACATATATAATGACTTACAAGTCAACATGTACATTGACTTACAAGTCAGCATATACACTGATTTACAAGTCAATATATACATTGACTTACAAGTCAACATATACACTGACTTACAAGTCAGCATATACACTGACTTACAAGTCAACATATATATTGACTTACAAGTCAAAATATATACTGACTTATGCAAGTCAAAATTCTTGGCATCTCTGTCAAAAGCTGCAAGTTTTAATATAACTGGATCATAAGTCAAAGATTTTGAACATCTGGTTCATAAGTTGACTCCCTATTAACAGTACTGAACCTATGACCCCAAGGGCAAGACACACTGTGTCCCACATCCTCCAAACTTTTGTGACATAAAACATGTTTAAGGGGCAAAGGAAAATAGCAGACAGTTCTTAATACACAAGTGGTACTAAATAAGATATTTGTATTTTCTTTGACAGTTTTAAAACTTTGCACTATACCATCAGCTTTTCCTTTGGGACTTGGGCCCAAGGTATCTGAGTGATCTAAGGCTCTCACATAATAACCACTGTCTCCATGGGTGGAAGTCTGCTTAGCAGACACAGGTAAGTGAGATAGCTAGAAAGTAGCTTCCCATGGACTGGTGGTTTTTCCCAGGCTCTTCTTTTAAGAACTATACTGGCCTCCATTTGAAGTATATCTTATGCTGAAAAACGGCATTTAATTCCACAAAACCACAAAAATTCAATACTTAACCTATGCCAGAATAAAACTAATCTAGATCATCATACACTAATGTAATGACTTTTGTTATTTTTTCAAATTTTAATTTCTAAGTATAAGCCTTCTTATACTGAATAAGGTAAGAAAATTATTTTATTACACATATTTTCTGTGTGAATGTACTCACAACACAGCAAAATATAAATATTAAAGAACTGATATTACCAAAGAAATCGGCTGTTTTAATGTGTTAAAACACTTTAGGTAACCAAAACAGTTGAGCATAAAATATATTTTCAAAATCTCTTCTTTCCAGTGAATAATGTATATATTTCATCTGGTGGGTAACAAACTATTATTTTCATTAATGGCTTTGCCACTTGAGAAAAAACTCAGTTTTATGTCCAACAAGGATGAAATATATCCATTTTTCACTTCATGCAAGCTAGTATCTATTACAGGATCAATCAAGCTACACAATTATGGCCTAAAATCATATACAAATTTATAGAATAAATTAAAGCAACTGAGAGAATGAAACTACCTTGTCATTCAAGAAGGTGATCATATGTGAAAGCAGGACATCATTTGCTGAAATGGAAACAAAATCATACTACAGATAGGCACCCAAATGACTGATACAGGACACAAAGGAAACCAAATCATACTACAGATAGGCACCTTTACACCTGATACTGGATACAAATGGAAACCAAATCATACTACAGATAGGCAACTTAACACCTTATACTGGATACAAATGGAAACCAAATCATACTACAGATAGGCACCTTAACACATTATAGTGGATACAAATGGAAACCAAATCATACTACAGATAGGCACTTTAACTCCTGATACTGGATATAAATGGAAACCAAATCATACTACAGATAGGCAACTTAACACCTTATAGTGGATACAAATGGAAACCAAATCATACTACAGATAGGCTCCCAAATGACTGATACAGGGCACAATGGAAACCAAATCATACTAATAGACACCCTAACACCTGATACTGGATACAAATGGAAACCAAATCATACTACAGATAGGCACCCAAATAACTGATACAGGGCACAATGGAAACCAAATCATACTAATAGGCACCTTAACACCTGATACTGGATACGAATGGAAACCAAATCATACTAATAGGCACCCTAAATGTCTGAACACAAATGAAACAAAATTATACATATAGACACCCTAATACTTGTTACTGTCACAATGGTCAATCATGTTTCTCATAGGCCGTGGCCTTTCAAATACATTACTGTGATTAGGCTGCTTTGACCATTGGGTCATCTGAGCCTTACTACAGCATCTATGCACATTAGTAGACACAAGTACACTGACTGTCTCCTTAATTACTTCTCTTATCTAAGACTAAAATACAACCAAAAATAAGAGAAAAACAAGCAGACTTCTTATGGCAGCTTAGATTTGCTTCATTTTGGTGTAATAAGTGTACTGTGACAATACTATCATCCTCTACCTTGTAACGTCAGTCCTGCACACCAACGCTAGCAGAGAATTCCTTACTTTTTCCTCTTACTGATTAGGCAATCTTCCCATACTGCACTAATGCCACTGCAAACAAATGATCACAGAAAATGCATTCTAAAATGACCATAAATTTACATGTGACTTGGAACAAAATCTATGCCACTGAAATTGAGCAATCTAGATGGGATGCAAGCAAATCCTCAATTTTGTAATTGTAACTTCAAGGTACTGGCTATCTATATTTTAGCTTAGTGCACCGAGATTGACCGTGATGCTCAGAAAATTTTGAGAAGATCAATAGTGACCACATGTTTATGGAAACCGATATTGTTTAAATTAAGTAACTACTATTCAATTTGTCTGTATATTGTAATCTTTGTCCAATAGAACCCAATTATTTAAATGGTCAAGCCATGATGTAAAGAAGCCTGCATCTCTTTTGTTTCAAATGGCAAGATACTGCCATATTTTCAGGGTTGAAGTATACAAAATTTTATATTTTATGTTTCTAATAAAAAGCAGTGATCAAACTAAATCTAGTAAATAACAATTTTTAGAGCTTTTGTAATGACTCGGGAAGAAAGATGATTTCAATGAAGCTCTTATCACATAGCATAGCTACAAATGGGTCTCCTTATCAGCATACCTTTTTGTCTTCCAAAGAACACACAAAGTCTTGTTATGCCATTGTTCATAAGTGTCTGCTTGACTGCATTGTCTGGATCACTGAGAAGCCCAACAACCTTCTGTTGAATGATCTCTTGAAGTGACTGAAGTTCTGTATCATAGCTTGACTAGAAAAATACGAATGTTGATAGAATCCATTATAAAATATTCAGATTTGGACTGTGTAATGTTTTAACAAAAATGGAACAAAAAGAAAAATACAAATGTTGATAGAATCCATTATAAAATATTCAAATTTGGACTGTGGAATGCTTTAATAAAAATGGAACAAAAAGAAATAATTAAATCAAAATTTCTACTTGTGCATAAAAAGAATAATCTGGGTCACTGAAATGAAAGACAACAATCTGCTTATGATTTCTTTATATGACTGCACTTCACTATAGTAGCATAACTTAAGAAATGATCAAAACTTTATATATTATCTTTTAAAACCTATTTTAGGCTTTGCCAAAGAAAAACAAAACTGACATTTTTAACTTGATTGTAAAAGCATAATGTAGGCATGACATAGAAGTTCCAACCGTACCATATCAGTTGCATCTCCTTCTTCACTCTCAACAGATATTTCATGTAGCTGAGTCATCTCTAGTACACTATAATGTAAAAATAAATTTTTATTCTACAACTGAGTCATCTCTAGTACTCTTTATGGTAAAAATAAATTATTACTATACAACTGAGTTATCTTGAGTACTCTGTAAATGTAAAAATAAATTATTATTCTACAACTGAGTCATCTCTAGTACTCTATAATTTAAAGTGAATTATTACTATACAACTGAGTCATCTCTAGTACTTATAATGTAAAGTGAATTATTACTATACAAATGAGTCATCTTTAGTACTCTATAATGTAAAAATAAATTATTATTCTACAACTGAGTCATCTCTAGTACTCTATAATGTAAAATGAATTATTACTATACAACTGAGTCATCTCTAGTACTCTTTAATGTAAAATAAATTATTACTATACAACTGAGTTATCTTCAGTACTCTGTAAATGTAAAAATAAATTTTTATTCTACAACTGAGTCATCTCTAGTACTCTATAATGTAAAATGAATTATTACTATACAACTGAGTCATCTCTAGTACTCTTTAATGTAAAATAAATTATTACTATACAACTGAGTTATCTTCAGTACTCTGTAAATGTAAAATGAATTATTACTCTATGACTGAATCATCTCTAGTACTCTGTGATTGTAAAATAAAATATTACTTTTATAAGTGAATCATCTCTGGTATTCTATAAATGTAAAATGAATAATTAATATATGACTGAGAAAACTGTGGTACTCAATAAATGTAAAAATAATTATTACTCTATGACCGAGTCATCCTCTTGTACTCCGTAATGTAAAATGAATGATTATTCTACAATTGAGTCATCTTTGGTACTCTATAAATGTAAAATGAATTGTTACTCTATGACTGAGTAATCTCTAGTACTCAATAAATGTAAAGTTAATTATTACTCCAAAACTGAGTCAACTCAGGTACTATCTAAATGTTATATGAAAAATTACTCTACAACCGGCTCTGAAACAGAAATGAAAAATATCCTGAAAATTACCTAATGTGAATAAAGTAGAACAAGAAAATTTTGCATAAAAATGTTAATACAGTTTTGGGCATACTAATGTCATATAAAGCCCCAACTGTTCCATAAACAAAAGGTTTAAACTGAACAACTGTTGCATTCCATTTTTTCACTAATTTATTCAAGTGATATTAAATATATAAAAAGAAGGTGCCCAGGGTCTGCATGTGATTTTTATGATCAAAGTATTGATGAAATACCAAAATCTTCAGTGTTGACAATGAAGATGATACAGTCGAACCCACTTATCTCAACCTCGGTTAGCTCGCCAACCCTATTATGTCAACGTATTTGAAGTAGAACCGCCAAATTCTTTCTTTGTCTTAGCATTTTCTCATCCATTATGTTGATTCTTTTATGTCGCCAAACCTTAATATCTCAAGCACAAAAGAAGGTCAAATTTGCCACAATGTCAGTTATCTCAATCCCCATGACCAATTGTCGTCGATTTTTCCCTTATTGGTGACAAAAATGTCCCATCTGGTGACAGACGTTTTGGTTATTTAATTTGTACATACAATCATGGATTTGGACTGGATAAATTAAATGAAGAATGAAAGAAAACCACAAACTTGACTGAGCAATGCATTGGAATCAATCAGTACACAAATGATCCTTTGTATCGACAAACCCATATTAGCAATACATTTTTACATCATAATCTGCTTATGCTGACAGTAATACATGTATATACGGTCCAATATTGCCAGGTGTTGACTTGTTTAAGTTTCTTTCATGTGAATGAAGATCCTATTTTGCAAGAACATGGTCTTTTGACTTTTTAATTTACCTCTTGTAATTGGTTACGTTTTTGTTAGCTTTGGACTAACCAATAAAATGATCGTACTTGTTTCACTGAATATGTGCTAAGTTCACATAGCACGTGATAATGCTCCGTATGGCCTTTGTTTCTGCAATGTTGGAGAATATAATAAAGGTTTGTATCAAGAATCGATGTTGGTTTGTATTGTATACTGGTAAATCTCTGCTGTTAGTTGGTGCACATATGCTTTTTGTTAATAGCAAATATGTGTGTACATTTTTATAGCAAGCTGATTGCTTCATCAAACAAATCGTGGCAACGATGTTGTGTAAAAGAAACTCCAAAAATATGTGCATGTACATTCTCATTTATTAATGCCCATCATGTACATAATGAAATTTCAATCACATGTTAATATATTACCACAATATTGGATTTTGCTCATCTTGATCATTGGTTATCTGGACGCTTTTTGACAAACCCATTGGCCTTCGACATAAGACATAACTTGGTTAGACTGTAATAACAATGATGGCTGAAAAGTGACAGCTGTTTTGTTTGCCACTCATGTGGGCTTAATATAATAATACTTCACTGATCAGATCATGTGTTTTCTCTTTTTATACTGTTACAAGCCTCTATCAACATAAAAAAGGTAGAGTAATAAAAGAATCAAAATCAGAGCATACAAATAGGAATACTTAAATTATTTTATCCATTAATTTATCATAACCATTCAACAGTCATAAATTAAAATGACTTTTGCTTGATACATGCTTCCTACATCATTTCCTGCCATAAGCCATAGCCTAACTTCATTGAACAATGATTATAAAGACAGGTCATCCATTCAGTGAAGATGTCTTATTTATCCATTTTGAATTTCAATAGTGCACATTTATTCAATGAGTTATAATCTTTATTAGTTCTTTTATTTCAAGAACTTTCTTGAACTTTCTGAGGGGAATCAAAACACTAGGCTGACATTTTTTATTGGCCAATATATGATTGCTTCTGTGTGATACAAGTACTTGTATACCTCATAATTACAAGCATTTCAGTGACCTAGATATGCCAGGGTTAAGTTTATGATCCACCTAACTCAAATTTTATTTTACCATACAGTTGGAATCTGAAAAAACAAGATAATAGCTGTGTAATATGAGGTTCAAAACTGGAATGATTCCTCCAAAATCAAAACTGGTGACATCTATGTGTTTATTCCAACTAAATGATAATTTATTAATTTTAGTTTATGCACAACTTGATGATACATATTGCCTGTTTTACAATGGGCTTTGTATGATAATGACTATTAAGGAGGAATTAATGGTGTGGTAAGCTTATATAATGTCAAATTATAACGCTTAGTAATTGGCTATCACTTTTATTTGTGGATTTCATGGGATGTCCATTTAGTAGAGAACTTTTTCTGGGCTATAATAGGTAAAACTTTTCTGGTCATTCATTCTGTACTGGAGCGGCCATAACTGCAGCTGGAGTTGGCATGGAGGACCATCTAATTAAGATGAAATCAGCCCAGAATACACAAGTATGCTGGGATCAGCCAAGCACTTTGTCTGCTTAAGCTGGGATCAATCCAGAATATGCTTGAATGCTGGGATCAGCCTAGCACAGTGCAGAAGCTGGGATCAGCCCAGAATAGACTTTAATACTGAGATCAGCATAGCTTCAATTATACTTGAGCTGGGATCAGCCCAGAATACACTATAATGCTGGGATCAGCCTAGCATAAATTTATTTGATGGGAGCATCCCACCAGAATACACTATTATACTGGGATAAGCAAAGACCATAGCGTACCTTAAGCTGAGATCGGCCCATAATAAACATGAATGCTGGGATCAGCCTAGCACAGATTTTACTTGAGCTGGAATAAGCCTGCCACCGATTCTAAATGAGCTGGGATCAGCCAGCCAGAAAAAAATTGTAATGCTGTGATCAGGAATAGTACTGATTGGGAATCATAGTCTTGTACATTCAGATTCTAGTCCATGTAGACCCCAGAGACAAAGCCAAATATTTTAAAATATTTTAAATAAGTATTGATGCTATTTTGGTTATGATTTTGATGTTGTAGAATATTAGCAATAATGAATTGTGGTTTGTTTGACAGAAAGTTAGAGACAATGAATGCATATACTGATGTATCCTATAATTTCTTACAATGCATGTATTACATCTTTCCTCATACAATTTGGTATTTATTGTTCTGCGCCTAACAATTATCAACTATTAAAAAAGCATCATAACATACAAAAACATAGTTCATGCCATACTGTATATCATCTTCTACATTTTAAGAAATTCTGATGCTAAAACATTTGTAACAATACATTTATTTGTCTCTATACAGCTGATCACTGTACAAAATATTTGGAAAGAAAAATGATGGTTAACCTTAAAGCTGTCTCAGCAAGCTGTGCTATATTCTCAGCATAAGCAGCCCGGACTAGAGATACTTTGTCCTGAGTCAGTGAGGCCTGAAATCAGAGAAAGCAGGTAGAGAAATCCTTATTATACTATATAAATACAAAGCAATGGATATTGCTCATTAAATGAAATGGCACTTACAAGACTGCTTGAAAACCCAACTTTAATGCATTAGTTGGGGTCCATAACTACAAAGTCTTTATGTACCTAGTGGGGTACAGCAAGAACATTGGACAATTTCATATACTGAACCATGTTACAACAAGAATAATTGACAATATCATATACTTAACCATGTTACAACAGGAACGTTTGACAATTTCCTATACTGACCCATGTTACAATAAGAATAATATAAAGTATAATGAATGCATGTTGTTCTGATTCTTGTTAGAAAAAAAAATGATAAAACTTTTATGAATGTATTACCTTCTTAACCATGTGTGTGATTTGGATTTTTAACATACCTTTAACAATTTTTCAGTCATATTGCTACAATGTCCTGAGTGATATGAATAAAAAATTTTAAAGCTACATTTAAAAATCAAATTTTTGATGATTCTGAAAAATGTTACGGCAAGAATTATTGCAAATTTGATGAATGTTACAACAAGAATGATTGAAAATCTAATTGATTATATAGCAAGAACGAATGAAAATCTCATGGATGTTATAACAAGAATGATTGAAAATCTAATTGAACGAATAAAAATCTCATGGATGTTATAACAAGAATGAATGAAAATCTGATGATTGTTGTAGCAAGAATGAATGAAAATCTGATGAATTTACATCAAGAACGATTGAAAATTTGATGAATGCATTATATACTGAACAATCTTAGAGCAAGAATGTTTAAAACTTTACACAATGTGTTGCTGAACCATATTGTAATAAGAACAATTGAAAATTTTAAAGCAAGAATGATTAAAACTTTACACAATGTGTTTCTGAACCATGTTGTAATAAGAACAATTGAAAATTTTAAAGCAAGAATGATTAAAACTTTACACAATGTGTTGATCAACCATGTTGTAATAAGAACAATTGAAAATTTTAAAGCAAGAATGATTAAAACTTTACACTATGTGTTGATCAACCATGTTGTAATAAGAACAATTGAAAATTTTAAAGCAAGAATGATTACAACTTTACACAATGTGTTGATCAACCATGTTGTAATAAGAAAAATTGAAAATTTTAGAGCAAGAATGATTAAAACTTTACACAATGTGTTGCTGAACCATGTTGCAATAAGAACAATTGAAAATTTTAAAGCAAGAATGATTAAAACTTTACACAATGTGTTGCTGAACCATGTTGTAATAAGAACAATTGAAAATTTTAGAGCAAGAATGATTAAAACTTTACACAATGTGTTGCTGAATCATGTTGTAATAAGAACAATTGAAAATTTTAAAGCAAGAATGATTAAAACTTTACACTATGTGTTGATCAACCATGTTGTAATAAGAACAATTGAAAATTTTAAAGCAAGAATGATTAAAACTTTACACAATGTGTTGATCAACCATGTTGTAATAAGAAAAATTGAAAATTTTAGAGCAAGAATGATTAAAACTTTACACAATGTGTTGCTGAACCATGTTGCAATAAGAACAATTGAAAATTTTAAAGCAAGAATGATTAAAACTTTACACAATGTGTTGCTGAACCATGTTGTAATAAGAACAATTGAAAATTTTAGAGCAAGAATGATTAAAACTTTACACAATGTGTTGCTGAATCATGTTGTAATAAGAACAATTGAAAATTTTAGAGCAAGAATGATTAAAACTTTACACAATGTGTTGCTGAACCATGTTGTAATAAGAACAATTGAATATTTTAAAGCAAGAATGATTAAATCTTTACACAATGTGTTGCTGAACCATGTTGTAATAAGAACAATTGAAAATTTTAGAGCAAGAATGATTAAAACTTTACACAATGTGTTGCTGAACCATGTTGTAATAAGAACAATTGAATATTTTAAAGCAAGAATGATTAAAACTTTACACAATGTGTTGCTGAACCATGTTGTAATAAGAACAATTGAAAATTTTAGAGCAAGAATGATTAAAACTTTACACAATGTGTTGCTGAACCACGTTGTAATAAGAACAATTGAAAATTTTAGAGCAAGAATGATTAAAACTTTACACAATGTGTTGCTGAACCATGTTGTAATAAGAACAATTGAAAATTTGAGAAATGCAATATATACTTAACCGTGTTACAGCAAGAATGATAGAAAACACTGATCAATTCCATATATAGCAAGGATGATTAAACTTTTTCTTGATGCATTATGTACTGAACAATGTTATTGTAAGAATAACTGAAAATCTCATGAATGTATAGCAAAAAGGAATGAAAATATGATGAATTCTATAGCAAGAATGATTGAAAATCTCATGAATGTTAGCTCAACAATTAATGAAACTCTGCTGAATGCTGTATCAACAATGATTGAAAATTTTATCAATGCATTATATATTGAACCATGTTAGGGTCCCATGTGAACGAGTGGTCTATAGCACACACCATTCTGGATCACTGCTGTCTCACCTCTGTCTGCATGGGTTCGAGACTCAGGCTCGGCTAGTGTGGGTACATGAAAAAGCTTGCATGGTGGTTCTTCCTCCACCAGTTATACTGGACACCATGTATAGCCTATATTGTGCTGAAAAATGGCATCAACCCTACAACTGTCAGTATAACATGTCAGCAAAATGATTAAAACTTTGCTTGAAACATCATGTACTGAAACATGTAGCAACAAGGACTGAAAATTTGTTGTTGTAGGTTTTAACACCATTTTCAGCAAATAGCAGACAACATAAATGGTTGAGAAAGAACCCAGAAAAACCCTGAAGGAACCACCGACCCACAAGAAGCTACTGAAAATTTGATGAACAAATTATGTACTGAACAATGTTAAAGCAAGAATGATTAAAAATTTGCTTGTTGTATTATGTAAAGAAACCATGTTATAGCAAGAATGATTGAACATTTTATGAATGTGTCATACACTGAACCATATTATGTCAAGAATTACAATTTCATAAATGTTATAGGAAGAATAATTGAAAACCTTGTGGATGTTTTAATAATAACAATGAAAATTTCATGCATGTTATATCAAGAATGATTGAAAATTTTATGAAAGCATTACATAATGAATCATGTTAGAGCAAGAATGATCAAAAATTTGATTGGTACATTAATTATTTAATCAAGTTATAGCAAGAATGATCAAAAATCTACTGAATCTTATTGCAAGAATAAATGAAAATCTGATGAACATTATAGCAAGAATGAACAAAATCTACTGAATGTTATTGCAAGACTGAATGAAAAACTGATGAATGTTACAGCATGAATGAAAGAAAATCTGATGACTGTTATAGAAAGTATGAATAAAATTTTGAAGAATGTTATAGCAAGAATAAATGAAAATCTGATGAATGTTATAGCAAGAATGAATGAAAATCTGATGAATGTTATATGAATGAATGAAAATCTGATGAATGTTATAGCAAGAATGAATGAAAATCTGATGAATGTTATAGCAAGAATAAAAGCAAACATGATGAATGTAATAGCAAGAATGAATGAAAATCTGATGAATGTTATAGCAAGAATGAATGAACATCTGATGAATGTTATAGCAAGAATGAAAGAAAACATGATGAATGTTATAGCAAGAAGGAATGAAAATCTGATGAATGTTATAGCAAGAATGAATGAAAATCTGATGAATGTTATAGCAAAAATGAATGAAGATCTGATGATTGTTATAGCAAGAATGAATAAAAATCTGATGAATGTTATAGCAAGAATAAATGAAAATCTGATGAATGTTATAGCAAGAATGAATGAAAATCTGATGAATGTTATAGCAATGAATGAAAATCTGACGAATGTTATAGCAATAATGAATGAAAATCTGATGAATGTTATAACAAGAATGAATGAAAATCTGATGAAAGTTATAGCAAAAATGAATGAAAATCTGATGAATGTTATAGCAATGAATGAAAATCTGATGAATGTTATAGCAAGAATAAATGAATATCTGATGAATGTTATAACAAGAATGAATGAAAATCTGATGAATGTTATAGCAATGAATGAAAATCTGATGAATGTTATAGCAAGAATAAATGAATATCTGATGAATGTTATAACAAGAATGAATGAAAATCTGATGAATGTTATAGCAAGAAAGAATAAAAATCTGATGAAAGTTATAGAAAGAATGAATACAAATCTGATGAATGTTATAGCAATGACTGAAAATCTGATGAATGTTATAGCAACAATGAATTAAAATCTGATGAATGTTATAGCAAAAATAAAAGAAAACATGATGAATGTTATAGCATGAATGAAGGAAAACATGAATGTTATAGAAAGAATCAAGGAAAATCTGATGAATGTTATAGCAATGAATGAAAATCTGATGAATGTTATAGCAAGAATGAATGAAAATCTGATGAATGTTATAGCAAGAATGAAAGAAAACATGAATGTTATAGCAACAATAAAAGAAAACATGATGTATGTTATAGCATGAATGAAGAAAAACATGAATGTTATAGCAAGAATGTAAGAAAATATGATGAATGTTATAGCTAGAAGGAAGGAAAATCTGATGAATGTTATAGCAAGAATGAATGAAAATCTGATGAATGTTATAGCAAGAATGAATGAAAATCTGATGAATGTTATAGCAAGAATGAAAGAAAGCATGATGAATGTTATACCAAGAATGAAAGAAAACATGGTGAATGTTATAGCAAGAATAAAAGACAACATGAATGTTATAGCATGAATGAAGGAAAACATGAATGTTATAGCAAGAATAAAGGAAAATCTGATGAATGTTATAGCAACGAATGAAAATCTGATGAATGTTATAGCAAGAATGAATGAAAATATGATGAATGTTATAGCAAGAATAAAAGAAAACATGATGAATGTTATAGCAAGAATGAATGAAAATCTGATCAATGTTATAGCAAAAATGAACGAAAATGTGATGAAAGTTATAGAAAGAATGAATGAAAATCTGATGAATGTGATAGCAAGAATGAAGAAAAATCTGATGAATGTTAAAGCATGAATGAATGAAAATCTGATGAATGTTATAACAAGAATGAATGAAAATCTGATGAATGTTATAGCAAGAATGAATGAAAATATGATGAAAGTTATAGCAAGAATGAATGAAAATCTGATGAATGTTATAGCAATGAATGAAATCTGATGAATGTTATAGCAAGAATGAATGAATATCTGATGAATGTTATAGCAAGAATGAATAAAAATCTGATGAAAGTTATAGAAGGAATGAATACAAATCTGATGAATGATATAGCAATGAATGAAAATCTGATGAATGTTATAACAAGAATGAATGAAAATCTGATGAATGTTATAGCAAGAAAGAATGCAAACATGATGAATGTTATAGAAAGAATGAATGAAAGTCTGATGAATATTATAGCAAGAATGAATGAAAATCTGATGAATGTTATAGCAATGAATGAAAATCTGATGAATGGAATAGCAACAATGAATGAAAATTTGATGAATGTTATAGCAAAAATAAAAGAAAACATGATAAATCTTATAGCATGAATGAAGGAAAACATGAATGTTATAGCAAGAATGTAAGAAAACATGATGAATGTTATAGCTAGAATAAATGAAAATCTGATGTATGTTATAGCAAGAATGAATGAAAATCTGATGAATGTTATAGCAAGAATGAAAGAAAGCATGATGAATGTTATACCAAGAATGAAAGAAAACATGGTGAATGTTATAGCAAGAATAAAAGAAAACATGAATGTTATAGCATGAATGAAGGAAAACATGAATGTTATAGCAAGAATAAAGGAAAATCTGATGAATGTTATAGCAACGAATGAAAATCTGATGAATGTTATAGCAAGAATGAATGAACATATGATGAATGTTATAGCAAGAATAAAAGAAAACATGATGAATGTTATAGCAATGAATGAATGAAAATCTGATGAATGTTATAGCAATAATGAAAGAAAACATGATGAATGTTATAGCAAGAATGAATGAAAATCTGATGAATGTTATAGCATGAATGAAGGAAACATGATGAATGTTATAGCAAGAATGAAAGAAAACATGATGAATGTTATAGCAAGAACAAAAGAAAACATGATGAATGTTATAGCATGAATGAATGAAAATGTGATGAATGTTATAGCAAAAATGAATGAAAATCTGACGAATGTTATAACAAGAATGAAAAAAAAATCTGATCAATATTATAGCAAGAATGAAAGAAAACATGATGAATGTTATAGCAAGAATGAAAAAAAACATGATGAATGTTATAGCAAGAATAAAAGAAAACATGATGAATGTTATAGCAAGAATGAATGAAAATCTGATGAAAGTTATAGCAAGAATGAATGAAAATCTGATGAATGTTATCACATGAATGAATGAAAATCTGATGAATGTTATAGCAAGATTTAATGAAAAACTGATGAATGTTATAGCAATGAATGAAAGAAAACATGATGAATGTTATAGCAAGAATGAATGAAAATCTGATGAATGTCATAGCAAGAATGAATGAAAATCTGATGAATGTTACAGCAAAAATGAAGGAAAATCTGATGAATGTTATCACATGAATGAATGAAAATCTGATGAATGTTATAGCAAGATTGAATGAAAAACTGATGAATGTTATAGCAATGAATGAAAGAAAACATGATGAATGTTATAGCAAGAATGAATGAATATCTGATGAATGTTATAGCAAGAATAAATAAAAATCTGATGAAAGTTATAGAAAGAATGAATACAAATCTGATGAATGATATAGCAATGAATGAAAATCTGATGAATAATATAGCAAGAATGAATGAAAATCTGATGAATGTTATAGCAAAAATAAAAGAAAATATGATGAATGTTATCGCATCAATGAAGGAAAACATGAATGTTATAGCAAGAATGTAAGAAAACATGATGAATGTTATAGCTAGAATGAATGAAAATCTTATGAATGTTATAACAAGAATGAATGAAAATCTGATGAATGTTATAGCAAGAATGAAAGAAAACATGGTGAATGTTATAGCAAGAATAAAAGAAAACATGATGAATGTTATAGCATGAATGAAGGAAAACATGAATGTTATAGCAAGAATAAAGGAAAATCTGATGAATGTTATAGCAACGAATGAAAATCTGATGAATGCTATAGCAAGAATGAATGAAAATATGATGAATGTTATAGCAAGAATGAAAGAAAGCATGATGAATGTTATAGCAAGAATGAAAGAAAACATGAATGTTATAGCAAGAATGAATGAAAATCTGACGAATGTTATAGCATGAATGAATGAAAATCTGATGAATGTTATAGCAAGATTGAATGAAAATCTGATGAATGTTATAGCAAGAATGAAAGAAAACAAGATGAATGTTATAGCAAGAATAAAAGAAAACATGATGAATGTTATAGCAAGAATGAAAGAAAACATGATGAATGTTATAGCAAGAATGAATGAAAATCTGACGAATGTTATAGCATGAATGAATGAAAATCTGATGAATGTTATAGCAAGAATGAAAGAAAACAGGGTGAATGTTATAGCAAGAATGAATGAAAATCTGATGAATGTTATAGCAAGAATGAATGAAAATCTGATGAATGTTATAGCAAGAATGAATGAAAATCTGATGAATGTTATCACATGAATGAATGAAAATCTGATGAATGTTATAGCAAGAATGAAAGAAAACATGATGAATGTTATAGCAAGAATGAATGAAAATCTGATGAAAGTTATAGCAAGAATGAATGAAAATCTGATGAATGTTATAACATGAATGAATGAAAATCTGGTGAATGTTATAGCAAGAATGAAAGAAAACAGGGTGAATGTTATAGCAAGAATAAAAGAAAACATGATGAATGTTATAGAAAGAATGAATGAAAATGTGATGAATGTTATAGCAAGAACGAATGAAAATCTGATGAATGTTAAACAAGAATGAAAGAAAACATGATGTATGTTATAGCAAGAATGAAGGAAAATCTGATGAATCTTATAGCACGAATGAATGAAAATCTGATGAATGTTGTAGCAAGAATGAAAGAAAACATGATGAATGTTATAGCAAGAATGAATGAAAATCTGATCAATGTTATAGCAAGAATGAATGAAAATCTGATGAATGTTATAGCAAGAATGAAAGAAAACGGTGAATATTATAGCAAGAATAAAAGAAAACATGATGAATGTTATAGCAAGAATGAAAGAAAACGGTGAATGTTATAGCAAGAATGAAAAAAAACATGATGAATGTTATAGCATGAATGAAAGAAAACATGATGAATGTTATAGCAAGAATGAATACAAATCTGATGAATCTTATAGCAAGAATGAAAGAAAACATGATGAATGTTATAGCAAGAATGAATGAAAATCTGATTTATGTTATAGCAAGAATGAATAAAAATCTGATCAATGTTATAGCATGAATGAATGAAAATCTGATGAATGTTATAGCAAGAATAAAATCAAACATGATGAATGTTATAGCAAGAATGAAAGAAAACATGAATATTATAGCAACAATGAAAGAAAACATGATGAATGATAAAAAAGAATAAAAGAAAACATGATGAATGTTATAGCAAGAATGAAAGAAAACATGGTGAATGTGATAGCAAGAATAAAAGAAAACATGATGAATGTTATAGCAAGAATGAAATAAAACATGAATGTGATAACAAGAATGAAGGAAAATCTGATGAATGTTATAGCATGAATGAAAGAAAACATAATGAATGTTATAGCAAGAATGAATGAAAATCTGATGAATGTTATAGCAAGAACAAATGAAAACCTGATGAATGTTATAACAAGAATGAATGAAAATCTGATCAATGTTATAGCAAAAATGAATGAAAATGTGATGAAAGTTATAGCAAGAATGAAGAAAAATCTGATGAATATTAAAGCATGAATGAATGAAAATCTGATGAATGTTATAACAAGAATGAATGAAAATCTGATGAATGTTATAACAAGAATGAATGAAAATCTGACGAATGTTATAGCAAGAATGAATGAAAATCTGATGAATGTTATAGCAAGAATGAATGAAAATCTGATGAATGTTATAACAAGAATGAATGAAAATCTGATGAATGTTATAGCAAGAATGAATGAAAATCTGATGAATGTTATAGCATGAATGAATGAATATCTGATGAATGTTATAGCAATGAATGAAAATCTGATGAATGTTATAGCAAGAATGAATGAAAATCTGATGAATGTTATAGCAAGAATGAATGAAAATCTGATGAATGTTTTAGCATGAATGAATGAAAATCTGATGAATGTTTTAACAAGAATGAATGAAAATCTGATGAATGTTATAGCAAGAATGAATGAAAATCTGATGAATGTTATAGCAATGAATGAAAATCTGATGAATGTTATAGCAAGAATGAATGAAAATCTGATGAATGTTATAACAAGAATGAATGAAAATCTGATGAATGTTATAGCAAGAATGAATGAAAATCTGATGAATGTTATAGCAAGAATGAATGAAAATCTGATGAATGTTATAACAAGAATGAAAGAAAACATGATGAATGTTATAGCAAGAATGAATGAAAATCTGATGAATGTTATAGCAATGAATGAAAATCTGATGAATGTTATAGCAAGAATAAAAGAAAACATAATGAATGTTATAGCAAGAATGAAAGAAAATCTGATGAATGTTATAGCAAGAATGAATGAAAATCTGATGAATGTTATAGCAATGAATGAAAATCTGATGAATGTTATAGCAAGAATGAATAAAAATCTGATGAATGTTATAGCAAGAATGAAAGAAAACATGAATGTTATAGCAATGAAAGAAAATCTGATGAATGTTATACCAAGAATGAAAGAAAACATGATGAATGTTATAGCTAGAATGAATGAAGATCTGATCAATGTTATAGCAAGAATGAATGAAAATCTGATGAATGTTATAGCAAGAATGAATGAAAATCTGATGAATGTTATAGCAATGAATGAAAATCTGATGAATGTTATAGCAAGAATGAATGAAAATCTGATGAATGTTATACCAAGAATGAAAGAAAACATGATGAATGTTATAGCAAGAATGAATGAAAATCTGATGAAAGTTATAGCAAGAATGAATGAAAATCTGATGAATGTTATAGCAATGAATGAAAGAAAACATGATGAATGTTATAGCAAGAATGAATGAAGATCTGATGAATGTTATAGCAAGAATGAATGAAAATCTGATGAATGTTATAGCAATGAATGAAAATCTGATGAATGTTATAGCAAGAATAAAAGAAAACATGATGAATGTTATAGCAAGAATGAAAGAAAATCTGACGAATGTTATAGCAACAATGAATGAAAATCTGATGAATGTTATAGCAATGAATGAAAATCTGATGAATGTTATAGCAAGAATGAAAGAAAACATGAATGTTATAGCAATGAATGAAAGAAAACATGAATGTTATAGCAAGAATGAATGAAGATCTGATGAATGTTATAGCAAGAATGAATGAAAATCTGATGAATGTTATAGCAATGAAAGAAAATCTGATGAATGTTATAGCAAGAATGAAAGAAAACATGATGAATGTTATAGCAAGAATGAATGAAGATCTGATGAATGTTATAACAAGAATGAATGAAAATCTGATGAATGTTATAGCAAGAATGAAAGAAAACATGGTGAATGTTATAGCAAGAATGAAAGAAAACATGATGAATGTTATAGAAAGAATAAATGAAAATGTGATGAATGTTATAGCAAGAACGAATGAAAATCTGATGAATGTTATAGCAAGAATGAATGAAAATCTGATGAATGTTATAGGAAGAATGAAAAAAAGCATGATGAATGTTATAGAAAGAATGAATGAAAATCTGATAAATGTTATAGCAATGAATGAAAATCTGATGAATGTAAAAACAAGAATGAATGAAAATCTGATAAATGTTATAGCAAGAATGAATGAAATTCTGATCAATATTTATAGCAAGAATGAAAGAAAACATGATGAATGTTATAGCAAGAATGAATGAAAATCTGATGAATTTCTATAGCAAGAATGAATGAAAATCTGATGAATGTTATAGCAAAAATGAATGAAAATCTGATGAATGTTATTGCAAGAATGAATGAAAATCTGATGAATGTTATAGCAAAAATGAATGAAAATCTGATGAATGTTATAGCAAGAATGAATGAAAATCTGATGAATTTCTATAGCAAAAATGAATGAAAATCTGATGAATGTTATAGCAAAAATTAATGAAATCTGATGAATGTTATAGCAAGTATAAATGAAAATCAGATGAATTGCTATAGCAAGAATGAATGAATGCATCATGTACTGATCCACATTATATACAAGAACCTAAAAAAATTGTGAATGATCAATAAAACATGTGCTGAATGCATGCATGAATTGAGTGTGGTAGGGAAATTAACAAAACACCATTCAAAAGTATAATATTAATTCAGCTATCACCCAATTTATATAAAATTTATGACCAAGACAGACCCATGCTAAATAAAAATTAATGACTGTCATCTTTCAAAATTATTTATTAGTTTTCCAGTTATATTTTGCTTCACTAATTTGCATTTATATTTTTATCTACTAATGCTATCTACTTTTGTCCAAAATTATTACAAATATTTTGTTTTGTTTTCTAGAATTTTTTAATATCCATCAGCTGAAAATTTGACATCAAAACTACTGAATTATATTTTGACATCACCAGAACATGCTGTACAGACATACTTTCACTCTAATGAGCCACTACTGCATTCAGTCAGTGGTCACTGTCAGACATTGTATTCCAACCATGCTACAACACCCAAAATAAATTGCGTCTCTAATGAGTTGCTACTGTAATCAGTCAGTGTTCAATGTCAGAAATTTGTATTCCAAATATACTATAACACTCAAAATTACCTGTCTCTAATGAGTCACAATTGTAATCAGTGTTCATTATCAGACATTGTATTCTAAACATGCTACAACACCAAAATTAACTGTCTCCAATGAGTCACTATTTTAATTGTAATCAATGGTCACTGTTTTATATTGAATTCCAAACATGTTAAAACACCCAAAATTTCATGTGTCTCTAATGAGTCACTATTGTAATCAATGGTCACTGTTATATATTGTATTCTACATGTTAAAACACCCAAAATTTTGTGTCACTAAAGAGTCACTATTGTAATCAATGGTCACTGTTATATATTGTATTCTACATGTTAAAACACCCAAAATTTCATGTGACTAATGAGTCACTATTGTAATCAATGGTCACTGTTATATATTGTATTCTACATGTTAAAACACCCAAAATTTCATGTGACTCTAATGAGTCACTATTGTAATCAATGGTCACTGTTATATATTGTATTCTACACGTTAAAACACCCAAAATTTCATGTGACTCTAATGAGTCACTATTGTAATTAGTGTTCATTGTCAGACATTGTATTCCAAACATGTCAAACACCCAAAATCACCTAAGGATATAATGACTCACTACTGAAACCTGTCAGTGTTCATTGTCAGATATTGTATTCTGAACATGTTACAACACACAAAATTACCTGCATATCTAATGTGTTCTCAATTCATCCCCTAAATGACATCAATGAACCAAAAGGGAGGAAACACAGGGTTCTGCATCAACAAATGACACAAGAGTGTCCCTTCTGATAAGGCCAAAATTGCAGGGAAACATTAGGGCAATGAGTGGTGACCTGCCTAATGAACCTTGGTGATCTGGCTCACAGCATCCCACAGCTTCATTTGCTAAACAGTATATAGTGATGGATGCTAAATTGAGTAAGAAGTGGAAACCACAATTCTTAGCAACATTCTGGTTGGGAAAGCTGATAGCCAGTCTTGAAGCATCCTGGTCTAAAGTGGTATGCTGTTATGAAGCCAGTCTGGCACAGTCTGCTGGGTCAGCAGGAACAGTTGGATCAATACTGTTGTTACAAGTATGTTCTGGTCGGCTGGACAGATGGAAAGCTGGCTCAAGCATTGATTACAGTCTGTGCATGACAATGCTACAGAGAGTGGGGTCAATGAACATGTCATTCTCCAGTCCTAGATTAAAACCCAGACTGTATCTCAAATGTCCTGTTGGCTGAATGGATAAAATTAACAGACACGATGGCAAACACTGTATAATGAAATTCTTGCAGGCCAATGTGGCTGGCAAAGTCAGAAAATACTCACACATGCCAATATTAATCATCAAAATTTATTAATAATGAGGGAAACAGACTTGCACCCATTTTTGTTACATGTAGAACATATTTGCTACATAGAGGATATTAGTACTAAGGAAATTGGTTACCATGAATAACTACTGTACTATGCTCATTACATGCAAAAAATTAGTACTATAGAAGTTGGTTATCACGAAGAACTACTGTCCCATATTTGCTACAAGCAGGAAATTAGCATGAAGGAAATTAGTTCCAGTGAACAACTACTGCAATGTGTGACATAGAGAAAACTGATACAAAGAAAAACTACTGTACCGTAATTTTTCCAAACTGAAAATTGGCACTAAAAACTTGATTATCATGAAGAACTACTACACCCTATTTGTATATTATATGCACCAACTTGCAGCATTGACCCACCTCTGCCAAGTTTAGCAGATCAGGGTCCATTTGACAAGTGCTTTGACAAGACCTAAGTAATAGGACTCATAAAATCTGTATGGAATTGGATTTGAGTGTTATCACAAACTCATAATGTTTGCTAATATCACCATGCCAAGTCCAATGATATATACCAATAGTGATGCATATGAAACACCACTACGGCAGACCCAGATCTGCATGTACATAATGAGATGACAGACCTGTTTGTACAATGCTGGCCAATAGGTGCAAACTATTTTACAGGTAATTTGGTATTTTGTACATAGTACATCATTGTAAGGGGGCCTAAATTCATGATAAAACTCATTTATTTTCAGGTATTAGATTGTATTCTAAATCATAAATGTTTTAAAGTTCATCCACTGTATGAAGAAATATAAAAATGATGTTTTATTTATGACTGTTTTCACAATAAGCACAACAACTTGTGCTATTTTAATCCAAGGTGAAAGTCAGGTGTATTTTTTTAAAATAAACACATCACCCTAGGATATTTTAACTGAATGTCTATTAGTTTACAATATTAGCACAACACCCTAGGCTTTATTAATCTAAATGAAAGTCAGTTAGTTTTAAAAAAAATAAGCACAACACTATGTTTTGTAAATCCAAATGGTAATTACCATTATTAATTTAATTTAGGCGCCCTTTTCAGCCTGTTTAAAATTTTGGACCACCTAAACTTTGCAAAGATTAATTTTTGTAGGTTTCTTCTTTCAGAGACTGACAAGAACTGGTGGCAATTATGTGACTACATGTAAATACATTTGTTCTTAATAGCATGGACAATTACAATTCTAATTGGTTTTCATTTTTCCAGCAGTTACTCTTCAAAACAATACTTATTTTACTACTTGTTGAATAACTAACATAAAGGATTATCAAAACTTTATTAGAAAATAATTTTCATCTGAATTGTTGCAGGTGGTGGTTATCAATCACTCCCAAGTGCTAATTTTCCATGTAAAACAACATTGAGAAAAGCACATTGCCAGATTTCTGGTCAGTCTGAATGATGGTTAAGACATGTTCCATAATTGTGGTCAGTGATGGTTAAGATCATAGTAAATCTGAATCATAGTTAAGACGTGAGGTCCGATTTCTGGTCAGTTTTGAATGATGGATATGACACATGTGCCTAGATTTTTGGACAGTCATAATGATGGTTAAGTCACATGCTGCCAGATTCTTTTGTAGGCAGAATGATAGTTAATACACATATTGCCAAATTTTTGATCAGTCTGATGGTTAAGACATGTTCCATGTTCCTGGTCAAAATGGATGATGGTTAAGATGTGTTTCCAAATTTTTGGTCTGAATGATGGTTAAGACATGTGTTCCATATTTTTGATCAGTGTGAATGATGGTTAAGACATGTGTTCCATATTTCTGATCAGTGTGAATGATGGTTAAGACAAAGAAGACTAAAAATGCTAAGACACCTTGTACTGAACAATACAGACTGAGTATGAACATTTAAGTACTTTTAAATATATGTATTGTATCAGTGAACGACCTTATTGATATGAAAAACTTAAAGTTTCCTTAGTTATGCCATATTGCTATATCAGAATCATCCATAATAAAAAATAAAGAAAAAGAATAATAAATGGTCCCCTTAACCAGAGATATGGATCATTTGGCACAAATTTTAAACACTTTCTTTGTAAGCACCTTTATTAAAGAAACGTTCAAAAAGTTCTAATGACAAGAAACCAATTTCAGAGAGCCCCTAAATTTAAACTATATGCTAACAGGAATTTTGATTGGTTTGTAAGGATAAATTGTTTCCTCTGTAATGTGGGATTTTGCAAAAATTATAAAAAGCGTGCTAAAAAGATATTTTTGTTTTCAACTAGAAATAAATTTGAGTACTTACCAGGTTTGGAAATATGTATTCCAAGAAAACATTTGAATCACTGAAATGAAAAGGAAAGCAAGGATTTTACTGTGTAATACACATTACATGTAACTTCATTTATCTGTTAATGACATATATCAAATCAATATTCTTTACAATTATCAACCTCTTGTTTTAGTTACAAATGTTGTCTTCATAGGGCTTACCAATGTACTGAATTTGCTGAAAGACATTAAATCATAGCAGCAACTACAGAGATGATACCACTAAGAATGGGAAACTCAGCAATGGCAAAGTGACTTCTTATCTTGTTATTCAACAGAAGGATAATGACAATGAGTACTTCACATGTACATAGCTGCCAACCCTCCAAGCTTGCAATTAGTGAAAATAGGGATAAAAATTTGTGAATTTTTACATGAATTCGTGATAGTTGTGGGAACAATGGTTTAACATGGGATTCAACTGATAAAGGTTAGATAGAGTTCAACAAGAAAACTCTCAATGTTTCAGCGTTGGTAGTTTGCAGGTCTTCCATCGATGGCTTAAAATATTCCAGAGCTGAAATCTGCTGAGTTCTTAATTTTCTCAACCTCACATCATCTCTACCACCTAGTCTGAGTTTCCTCTGATCCTTGCCACACCCAATTTTAATATTTGGACATTTATGTTGGGTCAGAGTCCATTTGGTGTCGGAATGGGGTAGCCACTTACTAGCCAGCCTAGCGAACTTAAATGACTTTTCATCAAGATATGCCAGCATGAAATCAATAGGAATGATTCATTTTCTCAGAAACTGTGAGCATAGCATTTGTTATATCTTTAATACATTGACAGATGAGTTGAAAGTACATCGTTGCTGAAATCTTACCTAGATCTGGCAATTGCATTCCTAGTCATGTAACTACACAAATCTCGCATCCTACATGTCAGTGTTTGATTGCTGAATGCATGGCCAATTTTTGGTATATTCCAAACTTAATTTAAATTTTTGTGCAATACATTTCTTTTTCCTTGCTGGTGAAGACATTTTCAATATCGATGCCAAATGGTAATTAAAAATCAGTGTTGGCAGCACATGCACAGAGCAAAATTCTGGTTAGGCTCAGTTTCTCTCAAAAGCATTTGTAAAACTACTCTTAAATATATATATAGATTAAAATACGCTACAATAGTTGCTACTGGGACAACTGTGTCAATCGGCTATAGTTCTACTAATATCAGGAATACCAATACCAGACTCTTTCGCCCACAGCTAATATCATGACTAGCACTTAACGGGAAATCAGTTATTAAAGATTTTAAATAATTGAGAATTGGGAAAATCTAATTTATTTTTTTTTGGCATGTGGTGTGAATTCGTAAATTGCTGAAAAAGTCGTGAAATTCACATCAAAATCATAAGGGTCGACAGCTATGCATGTGTTCAGTGTTTAGGTATACATAGTGATTTTTTAAAACATTCCATGGTTTCAGACCTGTTTACCCATAAATTTTCCTGTCAGTATTTTAAGCAATGCCTGTCAGTATTTTCAGACCGCAGTCAGTATTTTCAGCACACAAATAGTAGATACTATCAATATACTATAATTATCATTATGTAGTATTACACGACATAATGACTATACAATATTGTGTAAATAACTCTTAGTTTGCAAAGACGCTGGTATTCAGTTAATTCTGTGTTTCAAGGCACAAATATGCAGAAATTGAACACCACTGACTTAAACATCCTGTTCATATTATAGTGATAAAAACCACACAAAAAATACAACATAACCAAATTTATTGTTGTTTACCTCCGTTACTTTCTCTAAAAATTCTGTTTTCTCAGCTTCACACATATCCATAACATTTTAATTAAAGCCAATTCTCTATTTTACTTGGTTAAGGATGACTTGATATAAAACATTATGACATTGTTACCACCCATCCACTTAGAAAATAATAAGTTTAGATAGGTGAAGGCAATCTTATTTATCTGATAAAATCTAGTATCATCTTTGTCAATATTTACTAGAATGGAAATAAGGTTCATAAATTATTTTTCATTGCTTCCGTTAACTTGTCAGCTGTACTCAATGACAAATTCATATTTGCGATCAACTCACATAGAATCGCCTCAGCACGTGTTATTTGTTTTTGAAGTATGTTTTGATCACTGACTTCCTTTCCTTTCATCATTGACAAAATGTTTCTATTTCCATTCACTAATGATTTCAATTTTGTATGATTTCCCGATTCCACATGCCGTGAACAGTCATTCCTTCCACCATGTGCACAGGAAAAGTCTAAGTTGCAAACAGTGCAATGCACAAAATGTTCTCCTTTTGACGATGGTTTAAGGCATAGCCACAGAGTAGAATAAACTGGTAGAAAATGCTGCTTTCTGTGTTAGACTTTCCATTTTCATCATCAGTTTCATGCTGAAACTTTCTTGTCGGCGGCATTTTCCTTTGTTTAAACGACCGGATGTTGAGAATGTCAAAATAAGTGACGTGGCACAAAATGCGGACGCGGATGAGGACCGAAGAGACGATACAATGAAACAAAACGGAAAGAAAAACGGCTTAAAAAATTAATTTTAAAAAGTAATAAATAAATGCAACCTCAAATCGTATTTTCAGTTCAATGACCGTATGAGCGTACGGATGGGCTTTATTCCGTACAAATACGGTCGAGTAAACAGGTCTGTGGTTTTAATCATTTAAATTCATGAGATAAAGCAGAAGTCGTATTAATAAAATAAAACCCTAAATATTCATTAAATTCTTCCAGATTACTGAATAAACTTTTACAATATTTTACCTTCTGGGAACTGACTTCAGGTTTGCTAGACACAGGGTTACACTGCGAATAGTCAAGGCTCTCACTTGGGCAAACTTGTCAGTAATATAATTTATCTACAATGAAATAAAAATTAATCTGATACTGACTTAAATTCAACAGATCTGCAGTTCTTACCTTGCATTTCCAAAATTGCTGTTACGGTTTGTGCATCGAAGAGTGATGAACTGGCCCCATAACATTTTTCTCTCAGGTACATGTACCATTTTCTGTTTCCTATCTTACATAGAATGTCATCTCCTAAACATTATTTCATTCAAAACTGATTTATGATAAGATACTTTTTCACCTAAACCTATTCCAATATTCATAATAATACTACCCACCATGATACAACTGCTCACACCTTTCTCCTAAATTTGGGTTGAAAAAGTTTTCTTAGAATGCACTGACAGTTCATCATCATATCGTCAAAGAATCTATACATGCTAAAATTCACCATTAAAGTTACCAAACCTCTCTGAAAATGAAACCAGTCTTGCTAAATGAAAATGAAACCAGTCTTGCTAAAAGAAAATGAAACCAGTCTTGTTAATCTTTTTCTGACCCATCATATTTCCTCTGAAAGAATCTATTCTCATAATCAGGTTTCTTGTCACAGCACACAGTAAAATGTTCATTATCCACATACTAATTATCCGGATTATTCACACATAATATCTCTTAAAAACACAATTTTTTACCAACAGCACAAATTTCACAATGACACCAACATGGAACAAATTAACAAAAACTTCTTTACCATGCAGCTTATTGTCGCAATAAACAAAGACGCATATACTGTCATAAGCTGTTAATATATCTGGCTGTTACATAATTCTGCATAAAAGAGGTCTATATTTAACAATATAAAACATACTGTGTTATGTGTAACATTACCACCATAACTGACAGATTGTTATGTGTAACATTACTGACAAATTGTTATGTGTAACACTACTAACATGATCAAAAGATTGCATTATATTTAAGATTACCACCATAACTGACAGAGTGCATTATGTGTAACATTGCTAAGATAATTAACAGATTATGCTATGTGTAACTGTACTAACATAATTAACAGATTGTGTTATGTGTAACATTGCTATAAACATAACAGATTGTGTTGTGTAACATTGCTATAAACATAATTAACAGATTGTGTTATGTGTAATATTGCTATAAACATAATTAACAGATTGTGTTATGTGTAATATTGCTAACATAATTAACAGATTGTTTGTGTAATATTGCTAACATAATTAACAGATTGTGTTATGTGTAACAGTACTAAGCAGGTGGTGTTATGTTAAAACAACTCTAAAATAAGTGACATGATTTTATGATTCGCATTATTAACATAATTTTCTGAGCAATGTTGTTTTATCTGAAAGAGATATTAACAGTTAGAAGTGTAGTAATTTATGCCTGAATAGAAGTATTATTGGCAAGGTCATTACAAATGAAAGCAAGTTACATTTTATGAGAACTGAGATACAGATGATGAGTTATACAAAGGCTATGGACTATTTTTATCAAAAGTAGATCACGATAGCATATTCTGCTCAAATAGAAGAAAAAAGTTAAGTGCAACTAAAGCTAAAAAATATTTGGCATTGCCCTAAAACATAAGCAAACGCTGTATTGTTTAATATTTGTTACGATGTTTTTTTTCCACAGACTTTATTTTTTGAAGACTAAACAAATGCATTATAATAAATATGAAAAGAAATTAAGAATAGGTGTATGTGAATTCATTGCATAAGGCACAGCACTAACGTTCCTCTATCTCTATTCAACACTGTATAAGGCACCACTGCATACTGCGCAGCACTAATGTTACAGTATCTCATTCAACCATTGCCAAAGGAACAATGTCTAATAATATACTACCTTTTTGCAGCATTTTGGCACAATAATGTTACAAATAAATGAAGCATACTTACCATGTAGGGTATTATCCTGTCAAGGACAATGTCTGAAGTCACATACTTGGAAAGGTCAAGGAGAAGGTTCAGAGCCAACAGCTTGGAATGACAAAACTGAAGAAAAAAACCCAAAGAATCTTAAAAATAAAGGAGATAATTACTTAGAAATAGCTAACAAGGCAATAAATTCATTAATTTATAAATTTAAACAATTATACATTTATATCACCTACTGTAAATAGTATTTTATCATTATTTAATTTTACAACTTTAGTCAAATTTATTTTCTGCATAAACAAAATAATCGAAAACAAGACCTATAATGCCTTATGTTACAGACTTAAATTTAACAAAAACAAATTCAAATTTATGTCAGTGAACAATTTGTCTTTTACAGTATGATAGAAAAATATCAAATCTCAGTACTGGATTTATTAGCAAAAGGTTTTATCTGTTCAATAACAGTAAAGTTATAAAATTGGTTACTGATTTATTTGAGGGAAATTAGAGACCAATAAATGTATATAGACAGGTTTCTGAATCTATCAAATTAAAAACCTCAATGAGCAAAATATATTTTTTTACAGAACCTGATGGTCTGTTAGATATACCAGGAAGAAAAATAAGACATACATGTGCTTCCCGTGTGCTTGAAGCAACAAGGGAGATAATCAGAACCAGTCCCATATTTTCCTCTGGATTATTCTCATTAATCCCTAAGCTTTTAATTATCTGGTCCATATCCCTCTTTATCCTGAAAAGTGAAACAAAAGATACAACCTTTCAATTACTTGGTTCATATTAATCTTTATCCTGAAAAGTGTATACCACACTGGCTGTATATTTTATGTGCATTTAAAATTTTTATCATTTTTGGTGCCCTTACATTTATAGACGTAAACAAAATGTCAAGACAAAATCAGCAAAATCACCATGGCAGTGACCAGTTCTTGTTCACTCAAGAAATTGTTATAAATTAATATTACTTTATGTTATTACCTTGCATGTGTATACTTTCCAACATGAAATAAAATAAAATCTTCAAAAATGTATGGGACACTTAAAGATTACTGGGTGATAATAGTTTAAAAACCTGTAAATTGTATAACCTTATGGCTTTATTCATGACTTTTACCAAATATTATTTTTGCAAACCACATTTGAAAAAGCTGTAAAGTGCTCTTTTATTTAGATCCATGTGCTCAAAAGTTACCCTTTTTCAGAGATATTAGCAATCCAACATTATATAAATCATGTCTTTAATTATGCATATCACATAACCAACATACAGTATATTCATTTAACTGATCATTAATATAATTTAGTTTTGTGTTTTGGCTTACCATAAATTTTTAATTTTCAACACAGTAATCATTCTACTTTTGATTTTGGACATCTGGTTGTTTCGGCATTTTCCTTTTGTTTATAATTGGCAGATGGTTTTTTTGTTTTGTTTTTCTGACAGGAGACCAGTTAATTGTATGATCCATGAAACTGGCATTTGATTTTTTTCTGGCAATACAGTAATCATTTGATCTACAACATTACTCCACATAAATTAACTGTTGGAAAATCTAAAGTGGCTTGAGAGGGATGATATGTATAACAGCGGTACTAAATTATCTGGACCCCCAAAATTATACTGGAAGACAAATCATTGATGTCAGTATCATTGCCAATCAAGGGATGAACACCTGTTTGAGTAATATGATTACCATAGCCAAATAAACTGATATTTATGGTTGCTTGCATCAAAGCAAACTACATCCAAGTACTTGAGGTATTAAAAATATTTTTTTCAAAGCATTATTTCTGAAAATTCTTTATTGTATTATGGAGTAATTATTTAAGTTTAGTGCAATTTTGACTATAATTCAAATCCAAACAATGTACTTTATTCAACGAAATTTAAAAACTTCAATTTATGTGTAATGATAATGTGATGTAATCATGCTATAATAAGTGTTGAACAAAATGCTTGTTCATCCTAGTCATACTGAGAGCAGTTTTAGCCAGTTAGGTATATACATTTTCAAGGCAAAATAACATGTAATTAATGATACACTTATACAATATTCTAATGCAAGAATACTTAAAACACAACAATCATGAAAAAGGAATAGGTTACTGGTGTAGATGTTTACAGCAACCTGATAATAGTCAACTCTTGTCATCGAGCAAATTAAACACAATTCAAAATGATAAAAATAAAAAAGGCAACTCATGAAAATTAAATATATTTATCAGCTTTTCAAACATATAAATTTATAATATTCCCATTTAATATTTCATGATAAGTCACTTCTTTTTTAAATGTCATTATGATCAAGAAAATACTATGATCAATTAAGTAGAAAAAAAATGTTGATGATATCCCAAGAGCTATAATACATCAAAATATTGCTTTAATTTTGTGTCCCAACACTTACAGGTCCTTAAAAAAATGTACGACTGTAAATATTTTAGCTGTCACAAGACTTAAAGTGTCTAAAGACTTACAGTCATTACAGTATACAAGATACAACTTTCTTTTAATTATCTGACTTATATCCGTCTTTGTTCTGAAATATTTCTATAAAATATATAACCTTGTATATTTTAAAATCAATCTGAGACTACCAGCTTACAGTCTGTATGTCAGGTGTGACATCACTGACTGATAAGCTGATATAATATTGCCATAATTTACTTCTTTAGCATATAACACTTGAATTGGTACACAAATACTAAATTTAAAAGAAAAAGTATTTCTAAATATCTTATTTGCAAGCTAAGTTTAAAGTTATTCTCTGTCTGCTTGATGTTACACCTTTACATTGGAAAAAGATACAAATTTTATTCATTTCATGTGATCCAACACAAAATTCTCTATCAATGCCACTGGAAGTTGTATCATTTTGTTTGGAAAACTCATTTTGCACCTATGTCAATCCCGTTTGTGAACTGACAAAACTACCTTTAAAAAAACAGAAATTTAATATATTCACCTTGTCTGTTTAGACAAATTTTACCCCACCTAAATTTGTATGGTAAATGAATTTACCTCAATCTGCCATTCTCTGGATGAAATTTAAAGAAAATTTTACCTGCTAAACCTTTCTAATTTCATCTCACACTTATTACACATCTTGAGTACAAAGTTTCATATTTTAACCATAGTTAGAAGTTAGAAACCTGAAGTATCTGGTATTTTGATAATTACTGTAATCACATTATTTAACAGTGATTTCATAATTAGAATAATTTATTATCTTTTTATCTAACAGTCTTATAAATCAGATGATTGAAATGGAGGGAGTCCTAATTAATACATCAAGGGAACTGTGCCAAAAATAACAGCAAGACAATCCCCTCCAAGTGAAAGATCCCCACACAAACCTCTCCAAACAAACGTTGGTTGGTTGGTTGTTATGGATTTGAGGCCCTTTTGTGGCACATGACAGGCTGTGCACATGGTGGCCAGTATATTTGTGGAGGAAAAAAACCTGAAAAACCCTGGAATAACCACTGACCCACCTGAAGCTACAGGCAAACTTTATGACATACCCACACTGGCCAAACCCCGAGACTCAAACTCATGCAGAAAGAGATCAAATGCAAGTTATCTGTGAAGGAGAATGCCTTAGATCCCTTGGATGCTTCGGGCATATCCAAGCAAATAGACAAAAGGTCAAGATGTTCTGCAAAATCTTTGCAAAAATGCATTCAAAAAGAATAAAGGCAATATGAAAAAGGTAAAATATTTAAATTACATGGTCAAGAATTTTCTATGAGAATCAAATTCTTGAAAAAAGCTAAACAAGATATCAGATGGACATAAGCACAAAATGCATCTCACTGCTGCCTCCGTCACTCATCTCTTATGACCTGCAGAAAGGTGCATTATGGGTATTCAACATCTCTTAGCTTGTAAAAGGGGTTGTGGAGGGGGGGCAGGGCAGATACGTAAAATCAGTACAAATATACCTAGCTATCCTATCATCTGGTGTAAGTATGGGTGGTGTAGCAAATCGCTGAATGTAGATCTTCAGAAACGTGTAGAAATACTCAGGAAATGATTTTCCTCGCTGTTGAATCAAGTATTCCTCTGCAGAGAGACGATGGGCGGGGTCCTTTTGCATCATATGTCTCACCAAGTCCTAACAAAAGAAATAAGTTTTACCTATATACTGTCCTGCAGAATAAATGCTACATAATTATAGAGCATTCTATGTTTTAAAATATAATGATACAAATTTCAGAAATTCTTCTAAAAACTTAGGCATGAGCAGAATTTTACTAATTTTTAAATTTATGTACTAATATAAATAAAATTTCTTTTTTTTTGCCAGCTACCTAATAGCAGCTATGAACTAAAGCTATAAATATGGTAACATATTTTCAAGCAAAATGCCCATGCTTGCATGTAATAAAATACAGGCATCTGACATGTATACAATAAAGTCAATTTACATTTGCCTACCCGTATATTAATATCATCAATTTTCTCCAGTACTTTCCAGGGACTGTAGTCTTTGTTTCTGTAGGAGAGCAGCTGTGACAGGTCAAAAGGTGGGGTACCTTCTGTGAAGAGTTCTGTAATCACACACCTGAAGATAAAGTTTGTAACTTTTGTAATAACTGAATATAGGACAAGTTAACATAAACCACACAAACCTAAAAATACAACAATTATAAATACAAATAAAAGACCTTAAACAGTACAAGGATAAAAGGTGAATAATTCACAATTTAATGTGATAAAAAGAATGACATGTTTTACTCAATAGTAAAATTGATGATTTGATTGAACAGATATCATACCAAAAGACTGAGTATAACAAACCCCAAAATTAGCTCATTAGATTATATGCATGAAGTAACACAAACCACTCCCATCAATATTACACTTGGCTACCAGTCACACTGGTCAATCAAGCAAGCAAGCTCCATTTCAAGTAGTCACTGACCACCATTCAATTCCTTGGTCAATCAAGCAATCAGTACATACCAATTCAGTCAATCACCTGCAACAGACCAGAAACACTGTTTACTCAGCTCTATGACTGCGATGGTTCAGGTTTGCAGCTGCTATGGTCTACTTCTTATGGTTAGCTCTGTAGCTGGTACCCCTTCGAATATGATCAGCATTGATCACTGATCAGCTCTGCAGGGCCCTAAGTATACTGCTTACTGATAAGACTTTCCATAATGTCCAGGCATTAAATTATGGTGAGGCATTAATACAGATGATATCATCATCTGTGCACTGAAAGAATTTGGTTTTTCCTATCGAAAGCACTTTGCGCATACAGTATAGGATGAACCAAACTCACTTTCAAAATGATGCACAATGTACATAAATCATCCTCAGATATTGTTGTACACAAGAAACGAAACACGAGTACATGTAGTTAATAAATAATAGGATTTATACTATTCCATGACAACTTCAATAACAAAACACATCTGAAGACTAAGTTAGTTTAATGAATTTCCACCCAGCAGTTTAGAAGACATAATGATGGACAGATAGATGGATGGAGGTATCATACAAATAAATTATGAATGTAGAGACAGTGTCATTAAATTTTTAAAGACTTCATTTGTGACATGAGAAATTTTTGGTAAGTTAACTAATGATAAACTGTATAGTCCCTTCTAACAGTCTTTACCAAATAAATGTTTGTGCTAATTATGTCTCTGCTTCAATTAAAATGATTACAAAAATACTTTCTCAAGATTCAAAAAGATATGTATACATCCAGTATTCTCCCTTGCATCCCTCCTTACCCACAGAGAATGGGCCCTTCTTCATAACTCAGAAACTGTTTATGAATGTCATCAAAGTACGCACACTTTCTTGGCATAATAAGGGGAGTTAATCTGTGCAATCAGCAGGGACACTATGCACAACATTAAGACTCCCATCCAAGGAACATGTGGTGGCTAAGTGGTTAAAGTAATGGACTTGTGATCAGAAGGACACAGGTTTAATTCCACTATCTGACAAATCATCTGTGATCCTCATTAATGAGTTTGCATATTATCATCCTCATCTTAAAAACACATAGGAAGTATCATCAATGTATTTCTAGAAATGTGATATCTACAGTGTTAAAAAAACTCAGAAATGTGATTTTTGGAGTGTTCGCAAGCTCACAAAAACTTCAGTAAACATGAAAATTTTAACCAAGTCATCTTATGCATGAAACAGCCAATCAGATGCAAAAATCACCTCATTAATATAAAAAGTCAATCCTAATACAACTCATCCGGGGTCTTGAGAAAGTAACTTTACATAACCAGATCTGATGAGAAATATAGTTTCAAATGGCTTCACAAGCTCCGCCTATTGGACACAAGATCACTCACCATTAACCAAAAAGCCTTTGGAATGAATGTGTATGCATAGTTCATAGCAATTTTTCAAGAAATTTGGAAGAATAGTGATAATAAATTTGTGTTAACACTGCAATGCATATATAATGACACAAAACAAGCCATCCCATAAAAATGAAGAACTGCTCCAATGGCCTAGTGGTTAGAACGTCTGCCTCAGATGCAGGAGGTCGTGGGTTCGATCCCCGATCAAATCATACCAAAGACTTACAAAAATGGTACTAACAGCTGCCTCGCTTGATGCTCAGCATTAAGAGGTTAGTGTTAGGACTGGTCTTCCTGGTGTCAGGATAATGTGACTGGGTGAGATATCATGCTACATGTCTGTGGCATGATGCCCCAGTGCTAGACATCACTATAAACTGCCACACTGCAGACATTGTAGCAATATGACTGAAAAATTGTTAAAAGCTACGTTAAAAATCATAAACACACACACCGAAGAATGGCACAAAATATTAGAAAAATAAATTGTTACAAATAAGTGCAAACATGAAGTAGTAGAAGCTGAAAAACAAACATAAAATATAATGGTATAAAATATAACATCCTTACAAACACTTTATTTTTTTACTTTGACAGTAATTTTACTGAAATCGTTCTGTATTTTATTTCCTTGTCCTAATTTGTCGATATGAACCAGATCCGTCACATTTAAAGATGGCTGCTTCATAATGCAACCAGCTATATCATAAAGTGGGGATCTTCCATTCAAAGTGCATGTGCTTATTGTGCTATTTAGTGCAAAAACTGTAAATGAAACCAGTCTTGCGGAATGAAAATGAAACCAGTCTCTCTAAACGTAAATGAAACCAGTCTTGCTAAGTTTTTTGACCCATCATATTTCCTCTGAAAGCAATCAATTCCCTAGCAGTTGAAATGATTATTCTTTATGTACTAAGTGACTAACTGATATTCTTCACTTGAAAGCTAATTTTTACTTGCAAATGTGACCATTCAATTCACAATTGGAGCTCTATATAAACATTAAAATGGGTATGATTAAAGATTAAATGCGTGTGATTAAAATATTTGAGTGATAAAGAAATATCATTACCACACAGAAAGTGCCATTCTTTATAAATTCAATTTATCTTAAACATACTTAACTCTAAATATTAGTATCCAGAATCTCGTAAAAATCATACATAAAATCATATGTAAATTACAAGATAATCAAATAATTGTGATAAATTCTATACTTTACATCTAACATGATGAAATTAATGTAATATCAATGTCTGTGCACTGAAGTCAAACAGAACTTTATCCAGAGTATATTTCTCATTTCATCTCATGATAAGACAGTTCATAAATGAATAAGTCAACTAAATCTGTTATTTTCACATTTACGTTGGATTAAGGACCAAAGGGACATAGGAGGGGTTTATAAATAAATATTGAACTTAGATATGAACTAATATAAAACAGAAATTCTTTAACCCTTGGCTACACTTATATTCCATTAACCCTCAACAAGAATTCAATTGCATGCAGTCTCTCACCAAATTTGCTATTACATGCATTTCACATCAATATTAGCAAACAATAAATATTTATTATGTGGAGGCATTAGTTCATTGGGATGTGTCATCTTGCTGACTCAGCAACAAAAAAAATAAAATAGTACCTACCCAGCAGAGAAGATATCCATTGCAGGGGTGAGGTCACCAGTTTTTACCTCACTGGATGTCAGGTCAAGGTTGTTTGTCTGACCAGTTAAATCAGGACTTTTATAACTGCTCTCCACAAATCTCTCTGGTGCTATATAGCATGTCCGCCTGCGTGAGGTGTCAAAAAAGTAGGAGAAGTCAGAAGGGTTGTCCTGAAAAAAAAGGACGATTCCTTCAATTCATACAGTAACTAGGTATAAGTAAATTTCCACTCTGTAAATCTTTCAAATATCCATAGCACTGTGTATAATCCTACCCACAACACTCCATACAATCCTACAAATACCCACAGCACTGTGTTCAATCCTTCAAATATTCATAGCACTGTGAATGATCCTACAAATACCCACAGTACTGTGTATGATCCTACAAATACCCACGGCACTGGGAATGATCCTACAAATACCCACAGTAGTGTGTGTGATTCTACAAATATTCATAGCACTGTGAATGATCCTACAAATACCCACAGCACTGTGTATGATCCTACATATACCCACAGCACTGTGTACAATCCTTCAAATACCCACAGCACTGTGTATGATTCTACAAATATTCATAGCACTGTGAATGATCCTACAAATACCCACAGCACTGTGAATGATCCTACAAATACCCACAGCACTGTGTATGATCCTACAAATACCCACAGCACTATGTATGATCCTACAAATACCCACAGACTTGTGTACAATCCTACAAATATTCATAGTACTGTGTACAATCCTACAAATATTCCCATCACTGTGTACAATCCTACAAATATTCAATCAGTGGGTATGATTCTCAAAATATAGCACTGTGTACAATCTAACATATTAACATCACTGTACAATCCATCTAATATCCATGGCATTGTGTGCAATTCTTCAAATATTCATAGCTCTGTGTACAATCCTACAAATATTCACAGTAATGTTGTTGTTGTTGTTGTTGGGCTTAATGCCATTTTCAGCACACAATAGGCTATTCATGGCAGCCAGTATTAATGGTGGAGGAAGAAACCGGGAAATCACCGGAAAGAACCACCGACCCACAAGAAGCTACTGGCAAGCTTTCTCACATATCCATATTCGCCAAATCCTAGACTCAAACTCACGCAGACAGAGGTGAGATGGCAGTGATTCATAATGGACAGCGTTTTGAACCACTCGGCCACTCGGGGCCCCTTCACAGTAATGTGTATATTCATACTAATATCCACAACACTGTGTACAATCCTTCAAATTTTAATAACACTGTGTACAATCCAACAAATCTTCACAGCAATGTGTACAATCCTTTTAATATCCAAGCACTGTGTACAATCTTTCAAATATTCACAGCACTGTGTAAACTCTTACAAATATTCATTGCACTGTGTGCAATCCTACAAACTGTCACAGCACTGTGTGCAATCCTACAAACTGTTACAGCACTGTGTGCAATTCCACAAATATTTATTGGAGTGTATACTGGATGTAAATATATTAAATATGTTAAATATGTTAAATATATTAAATATGTTAAATATATTCCTAAAAAAATTACATGAATTATATGAAATGGGGAAATTTAAACACTGATCTGACATTGATGCTTGTATCGTTTACATTTCTTCATCTATCATGATTAAAATTTAAAAATGTCTCCTTGAAACAGCTAAATTGATATCCACGTGTATTTCTAAAAGTACCATCATCATTGATCAAACCAACAAGAGTCCCAAGATGGGACTGATGTGCTACATACCAAAAAGAATCAACCAGAATTCATGATATTCCTTTTAATGCTGAATACTAAAGGTATCCATGATATTCTTCAGCTATAACAAGATTTGTCAAATTACCTGCTACTGTGGTCATATTGGATATTATATTTTCATCTAGGACTAAGTAGATATCATTAGAAGTCTCCTGGTGAAAACCCCAAATCACAATGACCATGCAGCGAAAGTATTGAAAGATCAAAATTATTTTAATTTACCACCAGCTAGACATGTTAAGTGTTCCTGCAAAAACCCATGCTGCCATGGCTGTTCATTAAGTAGTGTCAACAAGATTGTTAAGATGACCTTACTGGATGTCTGAATAGCATCATTTTCATTTGGGATCAACTAAACATAATTAGTCTTTCAGTTAAAGCCCATGTTGATATTACCATCCATTCAGTATGTATCACTAACAAATTTTCCAAGATGGCTGCTCTTTTTATTTTTTGAATTTCATAATATGCTATTGGAATGTAACATTTAATACTGAACTTAATCTTGCCCAAAATCAAGTTTGTTTTCTACTTGACCTGAATTATTGACTTTTTTGTACTCTGTAAACATAAAATAAATAGCTAAAATATTATCCAAGTATATAGGTTTAATATAAGGATCATTATTAACAGAAGTAAACATGTTTATTTGGGTCTGGGTCTAGGTTATTGAAATTCCCCTACAATTTACCTGGTGTACCTGACACAGTCCAAGTCATATATTGTAATTTTAGTAACAAACTTTCTAAATATAAATAACATTTTATTTTTTAAACATTAACAAGTTTCTTGAGGGTTATTTTCCATTAGGTAATTTTTTTTAGAAAATGTTAATTGTGACCTGAGGTCAAGTAGAGAACTATATAATCCTGTCACTGAAAAGATTATTTAATCTTGCTTTAACAAACAAGCAGGATCAAGTTATTGTTGTGTAAGGTATATGATTTGGAATCATTCAAATTATTTCATCTCTGGAAATATAAAAGTACTCTGACAACATTCCTGGGAATAGAGACTTGAAATTATACTCGAATTTCTAATAAGGATTTATTCTTGGATTGTATTATTGTAATCCAGAATAGACTGTTGTCAAATTAACACTTGACGAGCAATCACAGAACTTTAAATTATTAAAATTATTTGGGACTTCGCAATACCTAAGTGTTTGTTCTTTTACATTTTCACTTTCTATTCAAAGAAAATAAATTATTTGTTGAATATTAGAAAATTTGTTGCTTTTCACTTTTTTCTGTTACTTATTTTAAGTGCATATGTCCATAACACAAGGGCAGCTAAAAACTTGAAGACCAACAGTGTTTCCCTTTACACACAGTTATGCGTCAGGGATGCACACTGGTTAAAGTTTACGCACAATTTTTTACCATGAGTTTTTCTTATGCAAAAGATTTGCAAAATAGAATCAGGATTTAATATCCAATGCGTTGAATTAGGGATGGCATCGTGTATACTTCAATCATAGGCATATTCTGGTTTCCTATTTCACATACTCCCTGCATTGCGCTCTGCTATACTGAGCATACTAAGCAGAGAACCAGACTACCATAGGCAATGTTATGACAGAAGCTTCCCCTAATCTTGAGAGCTCTCACGCAATTCTATCGAGCTCAGCAAGATGTTTAACCGCAATGCTTATTGCACTAAAATGTGATCTCAAAATTAAATTTGTGTGCACATAGAATCGTTAATTAATCAAGTGTAAAGAAACAGAACATGAAGGTGTAAATGTGGATCTGACTTTAACGAAAAACGGAGAAAATATTCCCTTGACTGGAATATGGCCAGCACATTAATAGGGATTACCAGTGTGACTTCTGATCTTGTGATTGCAAAGACTGCACAAGTGAATAATTCTTTCATGACAGTGTTTAAGAATTTTTAAAAATCTGCCCTTGATCACCACAAGATATCTTTTGAACACATTATTACCTAAGACATTCTCTAAGAATAAAAAAATAAGAAAACTTGCAGAGACAAATCCATTATTTGGATTACAAATTCAGGGGGTTGTTGCAGATCTTGTTAACTTTGCTGCAATGAAAGAAAGATCTAAAGGTTCAAGTGTTAAATACTTTGGATAGTACATATTTTATGACAGGCAGTAAATTAACTGTCATTTTGGTTAAAAAGATTTATATGGAATTTTGTATTGGCTTATATGTAATGTGTTGGTCAATAATATTGCTACAAAACATTATAAAGAGACTGTTAAAAGTAAAACTTTAAACTAAATGGAAAAGGAACTAATAAAATTATTCTTTGAATGGACAATGCATTTGTGTGTTGTGTGTGTTGGTTTGTTTTTATTTGAGAGAGAGTATTTGTATTTGAGAGAAAGTAAGTGGTGCAAGTTGCAATATCCTATTTCAGCTGAAAAAGCATGGATCAAATGAAAATTTGTCAGTACATTTTTGACCCCAACATTTTTTTTTTTTTGACCCCCCAGTTCTGACACCAAAGGGTTTTTTTTACCCTCAGTTTTACACCCCTCTGGGATACACCGAGCCAATGAATCCAACTTCAGAACATTTAATGGCCAACATCTGAACAATTAACAATGAGATACACGAGTTTTAAAAGTTGGAACTTATGACTTAGGTCATCATTAGGTCTTATATCAACTGTGGACAGCTATGAATTTGTTGTTTTCGTCTTTGGTGATTTTAAAATCATGTTTAACACATTATTGACTGCATCACACTGCGAAAACATGAGTGCATATCCTAAGGATATACAAAGGCAACCATCTCAGCCTGGCATGGGCAGGTATCAAACACATGGATGATGAGTACGATGCTCTTCTAATTGACCTACTATGAGTCACAAACCTATATGTATGCAAAATCATATCATATGATCATCATATACACATTATTTTGATAGCCAATTTAGTCAAAAAGGTTAACTGCACTATCATTATTTTGATAGCCAATTTAGTCAAAAAGGTTAACTGCACTTTACATGACAAAACTAGGTAGAAATTCTGTTATACATTGTGATCATACTGCATCAAAATTTTATGCCATTTGAAAATTTAACTGAAAAAAATTTAAATTGACAAAACATATAACCAAACTATACTTTACATAAGTGGGTCTCTCTACTTTACCTCAGGCAAGTATGTAGGTTTGAAACTGGCAAAGTCTGTCAGTAGTAACCAGTTCCATCCTGTAATCATCACATTTTCTGACTTTATATCTCCATGACACACCTGAAAAAGGGACATAACTTCACAAGACACAAGAACATCAATGAATACAATCCATGTTTGCAACAGAATACATACTTCTGCAATGACACTATTTGAATTTGCCAATAACCTTTCAGAAAACAATGACAAATTCTGTTTGGTTAAAGGCACAAAAACCAAACTGACATTTCTAATTTGTTACCTATAAAATTTAACACCTTCCATCTCTCTTCTAAAGAACATGCAATTGAAAATAAAATTAATAAGTCAAAATTAAAGTAAGCATCACCACATTTTTCCAACCTATCAAACTTTAATTAAAAACATAAATCCAACATATTAATGTTCCTATATAATTATCTCCTGTATTTGCTCCCATTTAGTGCATTTTAAGTTGTGCTTAATCTCATTTTTTCTTCTCTTTTCATTTGAGCTCAAGCATACAAAACAGGTACTAGCAATTAAATTTGTGCAACCAAAAATGTACAAGACAGAAAAAACTGCCATCAGAAGAATAACGAATCACTGCAGAACAACCATATCTATTAAAATGTAAATTTAACACTTTTGCAATTCACATCTAGTAATTGTAGACACTGACATTTGATCTACTGACTCAATAGGGTGCTGATCATCATCAAATTTAAAACAACTATAAAAGTTAATAACATATGGGTGCAGGTAACTTTAGAAAAGTGGATTTATCAAGATAAACCTAAAATTAAAGTTTTACTTTATGCGATCTTGATCTCTGACATCTGGAATCATAAGGTTGATAACTCTACTCATGTGTAAACCAGCTATGAAATTTGATGAAAATTGGATGCAGGATTTTACACTGAAGTAGAATGCCCTTTCCCTAATGTCAGCTCCAGTGACTCAGAACTTTCATTTCCCTATCTACAGACAATTATCACTATCACTACATCATTCCATGCCTCTGATCTGGAGAATAACTAAGGAAGGAATCATAATGGTTCACATCAAATCCTTCAATGACTGATCAATAAAATATAAGCAACATCCCATGTAAATATATTACACTGATTGACAAGGGCCATAATTATCTCCAAATGGATTAGAGAAATCAAACCCATAAAAAAAAACTCATTAAAACATGGTTCACATCAAATTGCCTCACAAAATGGTTCTTGAGTTTTGCTGATAAAAAGAAAAAGAAAAAAAAAATCAACTTTCACTGCCAAGGGACATAACTCTACCCAAAATGAAGCTGAGAAGACAAAATCCATTAAAGGCATATCTAGTTCAAGGAGACAATGTACTTACTAATTTAAATCAGGATAAGTTCGAAGGTTCATGGCCTATGCTATATGCAAGCAACATTTCAAGTTTCTATGTGTAGATAAAAGTCTGAGATAATGTTCACACCAAATTGCATCTGATTTATGGCATAGTTCTTGAGCTATACCAGTTGCAACCAACATCTTATATGATGACATAAAAGCAGTTGTCAAGGGCCATACCTCTACCCAAATGAGAATAACACATGAATCAATGCTCATACCAATTTATATCAGAATATGTTGAATGGTTCTTGACTATTCTGGTAAAAGGTAACATACCATGCAAAGTTAATTGTCAAGTGCCATAACTCCATCCAAAATGGGGTTGATGAAATATAACAGACATGGCATATCTAAAAGTATATATATATATATATATATATATATATATATATATATATATATATATATATATATATATATATATATATATATATATATAAACAAAATGACATAAAATTATGTAAAAGAGTTGCTCAGCTTTGTTGGTTACAATAAGTGTGAACAAATGGACAGATGGAAATGTAATTACAGTAGAACCTGTTCACCACAAAGCAGGGCCTCAATGATCCTATTATTACCAATATTAGTTCAGTTTTATTTCCCTAAACATTTCAAGGACACAGTCAAGGTTAAAATGCAGAATTGCACAATAAGCACTGGCTTGCGAGTTTCTATCCTACATCCAGCAAATCTTCATCATATGTGGCTCCATACCCCCCCCCAAACCTGCTATGAGCATTTTCATAAGATATAAGAATACAAAAAAAAGCCAGCAACTTAATAAGATGTGCCCACCCATGTCTCTGTTAGCACTAGCAATGGGCAAAGTCACAAGGTAATGGCAACTAATATCTGATGTCTGTCACCTCAGTTGCAATGTGTAATGAATTTCATGCGCTAATGTCTAGTGAATTCTAAATTTTAAAAAATTTCACCCATAATACAAGGAATATTCTATGTTGGTTTCTTTTCATCAAATAATAAAATACTAGGGAATGTTTACTCATGAGTTCTGTTTACCCCTGAACCATAGCTGAGCCATTCATGTCCAGCTGTTCCAAACATTTCAGCATGTGCTCTCTTTGTTAAATGCTGGACCAGAGCTGCATCTACCCATGTGATTCAAAATCAATAAAAAAAAGTCATCTACCCATAAATAATTACCAAATAGCATTCACAACACACATTATGATTTTACAATAAACCATAATAATACTGGTTACTATTTGCAATGGATTCTGGAAATGTAAATACTTCTGGAAGTCAACTCATATACAGCATCTCTGAAACAATTATGACAAAAACAGCAATCAGACCCATGTATGACAGTTTATTACTTTTTAACACAACATTGCCATTATTCATAAATTAGTAAATTATTGAACTAAAGATGCTGATTGTATTATTTTTAATTTCTTTTTATTATTCAGGGGTCAAGCTAGATTTGAATTTTAGGGAGGAGTGATTTCTCCGTTTGTACAGAACAGGGAGAAGTGAGAAACAATATATATATATATATATATATATATATATATATATATATATATATATATATATATATATATATATATATATATATATATATATATAAGCCGCCTAACTCAACAAAAAAGCAAGTCCCCATCCCTTGGTCTACTATATATAGATCGAGATAAAAAAGAATATGTCTATAGAATCTCTTTGTCCCAGCTTGAACAAATCCTTTGTTGCCTTATCCTTTATGCTGACATGCTACCAGGTTCCTACCCATTCTTTGTTCAACAATTAGTTCATCTTGCCAAAAGGCTTTAATTTTATCACCTTATCATTTATGTCTGCAAGCAATCAGTTCTGACATGTACTTTATTCAACATTTAGTTGATCTTGCTGGCAAGCTTTAATGTGGCAGATAGAAAAGGCACAAAAAACAGGCTTTTGTTTGGTCCTATAAAGTTGACCTCTCATGGAGACTTAAATAAACACAATGAAATCTGATGTGATTCTTGCATTTTCCATTGTGATCAGTATTTAAAACAGGTTTATTGTGCCATGAAAGTTTTCATTTTTCACTTTATTTTTTTTTACGATGGCTACCAACGGCAGTGTAAATGCACATTAAATTTACAGTCTCTGAAAACTACATATCTGACTGTTAAGGGAAGTTTAGGGTGGGGCATCTCGCAAAGATGTCTGAAAAATTTAAAATGTGTTGAGCTGACATTGTTACAATAAGGATCATTTTCTTTTAATACCTCATTTAATACATGTACTTATATTAATTTTAGACATTGATTAAATATTATCCACTTCGATGCTTTTTCCATATTTTCACAAATACAAGTTGGGTCAGAAAACAGCTTCATCCTTGTATTTACAACACTTCTCACGAATTCCACAACTTAGCATCGTCCCATATGTTTCTAACCTTTATAACTACATTTTAAAGTTAAATCTTAAATAATATAATACATAGGCTCTGCTTTCACTGAATTGTATATTTTTCTTAATGTATTTGCCTGATGTTTTACAAAAACAGACAATCTAATAAACCGGTACTTCAAAGAAATACTTATGTCCACCATTATTTTACTGTTACTGGTACACTTAAGTTCAAACTAATTTATAATGAAATAATGCACAAGAGGCAGCTAAAATATCCAGATCACCAATTATATTCTTAAAACACAAGTTGCTATTTAAATACTATTGTTAAAGTTATGAAACACAAAGTTGTGTGTTTTTATCATCAAAGGATAACATGCATAAATTGGGTAGTGAAGAGGGCCTAGTTGGTAACTTACTTGGCATTTGGTTACGGGTCAATCAGCTTTCAAAACACATGCCTGTTAATGTGCAAGAGTTTGTTAGCATAACTGTTATCTAAACTAGGCCTAGCTTCTGATGGCTTGATGACAACCTTTTGTTACAACACTAGTACTAAACTAGCTAAGGTAAGGGGGCTTCTCAAGAGGTATGGTTAGTCAATGTATCACAAGAAAAAAGCACAGGGAAAAGTCATTTTTGCTTTCCTCACATTTTTTAGGCAATTTATTCGCCTACTTCACCTGGTAGCATGACCCCTGTATATCTTAAAATGAAGAAAAATGTAACACATAACTACATAATTAACATTAGACTTCTTTAATATTTCAAACTTGGGTGTTGTTTGAAATAGAAAAGGAGTCTTTAAAAAAACTACTATAATGTGGAAATAGGAGTAAATATCATACTGAATAACATCCATACATATATGACCATTGGGCGAGGGGGGAGGCAAGGTTGTGAAAAACTTGGATAAACCATGTTATATTCACTAACTTACAGTATTATTTTCCAACTGTTGTGTCTACTCACCCCTTCCCCAGTTTGGGAGGGAGATGGGCCCTGTTTTCCCTGCAAATTGGATCCCATGAATTGCCAAAATCCTGAACTCTGCCATAGGTATGTGATATAACTGTACATGCTTTTCATGCTATTTTTTTCCCATTTTCCTTCCGTGCTCAAAGATCTGATTGGCCTGTACTGATCTACTGATTCATGGCAAATAGTCCTATGCTAATGCTTACCAAATCTGTTCATTAAGTCATCCAGCAATCTTCCTGATTAAGTGCATACACATATACAAGTTTACCAACCCACCCATTCACCATAAGAAGTATAGATATATAACTATTTACCCATCTACCTAAAAAAACAACAAACCAGGGCAGGGATGGGGGATTTTGTTCTTGCTACAAGCCACATATTTAAAAACCCAATTAACAAAGATGCTCTTTCCCAATCAATGAAAATGTCAATTACTTTGCAAAGCCATAAAAATTCATATCCAAAAGAATTACAGAATTCATGGTATATTAAGAATTACCTTTAATTTATGACACTGGTTTAGGGCACAGAGCAGCTGAAAAGCAATCCACTTCTTCTCAATCTTGTTGAGAAATGGACGAGTGCTGATTCTGTCATACAAGCTGTCTTTTACATACTGTCTGATTAGCAGGGCAAACTTTTCAAATGGCTGTAATATACAACATATGAATTGGTTTTATATGAAATAAAATAATTATTTGGTTTTCATGGTGGGCTATAGTAACTATATTATGTGCAAATAGTTAATTGTCACTATCCATATAAAAAAATGTACAGATTCTTGGGACTTTCTGTATTAGTTATGTTTAAAATCTCAGAATATGGATTAAAAAGAAAATGTTTCTCTATTGCTTCGTATGCTGCCAGAATGATTTTTTTAACTCGCAAAACGTTAACACCGCCATCAATGCCTGAGAACTGATGTCTATATTTCATTTTTAATTCGTACTTAAAATCATTGAAGGCAAAAAGGGATAATATTTTCTACAAAATCTAAAGCCCAAATTGCATTCTAGATGCCAAGCAAATTCGCTGATTTTTTTTTTTGTTTTGCAAAGGCCTAGAGAGCATAATGATTTTCTTGCTTTGCAACTCTGCAGTCCTGAAGATGATTTCTAATTCTGACTTATCAGATGTTTGTGTTTTCCTCTTCATTAAACATCAAAGACCACCTGATCAAAATATCTGAATCATCAAGACTATATTAAACTTAAATCTATATCACAGTCACAGTGAAATATAAAAATTTAAACCTGCACAAAACTGAAAGAAAAAAAATCAGCTAATTTATGGTTTAAATGTATGTACCAGAACCTAACAGAACATTCTCATCTCCTTTTAATGAAAGCTGAGTAACTTAATATCTGTAGTGATACTTACCAAATGTTTTCAGTGGATGAACATTCAGGTCAATATGTAAAAAATTATATACCTTCATAAAGACAGTCTCGCATGAGTTTTTAACTTTTAAGCAGATGGTACAAAAAAAGTATATGTACCTTGTTTCTGAGGTAAGCAACATGATTTTCACATTATAATTGTCGGATATATTTCAAAATTTTGATCCCTCTTCTTGATATTTGTCCTAGTCATGTTCAATAGATTGGTCATGAATTATAAACGTTTATGCATATGCAATAAAAACTTTTTAAACCTACCAGTGAACATTGTGGATCCCTTGCCATTAAGGCTAGTGAATTTATCCCATCTTAAAAATGCTCTGAATCTTTAACACAGGGATCTCAAACCCGTGGCCCACCAAGCCATATCCTGTGGCCTGCAAAATGATTGGCATCACAAGGTGTCATGAGAAATAACAAATGACCATCACAAATGCCCTCATATGGCCTTCAGGGTGGTACGAGTTTGAGACCCCACTGCTTAATTTTGAACCAGATTTTGGTCTCTGTCTTGTCCAGTTTATGATAATTACAACCAATGCCTGTGAAAACCTACTTATATCATTAATCAATTAACATAAGATACTTTGAGATACCACTAACCTCAGCTTTTTGAAATGGCACACAGTTTGATGTCCCCTGGAGCCTGGAATAAATATCTGGAGAAAAAAAAGGAAACAAGATGACAGGAGACATAATTACCAAAAAATAGGTAAATTCTTTGTCTACTAAGACCAGAGGTTTTGCATTAAGCAGTTACAATTTGAACAAGTTCTGGAACCTGACAAGCATCCAGGCTACAGATATGAAAATCTACTGTATTATTGCTGCACAAAGGCGGCTCCAAAACATGTTCTTCGATCTAGAATACAGTGGTCCCCCTCATATATGGCCACCCCTTCTGCACTTGTAAAGTGGCCTTATAAGACAGGTGGCCTTTCCAGAGGTGACAATATTTGTGAGATGTGTATGTATACATGTATATAGTAGGAAAGCTACATATAACTTAAAGCATTTAATAGCTTCATTTAAAAGTAGCATTTATTATTAAAAACTGATTTATTTCAAGGTAACAAATTAATAGTTCATATTCTTAGGCATGAAATGGGAGTGGGGTATTGTTGGCATGCACATTACAAAAACATTCATAAACATTATTTGATTCCCACTGCAATATAATGTTCTTATGTTACACTCGTTTATTTGAGTCTTCTCAACATAAAATTTTTAGCAAGTGAACTCACAACATTGTCATCAAGTTGAATAACTAATTTTTCTTCTAAAGTATTATTTCTTCATTTAGGTGATGACATGTTAAAGTTTTGTAATGATTTATTCCTATGTGGCTAATAGTACAATATTACAATTTAATTTTGCATTAGAAACATTTGTAAATGAAATCAGGAAGTGATACATGAAATGTCTCCTGAATTTTCAGTCTTTGTCTGGTACCCTGCTTTATTTAATGCTGATTGTGTGTGGATGGGTTTGTTAATTCACAAAATCTATTTTTAGCCTATCTGACCATGTTATGATCTTGACCCTTATATTGGTTATAATCATCAATTTTTAAAAAAAAATTGCTGTGTGAAGCCCAAAGCTTTATCACAACACTGCTAACCCCATTTCCTGCAAACATCAGCATTCATGATATAATAATAACCTTTGTGATGTATGTACTTTAGCCAACATTTCTTTCAGTAATGAAAATCTGACATCCAGAAACATGATCAAATTACCTCACCGTGATGAATTACTGGTTCTGGACAATATAATAAAATGTGGCTGCATGTGAGGGGTAAATTTTATATTTGTGAACTAAAATCCAAAATAGTGTTTTTGTCCAAAATGTTAATGAGTACTTCTTAATTATAATTAATAAATATTTTTTAAACACCTAATTTCTTTTAAATAATATCTGAACATAACAATAAATAATTCCATGGACTGAACTTAAAGGAGGAATTAATAATTTTGTTTAAATTATATAAATTTATATAAAAACCTAAGATCCAATAAAATAACCAAGATGTGTGTCATTAAGTTCACGCCAGAAAATTATGAGCTTGTAAAAATATTCAGTTCAAATATCAGTAAATAAGCAGGCCATAACTACTCTTATCTTCAATCACAGAAAAATCAAGCATACAAAATAAATATGCAAAACAATTACTGTTTATAGTCATATAGTAGATTCAGTGCTATAAACAAGTGCTTTATACCACAAACTGTACTCTTTCAAGATAAAGTTTATTCATACATGGAAGCATCCTACTGATTTCCCCCATCATACCTCTGATTATCTTTTGAAGAAGCTGACTTAAAATTAAAGTTTGTCTAAGACACTGCAACAATATGTTATAGACTGTGAAAGATGATGGCTTAGCAACAAAGGTAACACTTCAGCCGGTGACCAATTAATAATGAAAGGCAGCCTAGAATGGCAAAACCAATTCTAACTTGTCTTCCTTTCTCTCCTTACATAATATATGCAGAGAAACAACTATTTATCTTACACAACAGATGCCTCTTTAGAGGTCTTGTGTCGCAACAGATACCTCTTTAGAGGTCTTGTGTCACAACAGGTACCACCTTTAGAGGTCTTGTGTCACAACAAATACCTCTTTAGAGGTCTTGTGTCACAACAGATGCCTCTTTAGAGGTCTTGTGTCACAACAGGTACCACCTTTAGAGGTCTTGTGTCACAACAAATACCTCTTTAGTGGTCATAACTGGAATTACTGTAGGATTTAAATAAATATAAATTAAACTGTGCTGTTGTCTGTTTCAACTCCCAATAATGATTAAGTCCAAATGTGTATCAATAATAATGAATTATATGCTTTCACTATTGTTGCGAGATATCAAATACTTGCATGACAAAACTGCACTTACTTTATTATCTGCAATTTTGTGATATATGATTTGCACTCATTCAAGCAACCACCATTTGCTATTGGTATCTGGTTTTCTTTTTTATTCATTTTTTGGGGAATTTATTAATCCATGAAATAAAATGCCTATAACTATGCAAACTCTGACCCAGGCAATTCGACCACATTAAATACAAACATGAAAATTGATATACACAAAAATTAATGAAACCACACTGGAGCACAAAATTTGAATTTAATTTCAGATATATCACACCTGTTAGTTTCTCTTTGTGTGTTGCAAGTGGCAGTGATGGATCATGAATTACAAACACTTTTACCACCACTGAACCTTCCTTGGTCCGTGCCTTGGCTACTTTAAAAAATCTGGTACTACCCAAACTGCAATAAAAAGCAAGACAGAAACAATATTAAAGCATAAAAGAAACATGGCAAAGCCAGTAAAAACTAAATGTTTTGTTACAAATTTTAACACATTTATTTAAAGGAATAATTTCTTTTGTACATATTTAAACTTCTGGTCTTCCTAAAATTAAATTTGAACTTTAGCATGGCTAGAGTATGCAAGCTGAGTCCCTCAATTAAATAAAACATATGACCATGGCCTCAATGTCAAAAGATTGAGCACGTATGGAAAAAAAGTGTTCATTCCAGGCATGAAAAATCCATCAAAAGATGTAGAAAATAATAGCAAATGAAAATTTTAATAAAAGCCTTCATACAAATATTTTTGTGACCTTGACTCAAAGGTCAAAAGTGTCAAGTGTGAAGGAGCATTTGGCAAAATGAGATGCCTTTACTTCATCCCAAGTATGAACAGAATCCATGAACAAAGCACTGATTCAAATGATCATCAATGATTTATATAGAACAAAGCACTGATTCAAATGATCATCAATGATTTATATGGAACAAAGCACTGATTTAAATGATCAATGATTTATATAGAACAAAGCACTGATTCAAATGATCATCAATGATTTATATAGAACAAAGCACTGATTCAAATGATCATCAATGATTTATATAGAATAAAGCACTGATTCAAATGATCAATGATTTATATAGAATAAAGCACTGATTCAAATGATCAATGATTTATTTAGAATAAAGCACTGATTCAAATGATCATCAATGATTTATATAGAATAAAGCACTGATTCAAATGATCATCAATGATTTATATAGAATAAAGCACTGATTCAAATGATCAATGATTTATTTAGAACAAAAGCACTGATTCAAATGATCATCAATGATTTATATAGAATAAAGCACTGATTCAAATGATCATCAATGATTTATATAGAATAAAGCACTGATTCAAATGATCATCAATGATTTATATAGAACAAAGCACTGATTCAAATGATCATCAATGATTTATATAGAACAAAGCACTGATTCAAATGATCATCAATGATTTATATAGAACAAAGCACTGATTCAAATGATCAATGATTTATATAGAATAAAGCACTGATTCAAATGATCAATGATTTATATGGAACAAAACACTGATTCAAATGATCATCAATGATTTATATAGAATAAAGCACTGATTCATATGATCATCAATGATTGATATAGAATAAAGCACTGATTCAAATGATCATCAATGATTTATATAGAATAAAGCACTGATTCAAATGATCATCAATGATTTATATAGAATAAAGCACTGATTCAAATGATCAATGATTTATATAGAATAAAGCACTGATTCAAATGATCATCAATGATTTATATAGAACAAAGCACTGATTCAAATGATCATCAATGATTTATATGGAACAAAGCACTGATTCAAATGATCATCAATGATTTATATAGAATAAAGCACTGATTCAAATGATCAATGATTTATATAGCATAAAGCACTGATTCAAATGATCATCAATGATTTATATAGAATAAAGCACTGATTCAAATGATCATCAATGATTTATATAGAACAAAGCACTGATTCAAATGATCATCAATGATTTATATAGAACAAAGCACTGATTCAAATGATCATCAATGATTTATATAGAACAAAGCACTGATTCAAATGATCAATGATTTATATAGAATAAAGCACTGATTCAAATGATCAATGATTTATATGGAACAAAACACTGATTCAAATGATCATCAATGATTTATATAGAATAAAGCACTGATTCATATGATCATCAATGATTTATATAGAATAAAGCACTGATTCAAATGATCATCAATGATTTATATAGAATAAAGCACTGATTCAAATGATCATCAATGATTTATATAGAATAAAGCACTGATTCAAATGATCATCAATGATTTATATAGAACAAAGCACTGATTCAAATGATCATCAATGATTTATATAGAATAAAGCACTGATTTAAATGATCAATGATTTATATAGAATAAAGCACTGATTCAAATGATCATCAATGATTTATATGGAACTAAGCACTGATTTAAATGATCAATGATTTATATAGAATAAAGCACTGATTTAAATGATCAATGATTTATATAGAAAAAAGCACTGATTCAAATGATCAATGATTTATATAGAATAAAGCACTGATTCAAATGATCATCAATGATTTATATGGAACAAAGCACTGATTCAAATGATCAATGATTTATATGGAACAAAGCACTGATTCAAATGATCATCAATGATTTATATAGAATAAAGCACTGATTCAAATGATCAATGATTTATATAGAATAAAGCACTGATTCAAATGATCAATGATTTATATGGAACAAAGCACTGATTCAAATGATCATCAATGATTTATATAGAATAAAGCACTGATTCAAATGATCAATGATTTATATAGCATAAAGCACTGATTCAAATGATCATCAATGATTTATATAGAATAAAGCACTGATTCAAATGATCATCAATGATTTATATGGAACAAAGCACTGATTCAAATGATCATCAATGATTTATATAGAACAAAGCACTGATTCAAATGATCATCAATGATTTATATAGAACAAAGCACTGATTCAAATGATCATCAATGATTTATATAGAATAAAGCACTGATTCAAATGATCATCAATGATTTATATGGAACAAAGCACTGATTCAAATGATCATCAATGATTTATATAGAATAAAGCACTGATTCAAATGATCAATGATTTATATAGAATAAAGCACTGATTCAAATGATCAATGATTTATTTAGAATAAAGCACTGATTCAAATGATCATCAATGATTTATACGGAACGAAGCACTGATTCAAATGGTCATCAATGATTTATATAGAACAAAGCACTAATTTAAATGATCATCAATGATTTATATGGAACCTGAAAATCTTTAACCAAAACCATCAAGAAACTTGATAGTAATGATACTACTATCCAAAAAGGGAATCCTATCCATAGTTCCCACTAATGTGAGGTTCAATAAAATGTAATACCTGTTCCAACAATTTCTGTTTTTTATGTTTATATAAATATATACAAGAAAAAAGTTTCACTGGAGCTAAACTTCAGTTGTGACTCAGTTCACAATATTTTTTACAACAATGTCTGACAGTTCAGATTGTAAATAATTGTTCTTTGACCACACCAATGTCTGACATTTCAGATTGTAAATAGCTGTTCTTTTTCTCTAAAACTTCTCTAATTCAAGACAAGAATCTGATCATATTTATTATTGTGTGCAATTTTAAGAGATCTGATTGCATCATTAAATGATTGAGAAAATCAAAACAATTTACAATAAATTTAGCCACATTATCAGAGTAAATCAATGAAATATGATGAAAAAAATTTACATATAAAAAAATAATTTGTCAAAAAACATTAAATGGATTAAATGGAGTACAGTTAAATATTGGATGAAACTTTTGACCATTTTAGCTTCCAGACATTATCTGGTTGTGACCATAAATGTCCTAGGAAAATTAAATATTAAATATTAAATATTAAATATTAAATATTTTCCCTCTACATCTAATGATGACCCATTAGCGGTAACAACTTAATTCATTCTAAAAGCCACAAATAAAAAAATTAAAAAAATTAAGACCAAACCAAGATGCTGTAATAAATTAATTCATTGTTATCTTTTTCCAGGTTCTTACTTTAAAAAAATAGATTTTTTTTCAATTATACGATATTTTGTATGATGTACAATGACTGACCTCCCCTCAAACTGGTAATCTGGGACCTCCGTCAGATACTGTTCCACAGGTAGAATCTGGGAGGGGGCAATTCCTGTTAATTGGTTCCCCATGGTAATCACAAAATCGGCTGAAATCAATAAAAAATTATAATAGATTTTAGTTATTTATCTTCATATTATCAATGGGGGTTTCAATGCAACATAAACATTTATTAAACAACATGCTTGGACTTGAGGACTAGTTTCAAGCTTATACTTATTTTACCTGTATCAGTCTTGATTTCTTTAGACAGGTGGAAGAAGGGGTGAAGCAGCATTTAAAAAAATAAATCTACATAAATGATTTAAGTTTAATATATCTTTAATGTGGACACTGATGAATTTAATTTCATGTACATTGACTCACATTCACAACTACTCAGAATTCCAACAAAATGTTTTACTTTACTTTAAACAGTACCTTTAATACAAATTCAAAATGGAGTCAGAAATACACAGATCATTGTGGGGACTTAAAAACAAAGAACAAAGACTTCAAGAGACTGATGTTCTACTTGCTTAAAAGAATTTCCAAGAATTCAAGACCATTTCTTCCTCAATGAAAACTATCTGTGATATTCTTCAGTTATAACAAGATTTTCAAATTAGCAGCTGGTGTGGGCAAACTTGATGCCATATTGGCACCATTTTTATTTAGATTCAGCACAACATCATGATAAGTCTTCTGGTGGAAACCCCACGTTGATGTAAGATTCCATTTTGGAAGAGTAACAATACCACCATTTTCAAAATGGGTGCCATCGTGACATTATCAGATTCATACCATGTCCATTTAGTACCAACTAGACATTATAAAACGTCTTTTGGTGAACGTATAACAATGACATGACCACTCACCTAAAAGTAGTGATAACATGATTTTCAAGATGGCAATTGTGGCAGACATATTAGAAGTTTTATCAGCAAAATTTTTATTTACAGCCACCTAAATGGGGCCCCGAATGTCTAAATCTCTCACTGTTACATATCACTGCCATCATACCTCTGTCAGTATGGTTTTGAGTCTCAGGCTTGGCAAATGGGGGTACACAAGAAAACTTGCTAGTAGCTTTATTATGGGTCAGTGGTTCTTTCCATGGTTTTCCATGGTTCTTCCTCCACCACTTATATCTTGTGTTAGAAATGGTATTAAACCCTTTAACAACAACCACCACCTAAATACCCTAAGTCTTTCAGTAAAGACTCCATGGTGAGACAGCCATTCATTCAGGAGTACTGATAACATGATCTAGAATATGGCCACTTTGGCAGGCATATTGAAATGTCTCCATTTTCATTTAGAATCAACTAGACAGTGCAAGTTGTTTAGTAAAAATACAAACCATAAGAGTAGTAGTAATAACATTTTCAAGATGGCAGCTGTAATGGCCATACAGGATATCAGATAGCCATCTGATTTAAAACCAGAAAAAGTCTGGTTTTAAATAAAGAGCATTAAATAACGTGACCAGGACTTCCGTGTCAAATCCATAATAAAAAACACTGCATTTGGAACATCTCTTATAGCCTGGCCCTGAGGATATATAAAATCTTCTCTGACAAAAAAATTCCCCAAAAATGATCTCAAGAGTTATCTGAACATTTGATAAACCAAGGCTATGACAAAGACCTGATAGTGGAGGCAACCCAATTGGTTAAACAAACAAACTACAACAACTTAATAAACTACAAAGTGAAGGAAAAGGCTTATCAGATAACATCCAAACAACCCCAAAGTATGTAAAATTATCAGGAAACACTGGCCCATCATGGAATTCTGTGACACACTTAAGTTAATCCTCCTGAACAAACCAATATCAGCCTACCAGAGACCAAAAAACCTCAAAGACATCCTAGTATGGGCAAAGCTAATGCCATTCATTAACCAAGTCCAGCCTAGTAAATCTGGCACTTGTAGTAATAAAAGGTGCAAAGCCTGTTAACGTATGATAGAGACCAGCACATTTTCTAGTACAGCAACTACCAAAAAACAACAGACATGGTCGAAACAAAACATGCAAAACAAATAATGTAATTTGTCTCATCATATGTAAGACCTGTAGCCTTCAGTATGTAGGAGAAACTGAAAAGTTACACAAAAGGATCAACCTTCACAAATCTGATTTGATGGCAAAGAAGCTGTACTTAAGTCCTGTTGCAGAACACTTCTCATCCCATGACCACACTCTCGGTGATATTACACTTTTTACAACTGCTCATAACCCCCAATGGAGTTCCGAAACCAGGAAAGAAACGGAATCTTATTGGATATAATTTCGGATTTAAAATAAGATTAGAAAAAGATAGCTATGCACATACAGGCTGGTAAAGATGATATATTTATAGGTTTAACTCATGTGGAGATTGTAGAGTTGTACAAACAATGTTTTTGTATTTAATTGCTTGTTTTGTATGTTTTGTATTGCCTTTGAAAAAGACTTTTTTAATGAGTCGAAAGCGCTCAGGTTAGTTAGTTACTAGTTTTGCACTGTTTGACATCAGTTTATATTGCATATATGTGTGTGTGTGTGTGTGTGTGTGTGTAATGAGTCTAACTGGAGTGTGACTTGGATTTTTTCAATGTGCAACATTTACTGTTTATTTAAATTTTAGCAATTAGTTTAAATTGCAAATCATCAATAGGAAAACAAATATCAAGTTCATTAAGTGGATTTTTTAAAAATTTTCAATTCAGTCTGTAATATATTAAACATATTGGGTACTAAAAATTTCCAGTATTCATGGATCCGGCGTGACATACAACAGTCTTAGATACAACATCCGGGTTATTGCATAGGTGAAGCCTCTCCTACCAACGCCTTGCATCCATTGAAAATACTACATGCAGTGCCAGTTGAGCAATTTACACGCTGTGCGAATTAATTTTTCAAGTATCAATATCAGTTGTGTAAATGGCGTATAATTATTTTCATCAGCTTGATAATTCAGCAAATAAACTGATATAATGTTAAATTAGACTTTATAGACACCAATGATTGTCCTTGCAATTTTCCAAAGGCTGTTTTGGAAAACGACCATGTAAATTGTCATCACTTCAGTAGGCAGTACGGCGATATGTATTTCTGTCTAATCGCCTCTCCAGGTAAATGTTGTTACATTGTATGAGAGAAAAAAAAAACATTTTGTACAGCAAAGTAATTTGTTTTAACATTAAATATACTGATATATGATATTTTTACAGATTGCATCCATCTTTAGTTAGCGAACAACATCCGAGATATATATATATATATATATATATATATATATATATATATATATATATATATAATTTCGAATTAATTTTTTAAAAATTTTTTTGAATGAACTAAAGCAGACATTTCAAGGAGGGTCACATACAAGCAAATGTTTCATAATAATAAATTTTGAATTCGGGTTGACCATCAGCCTAAAGAAAACCAACGTGATGGCTCAGGACGCTGACCCTCCCAGCATAATCAACAACTACAAACAAGAAGGAGTCAGTGAGTTCACTTACCTTGGCTCTACCATCACCAACAACATCTCACTCGATGCCGAGATCAACAAGCAGATTGGAAAGGCGTCAATAACTCTAGATTGTCGCAGAGAGTGTGGAACAACAGCAAGCTGACATTGAACACTAAGATCTCCGCAAAACTTGGACCCTGTATGCCTCTCAGGAGAAACGAATGAGTGCCTTTCACATGCGTTGTCTCCGTCACATACTCGAGATCACCTGGAGCAATCATGTGATAAACAACGGGGTGCTTCAACAGGCCAAAATTCCGAGCATGTTCACACTCCTCCACCAACGTCGCATTTGATGGCTTATCCATGTGCATCGAATGGATGATGGATGGATCCCCAAAGACCTTCTCTTCTCTAAGCTTGCCTCAGGCAGAAGATCAATCGGACGGCCACATCTTCGCTTACAGGATGTCTGCAAGCATGATATGAAAGCTCTTGGGATCGAGGTCAACACCTGGAAAGAGCTTTCCCTCGACAAGTCCAGCTGGCAACATGCTCTGTTCACAGGTCTGAAAGCCAGCGAGGAAAAGTTATGACAGCTCGCCAATGAGAAAAGATCTCAGAGGAAGAGGATGCAGTTCCAACCAAGACCTGACTCAAACTTCAAGTGCAACAACTGCAGCAAGGATTGCCACTCCTGTGTGGGGCTTTATAGCCATAGAAGATGCTGCACAACTACAAACTGGGACACCTTTCATGGGCGCATTTCCATCGTCTCTCGAGACTAAAGGAAGCCAACACACAACACACAAAAAATTTTGTTATTAAATATAATTGGTTGTGAATTTTATTATTAAATAGTTGGTAATGAAACAAGAATGAGCATATAATAAAAAGGTTCCTGCATTTGAATGGAAAAATATGAACTCATTTTTTCGGATGGATATACTGCACTCCCAAGATAGTGCAGTATAGCCATCCGAAAAACTCGTTCATATTTTCCCATACAAATGCAGTAACCTCTAAGTATATTGCATATGAAACGTAAATTTATTTTTAAAAATGTTTAATTTAAAAATGGACAATCGTTTTCAAAACTAAAATGCAAACTGCTTTTTTTTTTTACTGAATGTTCTTTTGTTGCTTTATTACCTAGTTCCTTTCTTCTAATTTCTTGATCATATCTAATTGTGTCTATCTACCTAATCCATATAACTGTCAATAACATCTATTAATTTAATAATAAACTGTTTTCTTATCTCTAGGCATTTTTTACACATGTGACTATGAAAGCGGACAAAAGTCTTGAGGCTTAAAACTACTTTCATTTTGGATGGATGCACACAGTAATGACCTATAAGCCACCATAAAGTGCTTACATGCTTCTACGTGCAGATGTTATGCCCTCACAGCGAGTAAATGATGAACTACATCATCATTGGGTGGCTCTTGCGGTTGCTGACTGAAACTGCTTGGCAAGATATGAACATAGAAACTTATAAGTTCATTTCAGGAGATTTTTATATTAATATAATTCTTTGTCCTTAACACTAAAGTCTATGAAGCAACAGTATTGAACATTAGATACAAATTTTTGACCATAAAAATCAAGTCTAAGAAACAAAAGCCCTTTCCAGTTTTCTGACAATTTATTTCCCGGGATATAGTAAAGAGGTAGTGTGTAGCAGATTCTCATTTTAATACCAAAGAGTTCTTCTATTTAAATCATAAATTTAGCACAATAAGTCATTTGGAACTTACATCATTACTTCTTTATTTTCCAAGTTTTAGAAATTTTTTAATGTAACACAATTGATAGCATGCCCGTTAGTCTAACTAACTGATTTTGAATGGTCGAGATGTTAATATTTCACCTACATGAAGGCGGAAGCTGGCGTATCTATGCAAGAGAGAGCACTCTTCTTGTTATTTACCCGGATGTTCGGATCTATGAATATGAGCGATATGTAAAACTATGGTGCATAGCAAAAAAGATTTTCATAAGTTCATATGTTTACAATCTTAGAATTTCTAAAATTATGTGACTTTGCTTTTAAAATGCACATTCATTGAAAATGCAGGTGCATCATTTTTTTAAGGCCAACAAATTACAATGTGGGGTTGTAACATGTACATGAACAATGCATAAAACCATTTAAAATGTTTGTATGTGGCAGGGGGAAAAAAAACGTGAAGTAATAACCTTTTATTGTAGACTGAAATGTCACTCATTATACTGTCACAAACACCTTCTAATAACCGGGTACATATAGTAGTTTACACCAGCTTGGAAGAATTCCTCAGGCTCACATAATCATGGGTTTGGGATGTTGATAGCATAGGGTCATTCAGCTGTGGTGACATATTACCATAGGTAGAAACTATCCAAATTTTGGGGGCATGTACGTAAGTGGGAGCATTTTGTGAGAGAAAAAATTAGGTTGTTGTTGTTATTTTTGTTGTGGGGCTTAACGCCATTTTTCAGCACACGATAGGCTATACATGGCGGCCAGTATTAATGGTGGAGGAAGATACCGGGAAATCACTGGAAAGAACCACCGACCCACGAGAAGCTACTGGCAAGAAAAAAAAAATTAGGTACATTACAGGGACAAATTAAGCAGTGTATCATACGAGGATTTCAAGCGTATTTGACTGGAAGCTCGGGTGCATGACAAACCTGGAGAATCATCCAGAAAAAAAATATAAACAACTCGAACATTAAACTCCTGTTGCATTGTTATGAGCACCACTTACCTTAAAAAAGAATAAAACCCAAGCAAACACTTTTTTCGGGAAGGTCCATGCGTATCTACCAAAATAAACGTACGTCAAATTCTTTTATAAAGTTTTCATTTAAAACAACTGTTGCATGTTCTTTGGATGGAGTCTAGTCTACTTTCAGTTGAAATTCCCTGATAACAAGAGGGTGACAGACTGAAGGAGAACAAAAAAAAACACATTGCATTAGCTATGAACACCAGTCATCGTTTTCTTTTCCTTCTTTTTTTCTTTATAAAAATGAAAGAGATGCACTAAATTTAAACTGAATAAATATAATAGTTACAATTTTAAAAATAAAACGTTACGTGCGATTAAGCATTTAGGGTCCTATATCGAGATTATGATTTCTAAAGGTCTATTTTTACGGTGTGGCTAGACTGGTCCCTTTCTATATTTTGGAAAACCTAATAACCGAAGTTGTTAAGGTTTCACGGTACCAATTGTTTTCCGCATACCACACTGCTGATGTTTTGTGAAATAAATATACTTTCTATCCTCCCTCAGCATGCATATCGCACTTTGTCATGGAGAAAAATATTAGATTGTCAATATGATAATGACAAAACCAGGTACTCCATTGCATTTAAAAGAGATAACTCTACTGGAACTAGACAGGAGTAAGAGTTATCTAGTCACAATAGACACATTTTTAGCCATGTGTACCACATTGTAAACAAAAATCATAAAATATGCAAACATATGATCTGAATATGAATTAAAATAATCTCACACGTTGCCAAGAGGCTCATTTTTTTAGCCTAACAGAAAGTACAACTCTTACATAATGCACCAATCACAGCTAAATTTGTTGTTTATTTCTGAATACAATGTTTTATTTAATTTAATAGGCTCCATCCTCCTGAACTTGTGTGATTTGTGCCGTTATGCCTTAAAGCTTAATTATACCTTATTACTCAGTGATATAAGTGAAATGTTGGAAAGAATGTGGGGCTCATAGTTCAACTTTTCTTACAACTGAACCATTTTTGCAAGCAGCAGTCAGAAACAGCCTTGTCTAATAGCTAAATGAACCAAAAATTAATGAAAACGTACATTATCTAAATCAAAGTAATGAATACTATTTTTTTTAAAAAATTGAAAAGGAATTTCTTTTTTGGTTTGTGGCATTTCGTGAATGCTGTTATGAGTGTTATTATTGTGAAATATCAAATTGGAGGAATTGTGTTTGGGTAATAAAGCTGTCTAAGGAATATGTTTCTCCAGTAAATGTTACATGATAATCTCTTATGGTTACAATTTAAAAAATAAATTCAGTGACTATAATTTGAAAGCTTGAAACCATTGGCTACAATGATATCAAAAAAAAATTTTTTTTAAAATACTGCATTGTCTAATTTATGAACAGGGACCTTACTTTTATAGGATATATGTTATTACATGAACTTTTTAAATTCAGTTAAAAAGTCATATCAGCAATTAAACTACATGATTTTTCCATTTAAGTAACCTATATTGCATTGAAGCAATAATAATAAAAACTGCTATAATATATAACAAAAGAACATGCCTGTATTTATTGTACTCTGTTTTATATAAATATTGTTTCTTTGAGGTTTATATCTATCCATCCAGCATCATTCTCTATCAAGAATTATAAATATTTGTGCATCCCTGTGTATTAAGAAAAGAAAGAGGAAACCATAGATGAAGGCTAACTGTACTAAATTTGATAAAAATTGATGAATTATGAGAGTAAAATAAATCAATTTATAACAAATTAGTTCTTCCATGCCATGGCTTGAGGAAAAAATGAGTATTTATTATACCCAACATTGCCTGAATCTGGACAAATGAAAGATGCTGCATATATCTGGTGATTCTGGTCATTTATGTTGGACAAGTAGCACCCTTTCTAATTCTTCTATAAACTTGTAATGGAATTTTGTTACATATATGTAATTAAATTGCTTATGCGTTAGTTTTAAATTCTTTTTTATTTTATTTCTGTTTCATTATTTTTTATTGTAATGGATGTTTTCATTTCATTCAATATTTTCTTAAAAGTAAATTCTGTTTGTATGGTACCAAAAAGGCATTACATTAGCATTATTTTTAGCCAACCTTGGTTTACAAACTCGTTAACACTAAGTGGAAATGAATAGCTGTTTCCAGGGTCATTTTTCGGTCCACATGTTACCCATGTGTAAACAGATTTTTTTATTTTTCATTTCTAGCATAAGAGTCTGATGTTTTAGATAGAGCAATTCTAAGCTACATGACAAATATTACTTTATTTTCAATGTTCAAATTGGAAATCATGTAGTTTGTCACATGAAATACCACATGATCTAAAATTAGGCTTAAAACAACCATTTGGTATTAAATATTTTTAGTCGTAAAAAATACCGTTAGAAGCTCAGAGGTATTTTCTGTTGTTGCCAATTTTGAGTTATTGTTATTTAAGAATAATTTATATTCTCTTGAAAAAAGTGCTTCTTCATCAAAGCTTTGGACATAAACATTCAGTAAAAATTATTTGGAATTCTAAAGCTGGAATATTATTCTTGATTCACAAAGTTCAATGAGGATCTGTTACAATCAGGACTGACTTTATCTAATACCATTGCCCCTTCCATATTGGAACTTCATCGAGATGGAACCTGGATTCATTTAGTACTGTTTAGTGATAGAACTTATATTTTTCAATTCAGGATTAATTTTTGAATTATTTTTACAAACCGAAAGTCCAATTTTCTATTTTTACCTTGTTTTCTAGGGTAATAAATTATTTTTGTTAAAATTTGCAAAGCTTTTTGACTTCACTCTTTTCTTTTGTTACAAATGTAAGAGCCTACACATAACAATATCAATTAAGTGGTAGTATGTTATCTTTGTAAATAAATATTACTTAAAGTAAATAACAGAATGAATTAAAAAAATGATGATAAGGTTCTAGAGCAATTTTAACTAGTAATAATGATAAGATGTTCTACAATTGCCCATTTGTCCATTTCTCCTCAACAGTACAAATGTCTTTGGTTATGTTCGTTTTTTGCTTTGCTTTGCTTTGTTATGTTTTGTTATGCATTGGGTTTTTTTGGGGGGAGGGTTTTGATTTATTGATGGGTGTTTTTGTTTTTATTTTCCTTTTCATGCGTTTTTTGTTTCGCTTTCGATTATTGTTTTGTTCTGTTTTGTTCTTTATAGGAACTTAGGCATCACCTTCACAAACCAGTCTGTATCCAAAATGGACATGGCCGACTATAAACGTCTGTTGACAGAATGTTTCCCACAAATTGACGAAGAAATAGTACAGTATGTCAATGGTTGGTACTAGTATTTGTTACATTTCTCAAAACATAAAATCCTACAAATCAAAAGCAGTTTGAACAATATTCTAAGAATGAATACACGAAAACGCGTAGAGCACCGGCTGGTTCTGGTTTTACGAGTCAAATGTGTCATGAAGTGCGAGAAAGTTACTTCGTTCTCGTCAGCATTATCTAACTTTTGATATAATAGCTTTGGTCATGAACTTGATACAATCATCTGTTGGTTATATATATATATATATATATATATATATATATATATATATATATATATATATATATATATTAATTAACCTTAAAAACTTGATAAATTTGAGGAGCCAAATCTGTTTCAAAACCTATTAATTAATTAACCTTAAAAACTTGATAAATTTGAGAGCCAATTCTTTTCCAAAACCTAAATTATGATAAATGTAAGAAAATCTTTAGGAATGCTAAGTTAATTTTTTTTAAAGTAGGTTTTCCTGTCAACTTGAGTTTTCTATGTGATATTGGTGATGCTTTGCATTATAGTTTTTTTGCAATCTAAATGTACCATGTTGTCACAGGAAGAAAAAGACCAGTGCAAATTGCATCAATACATGAACTTTCAAACAAAGATGTTATCTGGTTGAAAGCACACAAAGAAGAGTTTGATGGAATACATCATTTGTTATCCATACTTTGCTTACCCTTTACCTCATAGACTGGGGCCCCGAGTGGCCGAGTGGTCTAAAGTGCTGTCCATTACGGATCACTGTCATCTCACCTCTGTCTGCGTGGGTTCGAGTCTTGGATTCGGCGAATGTGGATATGTGAAAAAGCTTACCAGTAGCTTCTCGTGGGTCAGTGGTTTTTTCCAGGTTTCTTCATCCACCATTAATACTGGCTGCCATGAATAGCCTATCATGTGCTGAAAAATGGTGTTAAGCCCAACAACAACAACCTCATAGACTGTATGGTTATGTAGGCAGCTGTTTACATATACCAAAGTCACACAGTGCATTGTGCAATAAATACAACACCTGTTACCTATTTCATTTCATGTGCATAGGTCTGCATGTTAGCTGAAATAGCAGTGTGGTATGTTATGTTCAGCATCAAGTTGAACAATTTATATACTTGGTACACATTGCATATAGAAAGATTGATGGAAAATATGATCTTTATAGTTGTATAATTATTTTTCACGGAAAGATTTTTATGAACTTAAGATCTTGAGAGAACTCATTCATTGTCAAGCCATTTTTTTTGTCTATGAACACATCACTTAATCATCTGAATTTCTTAAATTAAAACAACTCTTGTTGCCTGCATCAACTTCAGAGCCTTTTCACCTAAATTATTGAAGCTTTTATGATCGTGTTTCTAATTGTCCAAATTCCAGAAGTACTAAATGAAATTTGCAACCACCAATATGAAGAGTGGAAACTCCTACCCAGTTACTTTAAATAAAATGTTGCAACTAGATCTTAAATAGCTACATTTACAGCAGGCGTTCAAGCAAACGCATTTCATTAAGAATGGTGTGGAGAATTCCAAACTCATTTTCATGCAAATCAGGTTGAGGCATCCAAAGATGCCTCCATGAGAATAGAGGTATCCAAATGCACTTTCTTGAGGCAATGGATTGAAATAACAAATGTTTCTGAAGTAATCAGATGTATCACTTTGAAAAGAACAACCAGTAGCTTTTATATTGTCATGAAAAACTGGCTAATATCATACATTTCAGTCTCAGATAATGTGTAAGTCTTGGAATCAGAGCCTGATTTTCTTGTGCACTTGAATTTATGCTGGAATAACATATATACTTGCATACTTTATTTTGACAGTACAATTCTACACACTTATATCATGTCATTTAGTCAACAAGCCACCTATATTGATGACAATGCAAAGCTTTGGTACCGTAGTCATTTATTACTAACAAATTTGTCATGGTTATGTCAGAGAAAATATAAAAGTAACTCTTCATATTGACAGAAGCCCTTAGTTCCAACTTGAACAAGTTCTTTGTTTTGTTATGCCCCACTGTCAAATGACAAATATTAAAACATAGTAATGCAGGGTCTAAAAATAGCAGCAGTCTGGGACCAAAAAATTTCCTATGCAAACCTGCTGATCTTAGTTCTACTAGCCACTAATCATTGAAGGATTTAAGTTTTCTTGTATAGATGGCACAGAACCAGCCACTATTGCTATGAATCAAAAAAATATTTTAATAACTTCTTACAAAATACTAAACATAAATTTACAAACATTCTTGGCCTTCAGATTTGTACAGATTATGCTGATCTGCTCTCAGGACTGCCATTATTGCAGACAAAAAAACCTTTAACACCTTCTCAAAAACCAACAGTAGTGTACACACTTTAAAGCAGAAGATTATACATTTGATTTTCACCATTAATTCTTGGAGTAACTGCCAGTGTGTATCTTTGGGCAGGGTACTTGACTCTACTTGCATCAGTATATAACTTTCTTACTGCACTATAAAAATACAAAACTTATTTTGCATTACAGTTGTATCATACAGATCAGTCATCAAGTATAGCAACTCTTTCAACAATAAAAACACATTTAAACAATTTTATCTATTAAAAAGCCAGCTGAACGGAATTTGACAAATTTTGTAAGAATGCATCCAGGCATAAATGCCAGCCAATATTAGTCAAATGATGCTAAGGTGCCATCAATTATGGATGAAGATAGCAAAATAACAACCTTTAAAGCTTGTTTGGAAGCAAATCATGCTGAAGACATTCTACTGATCCAAATGTCTTGGCCATTAGGCAAATGTCAATCAGGTGAGCAGTCTGATGTAGAACGGATGTGTTGTATGAAACACACTACCGTTCACAATGTATTCTAGAATGTGCTTGTCTTATGTAATAAATAATGTAGAACAAATGTCTTGTATCAAACTCGCAATATCATTCACAATGTATTCTAATATATGCTTCTCTTATGTAATAATGTAAAACAAATGTTTTGTATGAAACTCACACTACCATTCACAATCTATTCTAGGATGTGCTTGTCTTATGTAATAATGTAGAACAAATATGTTGTATGAAACACACTACCATTCACAATCTATTCTAGGATGTGCTTGTCTTATGTAATAATGTATAACAAATGTGTTGTATGAAACACACTACCATTCACAATCTATTCTAGGATGTGCTTGTCTTATGTAATAATGTATAACAAATGTGTTGTATGAAACATACTACCATTCACAATCTATTCTAGGATGTGCTTGTCTTATGTAATAATGTATAACAAATGTGTTGTTTGAAACACACTACCATTCACAATCTATTCTAGGATGTGCTTGTCTTATGTAATAATGTATAACAAATGTGTTGTATGAAACACACTACCATTCACAATCTATTCTAGGATGTGCTTGTCTTATGTAATAATGTAGAACAAATGTGTTGTATGAAACACTACCATTCACAATCTATTCTAGGATGTGCAGTAATGGGATTCATGCTTATTTCACAATAAACTACCCAATGCATAAAAGTCTTCCATTGTATTTTCATGCCCTACCTTTTTTTTTTTTTGTCATCATTTCTTACTCAAATAGACCCTGCATTTATATATATATATATATATATATATATATATATATATATATATATATATATATATATATATATATATATATATAAAGTTGTCTTGCAACCAAAATATATCCAGTTCATCGGGACCATCTTTTCTAGAAAGCCCAGTATTATTGACATTATTGATTACTCTGAATGATGTGGAGGTTTTGTAAAGAAGACTTACTTTCCCAAGATGGTAAACATGCAGCTTGTTTATATCATCATCTTATTTGTTGTTTGGATCTGTTAGACCCTTTGAGGTTAAACATATTTTTAATTTATCACAAATGATCTGGTTTGGACAGTGAAAGCAGTTTTGTTTATCTAATCCTAGAGTAAATGTTGAGTGAGCTATAACTAGTAGTAGATGCCTGCTTACCATTTTAAAAGTTGTTTTAACATTAGGATAAATATACGTGATGATGGATTGACTAGTGATCTTAATGGGGGGACTCATTTAGATTCTGACTATTTCCTTCACCTTGGTGCACAAGTTTGAACATCATTTTTTTTATCACTCTTCATTGCCATAACCACCAAATCATGTGATGCCACCTAAGTGATGGAATGCAGCTTTAATACCACCATAATTTTATTTCAGGTGTTTTGGAAGATGATGGAGGTGACTTTGAGACCCCAGAGGATTTATTTGATGCTATTGGGGCCTTATTAATCCAGGCAGATGAGTCTAAGACAGAAGAAGATGTGAAGGAGATCTGTGACCGACTTTTCTACCTCCATTTTAATGGGTCAGTCCTCCTTATCTTGCCAATCATCCAGCTTCTTTTGCTTTAAATTTGGTTAAAATGTAGTTATCTTCCTTTCATTACGTTTAAAAAAGTACAGGGATTACATGATACCATCTTGTCCATACATTAGTGCATGTTCATTATGTTCTGCAACTCATTAATTTCTATTCTTGAGACCACTCTGGTAGCTTAAGTGGATAGAGTGTCCTCCTCAGCTGTGAAAGGTTGCAGGTTCAAAACCCAGCTAAGTCATACCAGAGGCTTATAAAAATGGTACTAGTCGCTGCCTTGCTTGGCACTCAGATTTAAGAGGTTAGTGTTAGGACTGGTTGGCCCGGTGTCATTTATAATATGACTGGGTGGTACATCATGCTACATGTCTGGCATGATGCCCCAGTGTTATACATCTCTATAAACTGCCACACTGCAGACATCATAGCAATATGACTTTAAAACAATTTTAATGCTATGTTAAGAATTGAAATCACACACACCATTCTTGAGATTTCAAACTATATGTGGGTCAGAAATTTGGAAACTTTACTAAGTTCAAATGGATATTTTAACTTATTTAATTTAGTTTTAGAAAATACTATTTGTAATGTATATTCAATGAACAAAGAAACTGTTTGAACACATGCATAGATCTTGTCGGGCAGTAATATGAAACCATAAGTTTTTCCGTTTGATTTGCTACAGGTTTCCCCACAACAGTTTTGTGTAGAATCTAGTGAATTCTTTGAACTTTTCACATTGTACAGATGAACACAGCTAAAATGATCAGTGGATCACCGCATTTTCCCAGGTGATTAAAGCAGGACTGGCAAGTCCTTGAATTTGCAGTCAAGCTTGCATGCTTACAGAGGACTCCTGCATAAGTGATTTTCTGCATCCCAGATAAATAATTGCATCCAAATGCATGTGAATAAGAATTTCCAAAGCCTCTGCAAATTGGCAAGTCACAATCATTCTCAGGAAAAGTTTCAGTCTCAAATTCACTGAACGTCAGTCTTCTCAGAAATATTGTGATTGCTACACTTCAGATATGAAAAGATAAAAATATAATCATATGGAATTGATTTGAGTCTCATTTTAAATCTAAATGAAACTCACACAAAGTAATGTTTTCTGTAGGGTCTTAGGGATAGTCATTGAGGTCCTTGGGTCAGTAATTGTCAAATTGCTTTAACAATGTCCTTACTCAGTGGATCAACAGTGTTAATAATTATACTTTTGTTCTTCATAGGTACCATTTAATATGTTTACTTAGTGTTCATTACACTAGTGCAAGCACAAGCAGGTGGAAAACTGAATTATTTTTCACTTTACTTAAATTTATCCCAATTTGACCAAAAAAAATACTCAAGTTGTTTTGCTGAAATTATTTTTGTCAGGCTTTTCTTTTTATTTCAGCTCGGTCAAGGGACGTTCAATTTTTAATCAAGGACTCAGAAGCATTTGATCCCTTTATTACTTGCAATACTTCTAACAAATCTGGCATTTCACCTAAACTCTTCAAATTTCAACAATACAGTAATTAATTAACCACTTGTGTATACACACTAACATCAGTCACATTACATGGCCACACATCTTCGCGACAGTTGCAACAATTGTTGGAACAGTTCTGGTACCTGCCAGACTGGTTCTTTCTGGTATTTTAGAATCATATGTATGTTAAAGCCATGTAAGCATTAGTTATAGTAACCCAGGCATTTTGTTCCCCATTGATAAACCACATATTTTGCTTTGAAAACAGAGTTTGCAGTTTTAGATAGAAGAATTCTTAGTGGTTGATCTTCATAAGGAAAGGGACATACATGGGAGAAAATATTATTAACTTATTAAGCTTTCAACACAAACCATTTAGAAAATAAATTTCAGCTTTTCATCATTTCATTGAAGCTAGATTTTTTTTTTTCACCAAGTCCAATGGGTATGTCACGTAGAATTCAGGAGGGACCCAGTCTGAAATTAGAGCAGCCCCAGGTGTGGAACTTTTTGCAGTTCTGACTGAAAATCTGTCACACCTTTCATTACTTTTATGGGAATGACATTATTATTTAAGGAACATTTCATCTCAATGTCTTTGAATTGACCAATGTTGCTAATGTCTGCAAAAAATTCATTTTATACAGGCTCAGAATGGGATATAACTTGGATATACTCAGCTTCCAGTAATGTCAATAATCAGTCAGCTTGTTAAATCTGTTTTCTACAGACTCTGTCTAAGATGGGTTTTTTTGAAAGACCTAAAAAAGATGTGCAGCAAAAACAGATTTGTATGATTTAATGTTATGCTTTAATAAATTTGCCAAATGTTTCAGTTGGTCTGGTAGTTCAGTATGTCATGTAGAGTTTGTTTTTGTTTTTGTCAATTTTATTGTTAACACATTATTGGCCATATTATGACAAAGAAAAGGGAACTAATCAACACACAGGAAGCCAACTCGGCCCTGTATGGATAACCGTTGAACCCACAACCTATAGGTTATGTACCAACTGAGTTGCTTGATCCCTGCCAACTGTAGACACAAGTTATCGTCAGATATTGTCTAAGTTGAACCCAGCACACAGCAAATTACTTTGTAAACCTCTGGTGTTTCGAAATAGGGTCATCATTGATTGTTCCGGAGTCACATTGTGGAAAGTTGAGCTGGGTTCCTCATGTAGTAAAATTAAGGTTGCTCTCCATAAAGCCTACATCTGATACTGTTGTAGCAGCAGCTACACATGCAATGGAAGTCTATGGGTCACACAACACATTTCAACCAAATGGGGACAAGAAATATGTGACAAACCACCCTTTCTCCCAAGCATCAGGCTGCATCATCAGATCACTGTTATATCTAATCCAATAGATTTCAAATATGCATGGAGTCTTGTTGTAATGGCAAGAGCATTTGTAGCTGGTACAGTGTTCAAGTTTGAATTTCAATTGACAGATGGCCAACCATGGTACCATGACCATGATTGAGCAAATTCTTCATCTGAGAATGCATTCCAGGTCAAGATCAATATACAATATACAGAATGTTAATCTAAAAACCAATAAAAGAGAGAAAAAAGTGACTTTTACACAAAATCATTCATTTCTCAGCTAGACTGTTTGCTGTTCAGCCAAAATGCATTCTTAATTATTACTAAATATAAATTAAAATCTGAGAAATACATAACACTTTATGTGCTGGTGGTACATTTGACATATATAAGCATAGTAATCACAGTAAATAATGGCAAATACTGGTAGCAATGATTAGAGTAATTAAAAAAGAATTCTAATCTCAACTGTTCTGCACAGCTTCAATCACCATAAATTGGATGAGTGCTACTATTGTGTAATGGATGAGTGTACAAAAAAAAAATACCAGAAGAAGAACACTTTTTTCCCCAATGCACTTTATTCAGTTTTTTACATAGTCAACAGGATCAAATGATCACACAGACAAAAGGTATAGCTTTTTTATATGCATGCTTTTAGTATATAAAACTGTCATTTATAAGGAAAAAAACTAAAAATAATTGGCTTATATTCCCAAGTCCTCAACTGAATGTTGTAATTTGGCTGCAGCAGCATCCATCTCTGGTGTTCAGCATCCATATTATCTGCACTAATAACCTCAACATCTAAGCAAAACAGCTTGTTGCTGCAGAAGATAAGGTAGAACAGCCTGTTGCTACAGAAGGTAGGGAAGACAGCCTGGTAGTTAATGATGTGCTGCTTTACTGCAGATTTTTATTTTTGACGACAACCAGACATAGAAGTGTGTTGATCTTTTTTCTTCTTCACATTTCAGAAATGTTGCATCAGATGCCCCTCACAAGATTCTTAATGCTCCAGTTCATCTCCGCGCCATGGCTGAAAACAACTTGGACAAAGTCGCTGACAATACAAGCATTTGGATAACCAAGAGAGAAAATACATCAGTAGGTGATATTTGAATTAAGCAAGCATTCAAAAAGGACAATGTTAAATATTTTTAGTCATTCATTTTAGTCTTTAAAACAGCAATTAGCAAATTTTGATTAGAAGCCAAAGTAGTTTGCTAATTACAGGACTATCTGTCAAAACTAAACAGCAAATGTAAACTTGTTAAGATACCCCTAGGATTATACGACAGCTGGCAGTGGTCAGAATCAGATCAGAACAACACCTGTTATATAAAAATAGAAGTATTTGGTTCCTGCAGCATTGTCCCAGATAAACAAAATATGATGATCTGGTGATGCAAATCAAAAGCTTGTTTTGTTGTGCTGATTGTGTGTGTGTATATATATATATATATATATATATATATATATATATATATATATATATATATATATATATATATATATATATATATATATATATATATATATATATATATATACACACATATACATACATACATACAATGGCACCCAGGTCGCTGGTATTTTCAAGCATCAATTTATTGTCATGCCAAAAGGGTTGATGTCTGCAGATATATTTGTTGTTGTTGTAGGGTTTGAGTACTATTTGTCAGCAGAAGATAGGCTATACATGGTGACCTGTAAAAGTTGTGAAGGTAGAACTCTGGGAAAATCCCGGTAAGAACCACTGACCGATAAGAAGCTACTGGCAAGTTTTCTCATATAACCACATTGGACAAGCCAGAGACTAGAACCAAAGCAGACAGAGGTGACAGATACAGTAAAAACTGTTATGAGCGATCTCTGAATGTGTGAGCACCTGTTATTCCCGACCACAGTTGTAATGCATTAAACTCTTTTGTGAGTGAGCACCTGCTGAACAAGGCCACAATGTCTTGGCAAAGTATGCATTTTGACACAGCTATGAACAGCGGCATTGTGATAATAGTGATAAACTCTGCTGACATTTATTTAATCCAGTGACCACTTATATGTTCTCCTAAGAAGAAAAAAATTGAGACTGCATACTGATATCTAAAACTTTGTAGGTATATTTTAAATGTTTCCTATTTTCTGTTGTAAACCAGACAAAAGTAAATGCAGTGTATTCCAGCAATTAACCTGATTCTCGACCTTACCATAACAAGACCAGTGTATCTACTGCCAGTATGTATGAGTAGGGCTCAGTATCCAGCTCTATGAATGACCATATCTTAAGAACAAAGACAGACACTATTGAACTTTACATCCTCATTTGTAACAGTAATTTTTTTATAATTTTCACCCATTTTACCATCAAATCATACATCAGTTTCTTTTGTTGGGCAGTGTGCTGTGTTGATTTACTAATGCATCTCATTGTTCCATGGAAGAGTACATAGTAGTACAAAATTGTTGATCCCTGATATGCAGTAAAGATTGTATATTAAGGATGAAACATTTCCTCATTTACACAATGTGATTTTAATTTCCTTGGCTGAATTCCTAATTATTATATATTCCAAAGGTTATCTTGTTACTGTGTTTAATTGATTCTCTCAGAGAAAGTTAGCTCTATTATAACATTTTTATCACCTAACACATGAGTCGGATAATCATAGCAGTCATCTAAAAGATAAAGACATAATATATAATAATCATGCCGCATTCATGATCAGTGATTGAGAATTATGGGTTGCAGGTTCGTTGTAGTTAAAGCAATAAAAGATGATTTTGTCTTGTTCTGTTTTGTTCCAGATAATTTAGAAACATTCCTTTAGCAGTCATTCTGATGCAGTATGTTGAGTAATTGATTGTGTATGTGAGTTACATTTTTAATGTAGCTTTAAAAAAATTTCAGTCATATTGCTATGATGTCTGTAGTGTGACAGTTTATAGTGATGTCGAGCACTGGGGCATCATGCCGCAGACGTGTCATGATGTTCCACTCAGTCATATTATCATGACACAATACAGAATAGTCTGACACCAGGCCGACCAATCATAACACCAACTCTTAATGCTGAGTACCAAGTGAGATAGCTGTTAGTACCATTTTTGAAAGTCTTTGTTATGACTCAGCCAGGGTTCAAACCCACATCCAGGGCAGACAATCCAACCACTAGGCCTATGGATTTGAGTAATTAAGTACTGTTCATTGACACATGGCATTCTTAAGTAGCTATTTATTGAAAAAGATATGCACCTTTTTATCTCAGATTAGTAAAAGGCATAAAACTAATGAACTTTTTTTTCTATTCAGAGTAATAAAGGACTAATGTACATTTTCACATAAAATTGATTTTTACTGGCTGGTACATATACATGTATGTTGATACTTCAGTGGATGGTCAGACTTACTGCTTGATCATTTTTTTTAAATAATGTGTTGTGTAAAAAATGTAATTACCCTTACATCAGGAATTAGATAAATATAATTACCATTTCATCAGTTCAAAAAAATTTAGTAACCATTACGTTAGATATCAGATAAATGTAATTACCATTTCATACAGAGTTCAGGTAAATGTACTGGTAATTGCCATCACATTATCACTTAAGATAAATGTAATTAGTATTACATCATGACTTCAGATAAATGTTTAAGGCAGGAATTGTACTTGTGTAAATTGTTCACTAATCACCTCAGTACCTTGCATGGCTAGAGCATCTGCCTGGGATGCAGGAGGTTGCGGATTCAAACACCGGCTGAGTCACACCAAAGACATAAAAATGATACTAGCAGCTGCTGTGCTTGGCACACAGCATTAAGAGGTTGGTGTTAGGACTGGTCAGCTTGGTGTCAGGATAATGTGACTGGGTGGGACATGCCTGTAGTATGATGACCTATAGCTAGACATTGCAATAAACTACCACACTGCAAGCACCATAGGGATGTGACTGAAATTTTTTTAAAGCTACATTAAAAATCTAAATCACACACACACACGGTGTTTGCTACATGCATATCCGATATCATCAACATGGAAAAGTAAATTAAACAGTTTGAAATCAAATTGTTAAATAGTATGAACTTTCTTTTTGTTTATAACATTTTTTGGCAAATTTAGCAGCAAGCAAATTTTGCTAAAAGTTTGTTGTGTTGAAAATTATGCAAGGAAACTGTTTGTTTGTTTGCAGAAATGCCTTCAGTATTTAGAAGGACAGTTCTATTTTTTGTAATCAGGTATACATATTAGATGTAATAGTTACCACTACAAGTGGTGTCTGCAGTACAGTTCAGCAATCAAGTTGGTATATCCTTACAATTTTTGCAAAAACATCTTTGTAAAATTAGAACTATAACTGCTAACCTTGACAACATGCATGCCCAGTTATATCAGGCAGGTAAATGAATTAGAAATATGATTTTAGGAGATAATTTTCATTTCATCAAAAAACCCAATACAAATTATGTGCCATCTTAACAAGTAATTGTGTGTATTTTCCTGCAATATATGATGGGTATGATTTATTAATCTATAATTTGCAGAAATTTTCATTCATTACTTAAAGGGTGAACTGGTGAAAGTATAGCATGGTAGCAGATTTACCAACAATACTTTGCTGTAAACTACATACATTGGATTCAGAAATAGCGAATGTGTACATGAATTTCTGCATCCACAAATCATGGTTTTAAAATTCATTTACTTGCTGAAAATGACTGCATGTCTGTGTTGTCACAGTTTTTGATTATCATTGTTTATCTGTGAATACTGGATGAGTATTCATATGGAAATATTTCAAGAAAGACTTTAACAAATGAGTTAACAGATGAACCTTTGAAGATAACTTAAATGTCCTGACTGGTGTATTGTCTGATTTATGTTATGTGTGTTCTTATGTTATTTGGTGCTTGAATAAAAAGATCTTCATTTTTGTGTATGGTCATAGCATACAATGAAGTTTTTTACTATTTAATTTTTGTTTTAGCCCATCACTATTTCTCTTAAAAGTCAAATATAGAGGAAATTTTAATTTAGCAATCTTATTACAGTGTTGTATAGAACACTGAATAAAATACAAATTTGCTACTCTGGTGAAATTGACCTATGCTATATTCACAAAATCGGTGACAGGTTTCATTTTCCAATGATTATACATTGCCTTTGATCCATAATTACTGATGGTGTTGCCTTCCTTGAACTAGACTGTTGGGGGATATATGTGATGTAGGCAACAATGTTTTTTTTCTGGCCTTGAAAAAGAAAGGCACAAAAAAAATTAAAAATTCTGCCCAACCATGAAGTAATTATGTCCATCCTTGAAGTAATTATCCAAACATGAAGTAATTGTGTTAAGCCATATAGTGTTTGTGTGTCCAACCATGAAGTAATTATGTCCATCCATAAAGTAAGTGTCTAAACATCAAGTAATTGTGTCCAAACATGAAGTAAATCTGTCCAACTATGTACTATTTATTGTCAAGAACTTTGCTAATCCAGCTCTGTCCAAATTTAATTCAAAAATGTTTTTGAAGCAATCATATCAGGGGAAGGTAGTGCCTGTTCCAATCTAAGTAAAGGTAACAATTTTTAATAAAAAACACCAACCCTTGATAACTTGCACCCTGATAACTCGCAAACCTGCTTGTAATGCGGGGTCAGGTGTGGATCCCATTTTTTAAACCAGAATATACCCCAAAAATTGATCTATTTATTGAACTTAAAGAAAATCTATTTCAAAATTAGTAATGGAAACTTTCATATATCATTCGTTTTATCATTAAAAATGGTAGATATGACGGGAAATTTCAATCATCATTATGAAATATCAAATTTAAAAATAAGTCGTATAGGTTTTTGCATTTTCTTTCCAAACTATCATACACCGCAACTAACGATATGTAAGGAAATTTTGATCAATGAAAATGTCACTTACACCTAGTGGAGGCAGTAGTTTAATAAATAAATACAAATTAAATTTTAAACAATATCAATTGAAATTTATGTTCTCATCCTTTCTGTTAGTTCCTTTTAGGTGTAATCATCATAAATGCAATGTGTCCTCTTGTAATTAAATGTAAAACGTGTCAATCTACCATAACAGCTAAGTCCGAAAGCATTTCTCTGAGAACCTAATTAGATGCTGACTATGTTTTGATAACTGACTTGCGGAAGTATTTGTTGTTTGTTGCACTGAATTGCACTGGCCTCCTTTGTATTATCATGCTGATTATGTCTTTTGAATCAAATAAAGGAGCTGGAATAAAGAAAAGTTAAAAAGGCATGAAAATCCTACAGACTAAAAATTTACTGGCCCCAGTTGTATGTTGGGTTAACTCACTTCATTTGATCAAAAGCTGTTAAAAATGTTATTGTGTATGTAACACAAACTTCATTAAATTAACCAACACAACGGTAACTGTGATCAAAGATAGCAAGGCAAGCAAGAGAAATGAATACTTCATAAATTAAAGAGCTTGGTTTCACAGATACGTGCCACTGTGGGCAAATGAGTTCCACAATTTCTTGAACTGGCAATTAGAGATACCCTTAAGGATGATAAGTAGTTTCATTATTACTTCAAATGAAATCATGACATCAATACTGTACTAACTGAACAATGCAGAAATTGAGATTTGATGTAAATGATTGTCTCGTGAAATAAATTTCACTTGTTTTTTTACAAAAGGAATCTTGTTTGGTGGTGTATCAACAGTTTTGTTCAACGCCCTTTTGACTCCCGATTTGGCAGGATACAATGCCATACCACTTTGGGGACCAGACTCATCAAGAAAACAAAAGGCAGTGACATAATACACAAAAGTTTTTACATATATGTGATGGTTGTTGAAACCAGTTGGGATAATCTTGCACATGTTGGACATTTTGAAAATAAGTCTTATTTAAAGAGAATAACAAATAACTACATTAGAAATAGTGCATTATTAAAAATTATTATCAACTTGATTGTAAAATGAGCATTCAATCATTAAATGGCCCAGTTCCCCAATCCCGACCCCACCATTCTTTATGTCCAAGTGAATTGTGTCAACTTTTAGAGGTCCCTTGGTAACTGACGCCCTTGCTTATAGTGAAGACTATGTTTGTGAACCCCCGTTGTTGAGAGAGAGGTGTAATTAGAAAACTGCAGTATAAGTTTAGAAAAACAACACAAATTTGGTGGGTTTGTGTATAAAGGATTCAAAAATAAGTATAAACAGAAACCTTCATGTTTGACCTTTAAAATTTTTCTTACTAAAATTCCAAAATTAAAGAAAACAACATGAAGTTTCTTGATTATTTTATTTCCTCCATAAAAACATTATTATTTGGCATTATTTGATACTTACTGCTCTTGCATTTGGTACATCTGCAGTTTTTGCAGCACATTAGTTGAGTTTATTAAGTTCATGCTGTACTACATATTAATACCTGATGTGGTCAGCACATGATGTGTTCTGGTACATAATGTGGTCAGTACAGGATGCATTCAGTACATGTGGTTGGTAGTTATGGACCCCACCCACCTAGCTATGAGAATGGACAACAATATTGTGATTTATCTATGTGTTCTCATTACTAACATTTTAATCAATGGTTTGAGTCCAGACTCGGCTAACGTGGGTAAGTGAGAAAGCCTGCCAGTAGCTTCTCGTGGGTTGGTGGTTCTAACCAGAGTTTTCCAGGGTTCTTCCTCCATCATTAATACTGTCCGCCATGTATAGCCTATATTGTGCTGAAAAATGGCATTAAATCCTACAATAACATTTGTATGCACTGTCAATCACGGTAGCGTAAAAGGTAGGAGACATTGACCTGCTTTGTGCATGTGGATTTTGTACTCACCAAGATGAATACAGTACTGGCATATAAACTTTGACAGTTATAGAGTTATAATACTGGCCGCCATGAATAGCCTATCGTGTGCTGAAAAATGAAAAATGGCGTTAAGCCCAACAACAACAACAACAACAGTTATAGAGGAACTGACAAGAGTGACATCATGCATTCATAAACATGTAACACTCATTTTGACTTTCCCCACCATTTTCTCAGTAGAATTGTTGGGTTAAATACCCTAATGTCTTTGTAAAAGAAATTGTTTCAAAGAAATCTGATTGTCAAAATTGTCAGAAGTAAATCAATTTGTCTGAAAAGAAATTATAAAATAGAAAGCTGATGTTAACAAAGAAATATTTGTATTATTGCAGCAAGTAAACCAAAAGAAGTTACAGAAAGCTGAAGCAAAGATTCAGAAGAAATTAGAAAAGAGAGCTGTCCAGGATTCTCAACCAAAGAAAGTTGAAAATGGAATTGGGTAAGCTTTACTGAAAATGTATTTTAAAAATATATAGGATCTTACATGAATAGTTCATTTAAATAAAGTTTGTAAAATGAGTCTAGGATGTTATATAAATTACTCAGTTTAAATAAAGTTTGCAAAATAATTTCTATCTTTTGCAAAATAAAATGACTAGAGTAAAATAATGTGTTCCAAAGAAATGTTTTAAAAAAGTTTCAAAAAGATTATAAAATCAGTATTTGCCTCTGTTTGTTAGATAAGTGAACTTTGAATGCAGCTATAATGTGATAAAAAGAGCTAACATTATTGATAAATATATTCAGTTATCTGCAGTAATTCAGTCATTCATTGTGGAAAATTGTCTTCAATTAATATAGTGAGACTTTTTTTTTATAAATTTGCATATGTTCTCATATTGATCTATTCCTTTTTGAACCCCCATCCGAGTTACATGGGAGTATGGTGATCAAAGTGGCTATCTCTTCATTCATTTTTCTGTTGACAAGATGTTTTCTGCATCATAGCAACAATTTGTTTGGTCTGGGTATTTTTCAGACCTCACCTGGCTTGCCTCTTTGTGGTAGCAGAAACCTGTTGTATTGGTACTTTTAGTTCACATGTCAAGGTCACTGAAGGAAAAAGGTAGATTACTTTAGAATATGCTTGATCCAGAGGCTGAGGTGAAAGGTAAAGGTCACCTGAGCAAACAGTGTGAGGGGTGTCCACCCTAGAAGTTCAGTTTTATGGATCTAATGTTCATTACACTTTAAGTGTAGTCTGAACTTATGTAGATACTCCTCCTTTTGATTATTTAGCCCAGAGGGTAAGAGGTCAAGGTAACGAAAGCTAACATTTTCATTTTGGCTTCCAAATAATGAATAAACTTTTATAACATTTTCTGCACCCAATATTTTTATTATCTGTACTTGTGAATGACCAGAAGAGATCATATGATTGTCTGTTGTCCATCCATCTATTAGCACAAGTTTGTTATCACCACTTTGCTTGGAGGATTGCCATGAAACTTTACAGTCACATTTATCCCAAGGTCAAGTTTGTCCCAAATGAAAATGGTGCTGATCTTACTTCTAATATGGCTGCTGCAAAGGTCACCTTGAAAATCTTATGTTCCTCCTAAGCTGATGGTCATATCAACATGGGAAGGGCTTCTTCTTACGTCTGGTTGGCCCTAAATGAAAATGGTGCTGCTCACACTCCAACAGGACTGCCACAATCGCCATCTTGAGAATCTTGTCATCATTTCTCCAGAATGGATTGTCATATCAGCATCTTTGCTATTCACAAATATATGGCTATATCAACATAGGGTTTTCACCAAAAGATCTTTTTCAGATTTCTTATGATACTTAGATTCCTAAATTTTATATATATATATATATATATATATATATATATATATATATATATATATATATATATATATATATATAAACAGAAATTATATGTCCCCGAGTAAATGGCACCTATTGACTTGCGGGTATCACATTTCATGTGTGTATATACATAAAGTTGTTGATATTTCTACATTTTTCAACAAGATTGATGAGTAAACAGAAGTAATCTCAAGTAGTGATTAGGCCAGAATTTGAAGCAATTACCTTCTGATAAGTACAGAAAACAGTTTTTATTCTCAGTTTAGGGGAAAATGAGTTTCTTAAGGTATTGATATCTTTCTAGTTTTTAGACTAAAACATTCACCTGCTGTATCCATTGGGTGATTCTTCTGTCTCATAATAAAACATGTATGTAGTTTGGTATTTATTATGTCCCCTATGATAGACTCTTCAGTTATTATTGCTTATACGATGTCAATGCAGTTAAAATTAAACTGGAATTAATGTAATTTCAATTCAGTTCATCAAAGAAAATTGACATTGCGGACACTGTAGAATACAACTAAATATTTCCAGTCTGGGTGTTTGCTCTAGAAATATGGATTAAATATCTACATCAAACCCAAAATCAACCATGTAGAGATTAAATATGAAACCAATGTGCCTACAACATGCCCAATCTGCCTCTGTGTTACATTGTTACATGCTTGAATCCTTGTAAAAGTACTAACAATGATTTTGAAGATTACTTTGTATATTTTGCCAGGAACTTTGAACTTGCCACAGCCAGTCAGCAGATCAACAGGAGGGATGAGAAGTTAGATGCCTCAGGAACAAATAGGTCCTGTGATATCCATATTGAGGACTTTGACGTGGCATTTGGGGAAAGGTACTGTTGGAGTCATATTCATCGAGGTGTCATTTATAGGGATTCTTGATTTGCCCTATTTTTTTTAAACCTAAAGTAATTTGTTCATTTTGGGCAGCATTCATTAAGGACATGAGAACCTGTTGGCATGATTTTATTACAACTGAATGATCCTGTCCATGGCATGATTTTATTACAACTGAATGATCCTGTCCATGGCATGATTTTATTAAAACTGAATGATCCTGTCCATGGCATGATTTTATTACAACTGAATGATCCTGTCCACATGCAAGAATTGTAAACTACATTCTTATAAATGCTTTATTGAATTGGTATAGGATTGAATGTTCTAAATTGTCAAATGAATAGGTCATTTTAGGGTTTTATTTTTTTCTCCATTGTTTTTATATAATTTTTGTATCTATGGTTTACATAGTTTTAACATGTTTACCTCTTGTGTACTTAATGTTCATATTTATTTGGAAGTGTTCATGTTCAATTTTATTAGAATTTCTTCATTGATACATTTTTTACTTTTGATTATCATAGAATAGCATTTACTGTACAGATGTGTCATTAGGCTGTAATGCTTACATACACACATCAGGCATATAAAATACAATGTTATTATCTTGATTTTCCAATATTCTGTCTATTTGCAAACTCTTTTATGTGTGAAACAAAATTTGGATGCTTACAGCCAGCTTTCTAATCCCATCTAATGCTAGCATTTTGATTGCAGGTCTTAGTTACTGCTTGTCTTTGCAAAAGTAGAGTAAAATTGTTAATCTGGCACTAACCTAATGGCACCTAATTCTGGTCATTTTGAATGCAGGCCCGATTAACTGCTTGTCTTTTCAAAAAGTAGCATGTACAAAAGTGTTCAGATTGATCGGGTTTGCTGTATTCAGGGTCCCCCTTGCTATAAGGAAATCTGGGTGGGTGGGGAGGAGTCAGGAGATAAATAGGTTAAATTTTGCATATAGTGATGAGAAGTTGGAAGAAAACCAGGCATTCTCGGCCAACACTTAATGAAAGAAAAAATACCTCAGTTAAGATACAGCTGCAGATATTAATCATTGGGTGTTTGGTCAAAATATTTTTATCTAGTCAGTACAAGTGCTAAGGTGATCAGATTAGTGAAGTAGGCTCATTACCCCCTCACTTGCTTTATGTAGGAGATTTTTTTGTGTGCAGAAGATGAGTCTAGCATGACACTGTGTTAATGTGTTTTCCACATCAAGTGATCTAAGCATTTGGATATATGAGAAAGCTTGCCAGTAGCTTCTCGTGGGTCAGTGGTTCTTTCCAGTGATTTCCCAGTTTCTTCCTCCACCAATAATACTGGCCGCCATTAATAGCCTATTGTGTGCTGAAAAATGGTGTTAAGCCCAACAACATCAACAACATCAAGTGATCTAAGCAGTGGTTAGACACAAATAGAGCTTATCCTCCCCAGGTCCCCTTTTGACATGTAAGGTTAATGAAAGTGTTTGTGTTGACCAACCTTTCCATATTTGGTAATGTGCATTGAAAAAAACCATGTTAAGCAATATCATTTAATATGACCTTTGACACCCTTCACTTGCCATGCTTTCAGACCTTGCTACATAAGTAGAAGTCTGCCAACTGTAGAATCCCATGTTGTATGTGTCACTGACAATGACTGCATTTAATACAGTTCTCATTTTAGTGCACCAACCAGACATAAGCAGGGCTCATCCGGACTTCATAAAAAAATGGCTGCTTACTTGTCATTAGTAGATTGAGTAGATCCATATTCTCATCTTAAAAGAATTTGTGGGCATTTTCTTCTCTTGACAAGCTCTGAAGTTCAATTTGCTTAACATCTGGTGTATGTCAGTTATTAATATTTTTCCTGGATGTTGACAGTCTAGACATGTCACAAAGGACGCTGATATTGAAACTTTATTCTAAAATTGGTCCAGAATATGAAAATGTCATGTTCAGAGTGAATACAGCAGGTTTAAAACTCTTCTGTTATCAAACTTTCATCAAGTGTCAAGTCAGGCATTGGGTGTCAGTTCAGTGTCAAGTGTACCATGTTAAGCATTGGGTGTCAATTTAATGTTGAGATTACTGTGTTAAGCATTGGGTATCAGTTTAGTGACAAGTGTACTGTGTTAAACATTTGGCGTCAGTTTTGTGACATGTGTACTGAGTTAAGCATACTGTGTCAGTTTAATGACAAGTGTTCAATATTAAGTGTCAGGTGGCAGTTTAGTGACAAGTGTACTGTGTTTAGTAAAGTGATGGTGAAGATATTTTCCATGAGACCTGCATTATTGAATGTTTTTATAAAAATCAGGTCCCTCTTTGTTTTAAAAAAGAAATCTAATTTGTGACAACTTCTCGTCAAAATTTAAAACAATCCTGTTCTAGAAGACTTTCTTCATATGAGCATATGCGCTTAAATGAAATCAAGTTAACATTTTTCTGGTTGTAAACCAGAAGAGCTGTTTTCTGCAGTCCACAAAAGTTTCCCATCTATAATGTCTAGTTGGTCCTAAGTGAAGATTATGCCACACAGATATCCAGTATGGTCACATTGGTCAACCTGAAAATTTATTATTTTTTTCACTGGTTTTCCTGAATTAATGGTTATTAACATGACTATAATTTTACTGAAAAACAACTTATGATCTTATTTTGTCTAGTTAGTCACAAATGAAATTGAGACTCCTCAGACCTCCAATATGGCTGCTAAAATGGCCTTCTTTAAAATCTTATTTTTAAGATTTCTTGGGATAATTTTTTTGGTTCTAAATTTTATATATATATATATATATATATATATATATATATATATATATATATATATATATATATATATGAATCTGTGCCCTGCACTTGTAAACAAAGGAGCAATACCATCATACCTGGTGATTGCTGCATGGTTCTCCCATTGACAGAAACATGCAGAATGCCAGCCACAGTTCAGGAATTTTGTCAGGGTTTTTTTTCCATAAGGACTTGTCCCAGGGACAATAAGTTGTATAAATAAAAAATAAACATCCATCCTAATCCCATATCACAGGAATTGAGAGGGGGTAAGCATGTTGCTCTTGCCTTGGGGTGGTGACATGAAAAATCGCCTGGCACTCTTCACAGATACCATATAAATAAAATCATAAAAGAAACATTGTTCTGAAAGTGATCAGGTATTCTTTGGACAGATTTGGAGGTTGAACATATAATTTTTCTTTAACTGCATATACAACTTCTTTAACTGCATATACAACAGTGCCTACCTTTTATTTATTGATTGAAGCAAATCAGAACTACACAACAAATCATGCTAACCTCTAAATCACTGTATAAGGCTGTGTTTTGGTACCAGTAACATCATACATGTTAGATGTGACAGAAACAAGTCCACATTTAGCCCTAGGATCGAGTTTTGTTAAGACAAAAAAAAAATGCCCTGTCGGCTCTTTTGTTCATCGAATCATACTATTTGATGAAGAAATACAATAGTTACATTCTATGGATCTCGTATAATAATTCTCAAGATAATATAGGTTATATATACATGGAATTTTATCTTTAATCTTGATTTCAATACCACAAATACTGATATCTAGCCATAAATAAATACTTAATAGTCTTAGCCCAGTTACACGAAATACTGGAGCTGAGAATCTCCCATTCATCTTATGACTCAGTACAATACCACATAGGGAAATTTGTAGTGGTGGCAGATTTAACAATATTTTGGTCAAAGAGATTCAGATAATAAATCCCATCAAAATCTCTCATATTTTTTATAATAACCTCCCAAGAGCTACAGTCAATTAAATATAACAAAAAAAGTTTTAAACCAGATTTCTTGGACAAAGTCGTCATTGTAAATGAAAAGATGTTTATAAGTATTAATAATGCCAATAAAAGAAATCCTTATTCTTTCAAGAACCAGTGCTGAACATTGTGTGGTAATTCACTTGAAAGCAGTGTCATTTCTTCCCTTTACAATCATCAGATTAGCACCAAACGTTACTATGGAGCACAACACATCTTTTTTAACTGTCAATCTTTCTGTTTGAAGGGAAAATGGACACAAAAGTCCATGGGGGTTTTTTTTATTAATGCATTGTATGTAGAAAAAGATTTGGGGGGAAGAGGAATGTCACTTCACTTTTTGGTCCTGTTTTCCAGTTTTGCCTGTAAAAATCTCCCCAGTTCGAAGGACCATGGACCAGTTTTGAAAACAATAAAATAAATATGGATAACAATGGAACTGAGATAACTGATGCAGTACCAGAAATATATTTTTCTGACTCGAAGGATATAGATTAACATAGCCAAGTAACAATACTTAAGAATTTTGCCTTCAGTTGAAGGGAAATAAAGTCAGTTTTATATTTTTGTTTTGTTTTAATAAATTGTCCATTTTACATTTTCAGCAGCAGTTTTCTTTCTGACCTAACTGGCTTATTCTTGATGTGATCTTTAGCTGATTGTTATATATAAACTTGACTTTTGATATTAATTTGTTAAAAGGATTTTCTATGTTAGTATTGTGATCTGGATGATCAGGCATTATATTCTGATTTCCAATGATTTTAGAGTTCTTATTACGGGTGCTACAATTCACTTAGCATATGGCCGACGTTATGGACTTGTGGGAAGAAATGGAATGGGAAAGACAACTCTTCTCAAGATGATATCCAGGTAAATGCATAATTATTTTTTGCACAGGGGAAAGGGTGTAGAATGGATGGATAGGAAATAGCACATATCTTGCAAAAACATTTTATTGGATTTGTGCATTTGTTTAAACTTATTTCTGAGGAACAGTACGAGTCTGTCTATCTCACAAACAGCTACACATTTGTGTTAAGTTTAATTTCTCTCAGTTACAATTTTGTTTTTAGGTCAGTTACTTGGACACTATTACTATCACATAAGTTAGTATATGATTGTGTTATATGGAGTACTACACATTACAGTGAAAATTGGACAGCAGTAACCTATTTTTCATAGTATAATGATGTTGGTTAACTTTTGCATTCAACTCATCTATTAGTAAAGATGTTGATATATGCATTTTAGAGAGGTTGCAGGGCATAAAATGTGCAGAAAATAAAGTAATAGGAACTAAACATGACTTCTTGTTTGTAAATTAACAGGCTAGTATGTTGCAAATTTGACTTTGTACTAGGAGTCAGGCAAGTGAATTTGGTTAGGGTTTGCATTTGAGCCATTTTCTCAAATGCTAGTCACATAAATTAGTATTTAGATATGTAAAGTTGATTTGTACACCTCATTGAAATAACAGCTCACTGTCACTTAGAGATTTTTTGATCCATTGATTTTATGTTTTGTCATGGGTAATGTAAGCTGGTATGTGATGGTGCCTTTAGTAGTACAGGTGTCATCACTAAAAATGATGTCACTGAAACCTAAATGTTTATTTCAGTGATTTATTCCTACCTTTGCACTGAACTCTGTTTGTCTCATTTATTTTCCCAGACACTAGAGTCATGTAAGTTGGTATTTAAATGTGTTGGTCCATGGTTCTGAAATCTACAGCAATGTGGAACCTTGTCAGGGAGTCACATTATCTTAGTGGGTACAGCATGAGACTCTTAATCCAAGGGTTGCAGATTCAGTACCTACCCAGGGCAGATAGGGTCATCTACCTCAGTGTGTCTTTGTGAAGAGCGTTTAGCTCATGTTTCCATGGCAATTTATATTCAACAACATCTTGAAGGTGACTTGAAAAACCAACTCATGAAACCAAACCATGCCTGTAATACAAGAATGTGCAACTTCCTCCAGGGCTAGTTAGACCAAAGTGGTTGGATAAAACACTCTTACCATCTTTACATGCTGTAATTGTGCATTTCCTCAAAGTTATAAAGTGCAGTTTTGAATTATGGGAATACTAGGCTCATGGGAATGCTAAATCAACAGTTGAAGTAACATGGCCTGTTGGTTGACATTTAATACTCAATAACATGACCAGTTGGTTGGCACTTTATATTCACTAATATGACTTATTGGTTGACACTTTATACTCAGTAACATGACCAGTTGGTTGGTACTTTATATTCACTAATATGACTTATTGGTTGGCACTGAATACTCAGTAACTTGGCCTATTGGTTGGCACTTGAAATTCACTAACGTGGCCTGTTGGTTGGCATTTTATACTGTGTAACATGGCCTATTTGTTGCCATTTTGTACACAGTAGCAGGACCTATTGGTTGGTACTTTATAATCAGTAACATGGCCTGTTGGTTGGCACTTTGTACTCATTAACAAGGCCTGTTCATTGACACTTTATACTTTCTAACATGGCTTATTGTTTGGCACTTTATACTCAGTAACTTGGTCTATTGGTTGGCACTTCATACTCAGTAACTTGATCTATTGGTTGGCACTTCATACTCAGGATTACAAAATTAAAAGTTGGAGTCCAGTGTTTTTGTACAAATGAGTAATGCTGTTGTACCTTTTATCAAACTGTTTATCCTTGCTTGCTTCAATGGCCCCAGTTATTGGATGGGTCCTGACAGCAGCTGAGTATTATCATGTATCAGCAAAATTGTGATAACCTTCTGCCTCATCATTTAGGCTCAGGAGGATATAAATTTCCTCATGTCCATGAAAACTAATATTCTTGATTTTATAATTTTTAGTTTTCAGCTGAAGATTCCATCTCACATCTCCATCCTTCATGTGGAGCAGGAAGTTGCAGGAGATGAGACAATAGCTTTACAAAGTGTCCTGTCCTGTGACGAGAAACGGGAAAGTTTAATCCAAGAAGAAAAACTGCTAACACAGCAGTGTCAAATGTCAAGGTGAATTGTTATTTTGAAATGTTATTAGTTTTCTTGACCATAGGCCAGGTGAGTATATAACAGAGTCTTTTATCTGTAACTCATCATTCATTCAAAATTGCTGTTTATAATTTGTCTCAACCAATGTGAGCATGTAAGTAGACTTGCCAGTATCCTTCCTTGGGTTGGTGTTTCTTGCCAGATTTTCCTTGGGTTTATCCTCGACCAATTATACTGGCTGCCATGTTTAGTCTATCATGAGCTGAAAAACGGTATTAAAACCACAAAAACAAAATTAACTCTAGTGGCAGTTACTTGCGTGTCATTTAAAACTGATACTTCCACCAGGTAATTCTGGTTTATAAAAATGGGAAATAAAGATCCAGAAACATATTTTATAACTAATGCTCTGGAAATGTTGTAAACTTATGTTTGAGTTTATGAATAAGCTTTTCTTTTACAGTTCTTTTTGTTTTATTATAAGCCCACCATAAAGCATGTTATGTTTTTATGTTGTCTGTTAAAATTTGATTTTTCCCACAATGTTCACCATCGACAGTTACCAAATTATGAGGATGTCTTGCACATGGAGTTATAAGTAAGCCTGTTCATTTTGGGATCATTGTCACTCTGACTGAAAGAAGTAAAATGGTTTCTGCAAATAAATTTCAGTTATCTAGATAGATGACTGTTAAAAATGGGCAAGCAGTTAGTATGTTTTAAAACTGGTGATTGTTTATTTTTACAATCCTTTCCCTTCTACATTTACAACTCCCAAGTAGATGTAATTTGTCAAAATCTGTGTGTAGCATGTCAAGTATCAAGGTGTGAAAATTAACTATTTTCATTGAGCTCAGTCATTTTGTATGGTTGAAATATTTGGAGTTACCTCCCATGTCATGTTTTCTTCCTCAGTTCTAGTGTTTCCCCTATGGTGCAAAATTCTGTTTGGTGTCAGAACTGGGAGTCATATTAAAAATATTAAGGTTTTGGATACACAAACGATGGTAAAGGTAAACATCTTTAAGTTAGTCCCAGTGAATAACATAACTATTGAAAGTATCTCAAACTTTTTTTTCAAAAAAGATGAAGCTAATGATAATTGTTCTTAATTAATCATTTTGGTATATGTAATATTTATAAAGGTATTTCTTGCTCGCATATAGGTGAGCTTGTGTGACATGCTTAGATTGTATCAAGATTTTCACTTCCATCACCACACCTATGGTGTTTTACCAAATATTTAATAAGATATTTTTAACATTACAGTCTTGGCAAGGGAGATAACCAATTGTCTGCACGGCTGTCTGAGATCTACCATGAGCTGGAAGCCATGGAAGCAGACAAGGCCCCTGCCAGAGCAGCTGTCATCCTAAATGGTCTTGGATTCACACAGGCAATGCAGTGTCAACGTACCAAGTGAGAAGTCTCATTTTGTCTATTTAACTCTGTGTGTGTGTGTGTGTGTGTGTGTGTGTGTGTGTGTGTGAGATCTTGAGTCTAGATGCTTATATTTCTGACATGATGTCATTTTGAGACAGGATGTCAAGTGAGAAGTCTCATTTTGTCTTTTTAACTCTGTGTGTGTGTGTGTGTGTGTGTGTGTGTGTGTGTGTGTGTGTGTGTGTGTGTGTGATCTTGAGTCTAGATGCTTATATTTCTGACAATATGTCATTTTGCCCATCTTTTCTCTCATTTCATTTTTAGCTGTCTATCACTCATTGTAACTGATCACGCCAGAAATGCTTGGCTTAGACCAGCAAGTTGTTAGTCAGTCAGTCTTTTATTGTATGGGGATCCATGATACCCTAGATTTTAACATGTCAGACTTAAATTCAAGGATCAAGTGTTCATTACCCATCTAAACCAGGTTAGGTCAACTGACTTGGTGAAGCCTGCAGCACTAAGCTCTCATATGCATGTTTTGTCTCAAAGAATTCCATATTGTATATATTTTGGTTGCCACATTTATTGTTCCCTTGCTTCCCATTTCTCAGTCTTATAATGTGTCTGTGAATGTTGGTATGTCTTGATGTTACTATCTTAATCTCTTGCAGAGTCTCATAACCTCCCTCTCTCCCCTCCTTGTAGGTATCAAGAAACATTTTTGGGTGAGCCAAGCACGGCTGCAGGTATCTGTCCCCTGACAATAAGTCAGTGCTACAGGTATCTGTCCCTTGAAAATAAGTTAGTACTACTAATATCTGTTCCCTGACAATAAGTCATCACTACATGTATCTGGTTTATGACAATAAGTAGTCACTACAGGTATCTGGCCAAGACAGTAAGTCATCACTACAGGTATCTGGCATTTGACATTAAGTCATCGCTACAGGTATCTGGTCCATGATAATAAGTCATCACTACAGATATCTGGCCCATGACAATAAGTCATCACTACAGGTATCTGGCCCATGACATTAAGTCATCACTTATAGGTATCTGGCCCATGACAATAATTCATCACTACAGGTATCTGACCCTTGACATTAGGTCATCACAACATATCTGGCCCATGACAATAAGTCATCACTACAGGTATCTGGCCCTTCACAATAAGTCATCACTACAGGTATCTGGCCCATGACAAAAAGTCATCACTACGGGCATCTGGCCCTTGACAAATGTATCAGTGCTGCAGATATATATCACATGACAAGAAGTCATGCATTACTACTGGTATTTATTTCTTAACTATAAGTCCAGTCACAGTACAAGTATCTGCATCATTTGAAAAGTCATATTCTTATATCTAAACTTTTGTGGATACGGTGTGATGGGTTACATCTCTCCATTTGCATGTCTGTATGTCCATGTATCGATCTAACAGTTTTTTTGTAACCAGAACTTTCAATGGACATGATGGTTCCTTGTAACCTGATAGCCATCTTGAGAAAGGTAATAATATTTTGGCACACTGTTTTTGCTTGTAACCTGAACTTCATTTATACTGATTGAGGAAGGTGCTCATATTCGAATGTTTTCCTTATAAATTAAACTCCATCAATAATGTTTGAGGAAGGAATAGATGAAATGATATTTTCCTTGTAACCTAAACTGTGTTCTGATCATAGAATAAGATTTTATTTGGAATGATGTTTTCCTTGCAACCTAAAACTCTGTTCTAATTGAGGAAGGTGATAATACATGGGATGTTGTTGTACAAGGGTGAGTAGCCTATGACCTGGATGCAATGCCCATGGGGATAAAAGGGTCAAAGGTCATGAATATTGTGTATATTTATTTTAATCTGACCGCACTTACACAAATTGATCTGGAGTAATCATATTTGTTTTAATTTTCACTGAAGTGTTAACATAAAATTGAAGGCATCAGATTCTTGTTTCTGCCCAAAAGAATAAGGGTGTGTGAGCACAAATTTAAAAAAGCATGAATATTTTGTAATGGCTTCTTTCTCTGGTTATGCTTAATTATATCGAGATTTGTCTTTGTCAAAAAGGAAGGTTTAAAAAAATATTTATACTTTAAATTTTCTTTTCAGAGAATTCTCCGGAGGATGGCGGATGAGGTTAGCTCTAGCAAGAGCCTTGTTTTCCAGGTATAATTTCATTAAGACAAATCATCAATGGTTATTTTGTTTCCCATGTGTAAGTAAAGATTGGTCAAGTTTTATGCTTAATATCTTAAGCAGTAAAACCTTGAAAATGGCAACGATGATAACATCAGTGTATCCTGGGTTTTTTTTATAGTATATTTCCTGTGCCTACTCAAGCTTCAAAATGGCATATCCTGTCAAGCAAGCTTATTGGTTACTTAATGCATTTTGTTCTGTCCACCATAAGAGTTTCAAAGCCATTACAATTTCTGGACAAGCCTACATGTTTCCCAATAATATCCATTGCATGTGGTATTGCTGATGGACTTGTTTTTGTTTTTGTTCATTTGTTCAGTTTATGCAAACATGTCAAATCTTTTACCTTGCTCAGCTTAATGTATATATGCGGCTTCTTGGAATGACAATGGTAATAGCTTTTCAAGCCGATTATAAGAACAATGATTATTTTTAAAATGTTTACAAAACTTACATAATCTGTTTATTATCAAGTTATTTACATCTTTTTTTGGTATGATTGAAAAGAATGTTCTTTTTTATTCTGCGATATCTTTTATGACTTTTCATAGAAGGTAAGTAAGTTGGTATTAAAGTAGGTGGTTTAGTAGGGTGTCGGCACAATACTGCCATATAGTGTCAGTTAAAAGTTAAGATGACAAAACTTTTAAAAAGTTTAGATGTAAAGAAAAAATATGCCAAAAGATCTTGTGATGGATTAAGTGCCAAGATCATTTTTGCCTTTATTTTCTTCATCATGTTGTGTACAGTAACTACTGTTATGTAATTGTTGATTATACTCTAGTTGATTATGCACTAGTTGATTATACTCTAGTTGATTATACTCTAGTTAATTTTACTCTAGTTGATTATACTATAGCTGACTATACTCTATTTGATTATACTCTAGTTGATAAAATCTGGTTGATTATACCCATATGGATTATTTGGTTGATTATATCCCCTTTGGATTATATTCTGTTTGATTATAACCCCTATTGATTCACTGGTTGATTATACCCACTTTGAATTATATTCTTGTTGATTATACCCATTTGGAATATTTGGTTTATTATATCCCCTTTGGATTATATTCTGGTTGATTATAACCCCTATTGATTCCACTGGTTGATTATACCCCCTATTGATTACACTCTGGTTGATTATACCCACTATTGGTTATACTTTAATTATAATCCCTATTGATTACACTCTGACTATACCCCCTATTGATTACACTCTGGTTGATAATACTCTCTATTGATTACACTCTAGTTGATTATACCCCCTTTGTATTATATTCTGGTAGATTAGAGCCCCTATTGATTATACTCTGGTTGATTATACACCCTTTGGATTATATTCTGGTTGATTATAGCCCCTATCGATTACACTCTGGTTGATTATATTCTATTTATACTCTAGTTGAATATACTCAGTTGACTCTAGTTTATTATACTCTTGTTATACTCTGGTTAATTTACTCTAGCTAATTATACTTTGGTCGAGTATACTCTGTTGATTATACTATAGTTGACTATACTCAAGTTGATTATAATCTGGTTGATTATATCCCCTATTGATTCCACTGGTTGATTTTACCCCCTATTGATTACACTCTGGTTGATTATACCCCCTATTGATTACACTCTGATTTTATTATAAATATACTCAGTGGAATATACTCAGTTGACTATCCACTTTTTTATTATATTCTAGTTTATTACACTCTGGTTTATTATACTCTAGTTGATCATAATTTTTTGCTACATTCACAAACAAAATGTTTAAAACTGATTATTTTTTAAGATTGTTTTATTTATATTTCAGGCCTGATTTATTGTTACTTGATGGTAAGTACATAAACTTTTTATATATTGTAAAATCACTTTTAATCACAGGATTCCTCTTTTTATTGATTTCTTTGTCATTGGTGTAGAATAAATATTTAATGACCTAGCTAATAACATGACCTAGCTAATAACAATTCTTTTATAAAACAACCTGGACCATCCTCCATGGTGTGTCCTTTGACAAAGAATTGACTTGGTTTGAATCAACACAATATAACTGTAACAAAAATTGTAAAATTGAAACAGTATTGTCATGCTGTCAAAAAATGTGACCTACAGAGACAATAATACTCACTTCCTAAATCAATGAATTTAAGTACCATAAAATAATGTCTTGCTTTACAAACCCAGAAATTTTTTTATCAAAATAAAATAATTCATAGTAATTTTTTATATTTTCAAATTTTCCTTTTTTAAATTGTGGTAGATTGCAATTAGATTTAATTATTCATTTGGACTGGATGCAAGTAAATTAATGAGGTACACAAGTATGTTAGCCATAAGGTCATGATGCATTTTATGAATTTTGAAATCTTCTTATAATTCACAAAAAGATTTCTTTCTTCAGTTTGTTGAAGCTGAAACAAATAATTTATGCAGGTCCCAAGAAATCTGTTTCAGCACTAGAAGATTATACCAGCGTTAGAAGCAGACCTCAAAATCCTAGAAAAAATTCAAAATTTCATTTTGACTTTAGATGCCTTAAAAAATTAGGGAAATCTATTTTTTACAACGATTAACAGCTCATCCATAACCCCACAAAATATCCTTTTTTGCATATGATTTTTCATTAGGCTGGTCTAGTGGTCAACAGAGTGCTTGAATTTATTTGCACATAGAAGTAAGTGTTTTTTAATGATTATTAATTTTCACTTTATCTTTATTTTTCATTTTAATTAAAGATAAACTCAAATCAAACTTTATCACAATTTAATAAATATTGTACTCTCCATGTAGATAGCCTTATAACTGCTTTGTATCTTGAACCTAAAAAATGTAATCCCTAAAAAAGTATACAAAAAACCCTCAAATTTTAACATTTCACTTCTAGCCCATTCAGTTACAACATTGCCATGTAAGACAATTGCTTGTAAAGTAATTTACACATTAATTTCTTTTATTTTTGTTTTCTTTTGAAAGCAAATGTTGTTTCAGCTACTTTAAAAAGCTGACTGACTTTAACGAGTAAAAAATGCTCTGCATTAAATCAGCTGTAATTGATTCCAGAGTGAAAACTGCATGTTTGGATTAGTAATGTGATCATGAGCCTAAAGTTTTGCTGTGATAAATTTTATGATATTACAGTATTGTCAAGATGATTTTATATTAGTACTGGAGAGTCGTTCTCAAAGAAGCTCTCAGAAGATGTGTATGGCAAAGGTTATAGCTTGTAGACATTGCTATTTGATTTGGGAGGGGATCTTTTTTCTTTTTTTTTTCCACTGTCCATTGTCTGGATATTGTTATTTATATAACCAACATGCATCAATTGAAATGACCTAATTCTGAGGACAAATTTGATTACAGTAAGCATGCTACACTCATTTGTGAATGGGGCAGTGAATTGCAAAAGGATAAATATGAAGGAAGTTTCAAATCTATATAGTATCACTCATCAGAATTTGTTTTGAATATCATCATTGTGAATTCGGCAAGAATACATCATGATGGAACTGTATAATAATATCCTGAAAAAGAAATAATCCATGTTGAGTTAGCAATTCCTTCTAGTTACTCACCATCTGTTTTATTATTTTCAGAACCCACAAACATGTTAGATATGAAGGCAATTATATGGCTAGAAAATTACTTACAGGTAAGTTTTGCTGCAGTTTTCTTATTCGTCAACAGTAAAAGCATTGACTGTCCAGAAATTCTCTAACTGATGTAAAAGCTAATTCATAGTTGACAAAACAAAATTGGGTTCATAGACCATAAATGGGAAAGGGCACAAGTTGCAATACAAATTTGAGTCGACAGACCACATGAGACAGACACGCACCTTCACATGGTTTACATGCAAAGGTTCTTGAATTATTTATCTTCTTAGTTCCACATTTGCTTTATTCTCTCAACCCCACTGTTGCATACTTTTTCATGGTTATTAGTAGAAGACAACTTGGATTGTCAGGCCCTTGAAGCATTTTCGAGATTCTTTTTCCACATTTTTTTCTTGCCTACATTTGGAGGATATTGCAAAAGGCACTACATTACAGTTACAATGACTGCCTGCCCATCCATCCATGATAAATTTTGTTTCAAAATTTTCTTGAAGGGTACTGTCTCCTGTTTTAATCTGTAGATAATCTTCAAACATTTTGACATCAGAAGGGAAGGAATATTCATGCAGGTTGATGGCCAAGGAAGATGAAGGATAAGATCACAAGGAACAATTATTTAAATTTTAGGAGATTAGATTTTTAAGTCTTAGATCAGCCTTCATATTAATTATTGTCATGGATAAATTTTCATTAAGCAAAGAAATGGGTTTTTTTTCCATGGGATATAAACATTGATATGGGTGTAAAGGTCAAGGTCATATATATATATATATATATATATATATATATATATATATATATATATATATATATATATATATATGTTTCTATTTTTGTTACAGGCAGTAAAACTTATCATTGATATAAGGACATTAGACCTATAAGATTAACCAGGGTACCTGGTTCATACTTGGAGATTACAGATCCTGGTTTAAATGGTCAAGGTCACAGAGTAAATTGTTTACTCTTTGAGAAATTGTTCAGAGCTGTATAAAGCATAGTTCATACAATCTTGAAAAATCTTGAAATTGATAGGTTGCATTGCAAGCTGTTTAAATTTTAACAAAAGCTGATCTGTTTACCTTGACCTTGAATTTGTTGAAAAACTCATGTTTGCCAAAAAGATACATTTATTTTAGTGAATGCAAAATATTGAAAAAGATACATTTATTTTAGTGAATGCAATATATTGAAGCATAATCAAATATATCACATTTTGAATTAAGAATATTTTGCTGTTTACATACTGTTCAAAGATAATAAATAAATAAATAAATATTCAAAATGGGATACTATTGAGAGGATAAGAGGACACACAGTACCAGTAATTAATAAATAAATTTTAAAAATTGGATAACATTGAGTGGATGAAATGACGCACATCACCAGTAATTAATGAAAAAACACATTGGGAAAGGTCAGTATATGTAAGATAGAATACTTCTTTCAGGATGATCCCAAAGGTCCTTCACAAAGTCAGACACTCCATGGCTCAAATCACCTCTGTGGCCACAGTGATCATGGTTCAGTGATCTGGATCTGCTGGTGCACCATTCCAAGACCTTACCTTCTATTGCTGTATATGGGATCTCTCTCCATCACAAGACCCCACAGATTCTCCACCTTCATGTTTAGTTTAACTCAATCTCTCTGCAAAAAAAAAAAAACATTTTCAAGCTGAGTACATCATTCATGCAGAAAATCCACCTCTGAGTTATATGATGCCAGATGGAGAATCTTTTGTGATTGGTATAGTAGAAAGCAGGTCAATCCTGTCTGTCCCTCAATGAGTGCAGTATCCAATTTTCTTCTCTTCATTTTGAAGAGAAACAATGCTTAGTTTCTACTATAAGTGACTTTCAAGCTGGTCAGTCTTGTCTGTCCCTCAATGAGTGCAGTAGCCAATTTTCTTCGCTTCATTTTGAAAAGAAACAATGCTTAGTTTCTACTATAAGCGACTATCAAGCTGCCCTTTTCAACACACTTATATTTTCAAAAGGCCCTACCATCAAGACAAATTCTCACTTTGAAAACCTTTTCAAGTACTTCAAACTGCACAGACCAGTGTCTCACTCTCCATTGCCTAAATTAATATTTTGTCTTGTGGTCTCTAAATCAACTCCCCTATGAACCTTTTGGTGAAATTTCCTTTGAGTATCTTACCAAGACAGTTTTCTTGCTCACCTTAGCATCAGTTGGAATGATTAGTCAGTTTCTCTTCTTGCCAACCAGATTTTCTAGCTAAATAAAAGTTTCCTTTGGTTGCTCCACTCCCAGTTGAGATTCTCAGCCAAGAGAGTTTATAAATCCCTTACAAATAGGGACCTGACATGTATGAAAATTAAAGTCCATTAGGTTTATGCTGTTACTATTACATAGACCTTTACAACTCATTCATCCTAGGAGTCCTTGGAGGATGCATAGAGGGACACATTTTGGTACTCTCACACTACTTTCTCCTTCTTTTACCTTTGCTCAGAAAGTGGCAGATTGAGTCCATCTCTTAGCAGTGTCCTTTTTGAAGGTGAGTGTTCCTTGTGTTTTTTATTTGCCAGTTTTTGGATCATCACACCTCCCACATAACTGATAAATTCAGCTATGCATTAGCATCAGGAAAGATATTACTGATATTAAAGTGTAGATTTTGGAAGGAAAAAATATATTTTAATGATGTAATACTTACCTGATGCTAAATGGTAGATTTACTCCTTACTCTCCACACTGATGTCCCAATTTGGGCTGCTCTCACAAAAATATAAAATGGCCCTTCATAATTGCCAAAATGTATGGGGCTTACACACAGTGGCTTAGTATTCTGGGGGATTCTGGTATCATTGTCAGATTTGTTTCATATTAACAGAAAAGTGGGATGGTTAAAAGGTAAGAGGTCATTGTCACAGTTATTGTTCTGTCATGTGTTACAATGACTGCAGTGGAACATCACAGATGAGATGATACATTTTGTCTTTGTCACATTCTGACCCTTTTTAGAACAATTACATGAAAACCACTGAAACAAATGAAGATTAAGATTTTTGTATATATTTATAATTAGTGACATTAGAGTTTTGAGGCCATTGCAGCAATTTTTTTTAACTATTAACACATTTTTTTTAACTCAACTTTTTCTACAAAAAAAAAGAGCATCAGGTGGACCAGTGGTCTAAAGCACTCACCTTTACCGATCAATGCCATCTCATATCTGTCTCATGCTTGGCCACTAAGGGTATGTGAGAAACTTGCAAACAGGTTGCCATGGGTTGGTTATTCTTACTAGGGCTTTCCCTTGTTCTTCCTCCACCAGTTATACTGGACACAATGTATAGCCTATCTTGCGCTGGGAAATGGTGTTATCCTAAAACAACAACAAAAATCTGACCTTAATCACATTTTTTTCTTGTTATGAAATTGCTACTTTCTCGCAGTATATAAATCACCCAGTATTAAAATGATGATGCAACCTCCAAAATGGTTGTCATTAAATGGCTTCACCTAAATGGACATTGGTACCAACATTTGGTTTTCACTAAACATAATATAGCAGTATATTTAGCTAGTTCTAATAATGGTGTTCTGCTGATCTCCAGCATGGCACTATGCCCGTCTCAAAAATATTACGGCTTATGTATGCATAGTAGCATTGACAAAGAGTTTTCGTTAAAACAGTTCTTGCAATAATTAACTGCCTCTGAATAAAATTGGTCCATGAAATTAAGTTTAAACTTGGATATGGTTAAAAACCAGAATACAGTATGTTATAAAATTAAATTGTTAGAAAAACAGCCACTAGATGTGATATTTTGGATGCAGTGACCTCTTAAAGTAAGCTGGGACGGTGATGCACCAAATAAAAATTCTATGTTGACATCATCTGAGGTAGGACAGTAATCATTTGAGGAAGGGCAGAAACTCTAGGTGTGCCTCACAGTGGAAAACACTCATACATATATAAGTTTTATGGATTTTTTTGAAAACACATTCTTACACTATTGGAATACAAGTATTTTATAGTGGTAAAAAGATTTAAACACACTGGAATGTCTGTTTCACAGTGAAAAACACAATCCTACACATATAAAACAGACCTAAACACACTGGAATGTCTGTTTCACAGTGAAAAACACAATCCTACACATATAAAACAGACCTAAACACACTGGAATGATTGTTTCACAGTAGACAACAGTCCTATGCATATGAGAAATAGTATTTTGCTAAACCCGAATTTGTACCTTTTTATCATTTTCATAATTTCTAATGGATGAAGAAAAAAGACTGGGAATACTATGTAGTTTTTGTAAAATGTGCACCTTTTATTTCCAACAGATACAGGATATAACTAACTAAAACCATGTTTGAATTTTTAAAAATTTATTTTTGCATAAATTTGTAAATAGAAGTCATGTGAAAGTGAGGATCTAAAAGTATTTTACTTTTTTCAGACATGGCCCAGTACTTTATTGGTTGTATCTCATGACAGATCTTTCCTGGACTCGATTTCTACAGATATTTTACATCTCCATTCAAGGATGATTGATAATTATCGTGGCAATTATGAAGTTTTCCACAAAACACGAGAGGATAGATTAAAGAACCAACAGAAGGAGTATGAAGCACAGAAACAATACAGAGATCATATACAGGTTAATGACATTTCTAATTTATGTTGGTGTCAAACAGTAATTTTAACAAGAACTCATCTGATATTCCATTAGAGTGCCTGGAGACTAAGATATTTGCTTCTTGATTGTGATTGTCGTGTATTGTAGTATTGTATACATAATACTATTTTTAAACAATGAAAAGGGATTTATAATCATGCATCTTTTATAGAGAGGACCATATTTTCCAGGGAGATATACTAGGCAATTTATAATACATGTATTTAAATTCTTAAGTATATGATGTGATTCACATTGTTGTTTTTGCATTGGTGTTGAGTTCAGTATATGTGTTTTTCAGATTATCTTTAATAAATCAGTGTTCATGCATATTTCTTTTTGTGTTGCTTATAAAAAATCATGCAATATTATTATTCATGCCCATTTTATTTTTTAATTTCAGATATTCATCGACAGGTTTAGATACAATGCAAACAGGGCATCACAAGTTCAGAGTAAACTTAAGTTATTAGAAAAACTGTAAGTACTTTACTATGTTGTATTTTTTTAAGCCAAGTCATTTACTGTCTATTCTTGTTTATAAGTCAATCCCAGTTGCTTGATCTGCCATCACATAGTACACCGGCGGATCAGTGTTTTGTTTGTTCTGCTGATTACTCCTACAAGTCTGTATAAACCCAGTTGTGTTGTGTTGACACATTATGTGACGGCAAATCTGAGTCATTGCAGTTGGATTTGACTTATAAGTGAATATATAAGTTGTACTCTTCAGCATGTCACTTTAATTGTCTGGACCATAAATAAAAAAAAAATAATCACCGACAGTTAAGTTTAATCAGCAAAAGTGATGTGTATATCATAGATCAATGAAGTAATCTTCTACTGAAAGTCTTTAATTAAACAAAGTTACAAATTAAGTTCATTTTTCATTTGTATGATTTGACTAAATGTGTATGATTTGACTAAAGTTCTGAAATAACTCTTGCATATATTTTCATTAATTTTCAAGGTGTTATGACCCTTGTACTCACCAAAAAAAAGGTGTGGCGATGGAGACATTATCTGACCAATACTTCATTAATAATAGGTTTGTTATAGGCATCAAGTTTGATACATCAGCATTACAACTTGATACTATTTTCTTGTTTTATAAGGCCAGAGTTGAAGCCTGTAGAAAAAGAGCCAGAAGTCATATTAAAGTAAGTATTTTTTCAGTATTATCAGTAACAAAAAAAATGGTGAATGTTATGCATATAATATAATTCAATACAGTAATATTTATAATAATCATAATCAGAAAACAAATTTAATAATAATTACCAGAAATATAAAGAATGATGCACTTATCAGTCATGGATTTTAATGAATTGGAGTAATTTTCTATATTTTTCATGGAAAATGTCATTTTTGCATACTTGCTCTTTGCCCTAAATTTGTGAATTTATCACATTCATCATGCTATCTTAAAATCATTTAGTTTACCGATTCAGGTGATCAGTGTGCTATAAGAGTTTTTCCATTTAAACATGCATTGTACACAGGAAAGGCATTTTTTTAAATATATGTTAGAATACTTTAATTTCATTGAATTTCTTAAAATGGTTTTTAAAAAGATTCTCAGTTGCATCTATTGGTGAGTACCCCACATCAAAAGTGCCTTTCCTCGGTTCCAGATGTTTTACTGGAACAGCCGTAAGAGTAGATGTCATAAATGGATTATCAATGATCAAAGAAACATTGTTGTGATGGAGTGACAGCTATCAAATTTATTTTATTGAACAAAAATTTTGTAAAGAAAATACTCATAGCTTATAAGCAATTATTGAAAATTGTAATTAAATGTTGGTCCTTAGCTTTTTGTGGTTAGTGTTTGATTATTTTGATTAATCCCACCACTAATATTAATTTATTTTAATAATTATTTACAAATTATGAAAAGTTATTGTCAGTTTACAATGATAGCTCCTTAATTTAAGAAAAACCAATAGACAGAAATTTTGCACTGATTTATTTTTGCTTTGTTTTTACCTTTGAATTCTGTACAAGGTTTCAAACCATAGGTATAAGTATGTCAGTTTTAGTAATGTTTACATCATTTAAAATTTTTACATTACTATGGTGAAATGCTTTTTTCATTGAATTGATGTCATTTTGATGAAATGATAATTGTATTACATTGTTATGACATATCTTACATGTATGTAGTGTAATGTATTTTTACAGCTTCATGCTTATGGGACAGCATTTTTTTTAAACAGGTGAAATTTAAACGTTTTGTACTAAATCTTGTAATTAAATAATTATAGACTCTTTTCCAGTACATATTAAGTTATTTGAATTGGTTAATTTACCATGTTGACCTGCACTCTGTGTATGTCAAGAGGAATGTTCATAGTTCATGAAACCATTGTTTCAGACTTTTGCATATAATGAAACAATTGTTGACTCTTACTTTAGTGCATATTAAGTTTCATGAACTCTTTGTGTTGGTCAAGATCAGTTTTCCTGGTTAATAAAATGTAATATTCACCTCAGAAAAGTTATGTAATCATATCGTAGTATTAAGTTGGTCCAGATAAGTTATATTTAAAACCATTAGGTTTTCTCATTGAAAACAGACATCTACAATCCTATATATTCTATGTCTGAGAAGTTGCAGTGCAAGTGAGCTTTGCTCCTTTCTATTCATGTATTTCATTAATCTCAAAATCCATAATTTGACTTGCATAATTATAGTAACACATTATCATGCTGAACATAAAAATGTGTTTTATAATATGCTGTGTGGATGAGAAATGTTTCTTTTGCACAAATGCTATTTTGATATGGACATTAGATTAGATCCATATTTTTTAAAATTTGCAGATTTCCGGATTGTGAGAAGTTATCTCCTCCTATATTGGAGTTAGATGAAGTGAGTTTTCAGTACAACCCAGAAACAAAGATTTTCAGCAGTGTTTGTGTCAATGCTACCATGGAATCCAGAATATGTATTGTGAGTACAGTCTTTCCCAGTATATAGAATGTACTTTGTATATTGCATACATTATGTGAACAGCATACACTGTGTATATAATGTGTATACAGTAAACATGACATGCACTCTGTATATAGCATGCACTCAGTATATGACATTCTGTCAATAGCATACACTGTGCATATATCATGTATACAGTAGGCATCACATGCACTCAGTATATTGCAACACTCGTTAATATACGACACATTCTGTCAATAGCATGCACTGTGTATATAACATCTACATATATTATGCATACAGTAGGCATAACAAGCACTCTATATAGTATGCACTCTTTGTATAGCATGCACTCCTTGTGTAACTTGCACATTGAAATGTATTCACTCAAATAATTAGCTTCATTCTACAATGCATCCATCAGAAATAAGTAGACTCACAGTTGTGAGTGGGCCACTTTATACAGGTTAAAAACAAAAGCTGGCCAGAACAATTTGAATAGGGATTCCAGTGATTGCTGACTGATCAGGCTCTTGTGGAAGCTATTCTACATGATGACAGTGGGCAATGAAACTGTTCTTGAAGGCAGTTGATATTTTTGTGAGATTCCAGTATTTCATACCCTCTGGTCTCAGATGAAGTAATTGTTAGGTTTGACCAGGCAGGTCTCAGAGCTATGTGGTGGGTAATTAAATAACACAGTGTGGTCACTCTAGACTTGTCCCTTTCTTTTTTTCTGGCTGACCCATCTTAGCTTTTTTTAGTATACATATTACAGAGCTAATGCACTGTTAGTCTTGCTTAACAAATCAGGTTGCTTGTCTTTGGACTGCTTTGACATTGTTAATCTAATGTTCTGAGTTCCAATTATTTAAGTATGGGTCTAATCAGAGGCTTGTTCTTAGCTTGAGGAGGTCTGGATATTGTGCATTAAGAAAGCCATGACAGGATTGACCAATGGTCAGCATGCTTATACAGGTGACTAGAGATGATGACAGCAAGATACTTTAAATTATTGTAGCTGTCATTTAGATTCTACTCCTTGTCAAGGTCCTTCAGAATGGTACCTCAGCAGAATGGGTAATTCTCTTCAAGAGTTGGTCATCTGCAGAGTCAGCTTCTTCATGATGTATACTCCAGCAATTCATTTATGTGTGCCAGGAATAGGAGGAAGACTGAAAACTGCATTAGGAGATGGACTTGATATCATCTAGAACATTTTGTGTACACCTGGAAAGACAGTCCTCAGTTGAGCAATGTATTTTGTTCATACACATTATTGAAGATGTTTAATCTATAGGTGTTGGTGGAGTATTCTGTCAAAAATCTTAATGAAATATGATTGGATATCATTGATGTTCTGATTTTTTATCCAGTCCCTTTGCTAGGTATTGTATATGTAGGATATGATGTGTTGAATGACCTTCATTTCAGAATCCATGCTGGCAGTCTCAAAGTAAGTTGTGATATTCAAAGTGTGACATGATAGTCTTTTGTATAATGAGTCCCAGTTTCTTACATATGATGGAAGTCACATATCAGCCATTATTTTTCTAATGTTGAACAAAGTAATCTGCCAATAGTTTGCTGGTGTTGAACAAAGTAATCTGCCAATAGTTTGCTGGTGTTGAACAAGTAATCTGTCAATAGTTTGCTGGTGTTGAACAAAGTAATCTGCCAATAGTTTGCTGCTGATGAACAAAGTAATCTGCCAATAGTTTGCTGCTGATGAACAAAGTAATCTGACAATAGTTTGCTGGTGTTGAACAAAGTAATCTGCCAATAGTTTGCTGATGTTGAACTAAGTAATCTGCCAATATTTTGATGGTGTTAAACAAAGTGATCTGCCAATAGTTTTCTGGTGTTGAACAAAGTAATCTGCCAATAGTTTGCTGGTGTTGAACAAAGTAATCTGCAATAGTTTGCTGGTTTTGAACAAAGTAATCTGCCAATAGTTTGCTGCTGATGAACAAAGTAATCTGCCAATAGTTTGCTGCTGATGAACAAAGTAATCTGCCAATAGTTTGCTGGTGTTGAACAAAGTAATCTGCCAATAGTTTGCTGGTGTTAAACAAAGTGATCTGCCAATAGTTTGCTGCTGATGAACAAAGTAATCTGCCAATAGTTTGCTGGTTTTGAACAAAGTAATCTGCCAATAGTTTGCTGCTGATGAACAAAGTAATCTGCCAATAGTTTGCTGCTGATGAACAAAGTAATCTGCCAATAGTTTGCTGGTGTTGAACAAAGTAATCTGCCAATAGTTTGCTGGTGATGAACACAAAATAATGGACATCAGCCAATGGTTTAATGGTGTTGAGCAATGTCACTGATATCATCCAATAAGTTGCTGGTGTTGAACAAAAAATCTAGACATTAGCCACTAGGTTGCTAATGTTGAACGGTTTTCATTACTGAAGTATGGAGTAGCTGGGTGGTTTTCAAAACTTCAGAGATCTTACTGTAACAGGATAAAAATGCATTGGGTTGGATCTATTAAAAACACAATGAAGAGTGTGTGAGTAAGATGTTTATGATGCAAGTAACAAATATATAATTTATGACACTCTACACTTATTACTATAATTAAATCTTTCACACACAAACAACGTAAACCAAATGATTTAAAACCTAGCCTAAACATGCACACCATGTTCATCAGCAGATATGACAAATGGTATTATTTTTCGATAGCTAATATCAATATATAGTTTATCAACCTTTATCATCCATTATAACAAGTGGTATTGTTTGTACATGGATATGATCATTGTATCAATTTATCAACAGATATGATTATTGTTCTTCAGCAAGTATGATGTTGCATTAGATCGTCATACAAAATAATAATACTGATATTTTAATTGAAAATGCTGTTATATTATTAATCAATGAATATGATGCCGTTGTCTGATGATTACTTGCAGATGACAGTTAATAAGCTCTATCCACTACTCACGATGAAAGAATATTTAGTCTTTTCCTTCTGGTCTGCTGAAGGATCCTTCAAGAACATCCATATTCTGTGGATCTAACGGTCATTCAGGAACCTCAGTACACCCTGGACCTAATGGTCCAGAGCATTTGGCCCCTCACACCGAGTCTAGCAGTATCCTCTATTGAACTACAATTAACTACACTATCTGGGTGAAACAGCTGTTACGGAAATCACCAACTTCCCAGAACAGCTAAAATGCTGTTACACACTTTGTGTGAGATACTCCAAAATTGTGTTGACAATGAACACAGTGATAAATGTGTGTACATAAACCAGCTAGAATACACATTAAATTCATTGTTTATAAGAATGACTGTATGAGATTAATAATACAATAACCAGATCTGGACATGAATTTGGACATGAATCTCTTTTCAACAATACTACTTGCACTGGATTATAAAAGTTTGAAGACTTGCATTGCTTAATAGGTACAACATAAAAATAAATTCAGCTTGTCACTTTGGCTACAACAAATATTGATCAGGGCTGCTGAGACAAATAGTCTCATGTCTAATAGCAGGGCATTATGTAATATAGGTTTGACTTTATAGAAATTTGGAATAAATTTTGTAATATTTAATTTATTAGACAATTTTATCTCATAAAGCAGATAGCAAGAAAGAATAAAGCTTTACAATTTTAAATTCTTCTACCGAAGATGATTGCTTCTGTTAATGGAGATCCTCTTCAAAAGGTTCTATGGGCTGTTCCATTTAAACATACATGGTACCCAGGGAAGGCATTTTTTTAAAAATACATCAGAGTATTTTATTTACACAAAGTTTCATATTAAAATGAAAAGAAAATTATAAACTGCATCTATGGATGAGTACCCTACATTAAAAGTGCCTTACCTGGGTGCCAGGTATGTTGTACTGGAACAACTTTAATGCATTATGTTGATGGAAACAAAACTAGCGCTCTAAATGCTGTAGATGTGGTCAATCCGAGAGCCAGAAAATATGGTTTAACAGCCCCCACCACCTTTGTACTTTGTGCATGCTACAGTAAGTGAACAGAAATTGGTATGTTGAAATCACCATAACAGCACTATGGGTAATGCTGAACACAACAGTCTACATTCATATTCATATACAATACATAAGTTATTTTCATCTATCAAACACTGTCTATGGAGATTTGGAAGAGTCTGATAAGCCTACATAATAATTATGTGGCAGGTTCTTTCATTAATCTACCAGGAATTTTATCTGGACCATTTGCTTTTTGTGCTTTTGATGTTTATGACTACTTATTCAGTGATGGTAGTATGAGACGTGGAGGACATATGACTAGTTCATGATTTGGTAAGTGGTACATGTACTTTTGTGAACTCTAAGGCAGATCGCTGACTTTTTAAGGTGTTTGCTGTGTTGTTCTGACAAAAGTGGTGAGACCATCTTTTTTTCAAGAGAGGAACACCTGTACTTTCTTACTCTGCTTGATGAAATTCAAAAACTTTTTGGATTTATAATATGCAGCATGTGTATAACATGCACTCAATATAACATGCAGTCTGTATGTAACATGCATTTTGTGTATAAAAGCACTCTATATTACATGCTTTCTATAATATGCTGTCTGTGTATAACATGCACTCTGTATAGCATGCATTTTGTGTATGAGAGCTCTGTATTACATGCTTTCTATAATATGCCTTCTGTGTATAACATGCACTGTGTATAACATGCATTTTGTGTATAAGAGCTCTCTCTGTATAACACTCTCTATAACATGCAGTCTGTGTATAACATGCACTCAGTACAACATGCATTTTTATTTACAAGAACACTTTCTGTATTACATGCTCCCAATAACATGCACTCTCTTTATAACATGCACACAGTTTATATAACATGTATTATGGTTACAAAATGCAATCACTGTATTTTATGTGCACAGATCTAAACTGCCAAGACAGAGCTGTTAATAATTGTTCTGAATACAGCATTTGTGGTGGACAAATTTTTCACAATTAAGCAGACTCTGAGAGAGATCACACAAATACATTCCAACAAATTGACCATCCTAAATACTGTAATCTGTCTAGATCTGCGGTAACATAATTATATCTCATCCAACTTGGCACTTTAAAGACTATAATGTCACTAGATCCACAGAAACACAAAATATACCCCATCAAACACACCTCTTTAAATATTATAATATCACTAGATTCGTAGTAACACAAATATATCTCATCAAACTTGACATTTTTAAATGCTGTAATATCACTAGATCTACAGTAGCACATATATATATATATATATATATATATATATATCACTAGATCTCAAATATATCCCATCAAACATACCTCTTTAATTACTATTATATCACTAGATCTGCAGTAACACAATCATATCCTATCAAACATACGACCTTAAATGTTAAGCTCACCAAAGTGAAATCCAATTTTTCAACAAAGTCATATATTGTTCATCTACAAGAAAGCAAGGCAGCTGACATGGGCAGTTATCAAACCCATGATCCTTGCATTAGGAGTCTGATGCTCTACCAAATGAGCTATCACAGATGTCTGCAATTTCAAAAGACATTTTTTGACATGGGTATCAACTCTAATTTTCAGTAGAAAAATGTATAAATGTAATTAATATCTTTGTTTACAGCATATTTTACCAGGGAGAGAAAGGTTTAATTTGAAAAAACCTCTCCAACATACAACCAAGTAAAATGTGAGTGCCAAACAGAGTTAAGTTTAGGTGTAATCTGAAATGTCCTAAATAATTTATTCTATTTCTCTGCTTTAACTATTTGAAGAATAAGGTGTACTGATGCAGTCTCTTTGATAGAGTCTACATCTGCATTCCACCAAGACTTAACTTTGTAGCAAATTGTTGTTTATGTCTTTACCTCCATAATTTATCATTGGGGGGTGTGTAGAAATACTGCTCATTACGTTTTTATCAATGTTTTACCCAAGAATATATCATATTTTGACACTAGCTGGGTTTTAGGTGTTTTAAACTATGTATTTATTTTCAAGTTCAAGTCTTTGGGTAAGTTCCTCTATTGTCTTTTTTTTCATGAAATCATAATGTTACATGTATTCATTACAAGGCAGTTATATAATGATTACATGGCATATTTTGCATTTGGCTATAGGGATAGGGGTGAGGTAGTTTCAGAGCCAACAGTATTGTTAGAGTTTTAGTGCAGGCTTTTCTTTTCTTTGCTAAACGTCTTTGATACTTGATTCCATTGTCATGAGACTTTGAACATGGAAATATTTGGAGATTTATTACTATCATATTTATTTCTTTAGCAGGTCTTACACTGAAGGAGCTTATGGGATGGTTTGTTTTCTGTTGTTCATTATCTGTCCATCTGTTAGCAAAAATTTGTTCTCACTACTCCTCATGAAGTACTTGGAGGATTGCAATGAAACTTTATATGCACATTAATTCCATGCTCCAAGTTGGTCCTAAATAAAAATGGTACTACTCAGATCTCCACAATGTACTGGTTGATAATTTTGTTGTCAGTATTCCTCCTGAACGGATGGTCATATCAACATGGGATTTTTGCAGAAAGACTTCTTATGATGATTAGAGGATCATAAATGAAAATGATGCCAGTCTGATGTCCAGTATGCCCATCATGGTAGCCATCTTGAAAATCAAATTATTGTAGGTACACCTAATTGGAAAGTTATATTGATATGGGGTTTTTACCAGAAGATTTCGGATATCTGGTTGGTCCTAAGTGAAACTTAAGCCAAAGTCTATCCAAAATGGCCCCCACATTATTGATCTTCAAAGTCGTATTATTGCTTCTCTGGAATGAATGGTTATATCTTCATGAGGTTTCACTGAATGACATCATATAATATCTATTTAGTTCTAAATGAAAATGGTGCAGATATGATATCTAATATCAGTACCACAATCGTCTTTATTAAGATCTTGTTGCTAATACTGAAAAAATGCTCATACTAACATGGGGCTTTTACAAGAAGACTTCTAACAACATCAAGTTGGTCCCAGTTAAAAATATTGCAGATCTCATGCCCAGTATTAAACATCAAGCTATATTGGCTTTCCTTGACCCACTTTTCATGATTGAATGATTTTTCCTGGAAATATAGGTCCCATAGTTGTCATTAAGTTGACAGTCATGATGTTTATTTCTTTTAGGTCTGTGTCTGATAAGCTGTTGTAGTGTTTACAGGAAATCTTTGGATACTTTGCAAAGAGAGTTTTTGTTAGGTAGGGTAAAAATCTGAGACATAAGTTTTTTTTCCAGGATGTGTGTATTTAATTCAATAATGGTATGATCCTTTATACTGTTATCATTCAGTTTTATGCATATGAAATCAGTATAGATCACCATTGAATAATTGGGTCATCGTGACCTTTTTCCATTTTGAATGATTCTTTTAAATACGAAATTTATATATTTTGAGAAGTGTTATCCCTCTAGTTGTCACATCATTTTGAATTGGTTTTTGGTTTGGTGTTTTACAGAATAGCAGTTTCATGACTGTCCATATGTCTGTCTGCCTGCTTATGTGCCAATCTGTATATGGTAGATAATGCTGATATGCCTATCTGTATATGGTAGAAAATAGTTTGAGGGACATAAGCTTTACTCTAGTTAAAATCAAGAATTAGCTTGTTGTAAGTGCTTAAAAAAAAGTTTATATTTAACATTGAAGTCCTTATTAAATTTTTTTCTGCTATTCTTGTACTTTGTGTTTTTGCAGTATTTCATCTCAAGTCATGTAAGACAGATTAGCTGTGATTTCCTTTGACAGTTTTTATGCAGTGAGTTTTTGCAGTGTTTTATACTAAGTTGTGTCAGACAGATGAGCTGTAATGTCCTTTGATGGGGCCCTGAGGTGCTGAGTGGTCTAAAGGGATGTCAGTTATGGATCACTGCCATCTCACCTGTCTTTGTGGGTTTGAGTGTATGATTGATCAAATGTGGATATGTGAGAAAGCTTGCGAGTAGCTTCTCATGGATCAGTGTTTTTTTTTTTCCAGTGATTTCTCGTTTCTTCCTCCATTAATACAGGCTGCCATGACTATCATGTGCTGAAAAATGGCATTAAGACCAACAACAACAACAACAACAATGTCCTTTGACATTTCTTGCTTGACATAATTTTGGTGATTAAGAAAAATTAGAAATAATCTTATCTTTTTTAAAGGTTGGAGAAAATGGTGCAGGGAAGACAACATTGTTAAAGATTTTACTTGGAGATCTGCAGCCAGTGAAAGGAGTGAGACATGCCCACAGGAACCTGAAGATCGGTTACTTCAGCCAACATCACGTGGATCAACTAGAAATGGACCTTACATCTGTTGAACTCATGGCCCAGAGATTCCCAGGTTTAATTCTGACTCATTTTAAAATCCATTACTTGTATAGTCAGCTTTACAAATTTACACTTATTCATTTTGGTATCCGCTATTTGCCTAAATAATTGAAAGGTTTTATTAACAAGTGACCATTGCATTGAGCTAACTGTTCTGGTGTAAATTGAATGTTGAATCTAGTTGTGATTAATTTTTGCAAAGTATGGGAGAACTATTATGCTATCCATAGCATCAGTATCTTTGTCGGCATCTGGATAAAAAAAAAACTCCATAGAAAAGTTGTTTTAAGAAATTGTGTAAGGATCATCATGATGAACTATGCTTGTAATAGTTTACACAAGCTATGTAAGGATCATCATGATGAACTATGTAATAGTTTACACAAGCTGTGTAAGGATCATCATGATGAACTATGTAATAGTTTACACAAGCTGTGTAAGGATCATCATGATGAACTATGCTTGTAATAGTTTACACAAGCTATGTAAGGATCATCATGATGAACTATGTAATAGTTTACACAAGCTGTGTAAGGATCATCATGATGAACTATGTAATAGTTTACACAAGCTGTGTAATGATCATGATGAACTATGCTTGTAATAGTTTACACAAGCTGTGTAAGGGTCATCATGATGAACTATGCTTGTAATAGTTTACACAAGCTATGTAAGGATCATCATGATGAACTATGTAATAGTTTACACAAGCTGTGTAATGATCATCATGATGAACAATGCTTGTAATAGTTTACACAAGCTGTGTAAGGGTCATCATGATGAACTATGCTTGTAATAGTTTACACAAGCTGTGTAAAGGTCATCATGATGAACTATGCTTGTAACAGTTTACACAAGCTATGTATGGGTTATGATGAACTATGCTTGTAACAGTTTACACAAGCTATGTATGGGTTATGATGAACTTACTTGTAATAATCAGGTAACACAGTCTGTGTAAGTGTCATCATGATGAACTATGGTTGTTCCTCCAAAGTTACTCAAATCCAGTGACTTTAATCTTTAATCTAATGTGGACAGTTATGATTGATTCTAAATCAGATTTTATGAACAATGATTAATACAAAAAAAATGACTTTTTGGTTTGTAGCTTTCCTTGCCTTAAAGCTAAGTGAGCTTTTGGTATGGCTATGTATCCATCATCAGTCTGTCCGTTGTCCATCCATATGTCAGTCAATAATTGCTTTTACAACACTGATGCAATTTAGAAGTTGATGTCAAGATATCCACACATATAGTTGATTTTGCATCTGACTGGTTGCCACTGTTGCCATTAGAAGACATATTTGGTTGAGTTTTAATCAGACTTGTAATATGTACTTATATCATCAAATTCTCAGATGATTTCAATAATGAGTGAGATCTACACATGACTTCTTGGTTTGCATTGTGACATGTGTCTTACAAACCACAAATCTAGTATTTGTAACTTATGCCCCTTTGCAGGGGCCGTCCTTTAGTTGATCAAGATCACTTTAGTCCATTTTTGTGTGCATGATAATTAGTGTTACTATGGAGACTACTAAAAACATTGATTGCCTTCTGGCTTGTAATAGATTTGAGACTAGTGATATCATTACAAATTGACTGTATGTACTATTGAAGTGATCTTTTAATTACAGAATAACCCTAACCCTTACAAATTGACCACATGTAATACTGAAATGACCTCCAAATTACAGACTTAGGAACAATAGGTAAACTTAAAAAATGTAATCAGATGTGGACACATGATTCTTTGTGTTTGATCTGCATATGCTTTTTATATTTAGTTCAGTGGAGTTTGTCAGGGAACCAGTTTAATTTGACAGGAATACCTATGACACTTTAAAATGTCAAGAAATCAGTCTAACTTGACAGGAATACCCTAAAGCACTTTCAACTGTCTATATTTTTAATGCAAAATATCCTGAAGCTTATGCTTATGCAGCATTTTCTAGAAATGGCATCCACTGAAACAAAACATGTTGAAGATGAGAGAGACAGTATGTCTCTAAAAACGTTAGTACATGAAGTATGAAAAGGAATATTCAGATTCTTGCAGGGGAAAAGCAGAAAAGGCAACAATTTCATTTGTTGGACATTATATCTGGAATTGAGTATGCTTCATGGAGGAGGGTGGGTGATGATAGCCAGATTCTAAATAATAAACCCAAAGTTTATGCTTGAAGAAGAAGCAAGAACTGGGTTTGAAATTGCAGTTTTATAAACCGTAATGGAGGTACTTAAAGGTTACTGGCCACATATATTATACAAACTTGTGATATTAATAATGGCATAAAACACATTTGTTATCTATACACACACCATAAAAATGTTTAATCAGATTTAAAAATCTGCATTTTTTAATTAAAAAATTATTTGGCAATCTCCATAAACAATTGGTAGTTTCCACATGCCAAAAACATATAATATATTTATCCCATCTATTCAACCTAGCCATTCAAGTGTTTAATTTATCCACGTAAATATCTATATAAACTATTACTGTTTAAAATAATCAAAAATTCATTTTGAATATGCTGAGTGTAGATTTTGATCAAACTCTTTATTTTGTGTTATTATTACCAATATGACCTCAAAAGAATATTTAAAAGAAATATGAGGTATTACTCTGAAAAATGTATCATTTATAGGTGGAAAAGCTGTAGAATGGGTCATTCATATATATATATATATATATATATATATATATATATATATATATATATATACTTTACACACACACCTACCTTATTTACCATATGTATCGGGACTTGATAAAATAATTTTTGTTTTCTTCCTGTCCAGTCCTTATAATAAAACTTTTTTCATCAAGGTTTATGTCCCAGGACTTAAAAAAAACCAAATAATTTTATGTTGAATTTGTGCACACACACACCTCTTTGCACAGTACAGTAAAGTAGATAAACAAAACATTTATTTGAAAATAAATTGAAAGAAACAAACCTTGTGTTGTTATTATTTATTACTTCCATTTTCATCATTCCAATTTTTTAAAGAAAAAAATATATCCACAAACTCCATATATTTAGTGGATGCCTGTTGTGTGTTATCGCTTAGCTAGGATAGCAAAATCTCAAAAGAGATGGGAATATCACCCATTTGCTTGAAGGCAATTCCCATTCATGCATGATACATTATAAGATTGGATTGTATCCAAGTTAACTATACAACAGCATCTTGCAAATAAAAATCATCATTTGAAAATACATTCACTATGGGTGTAAATGATAATCTTTTCCATGGCATGGGTTACAAATGTATTATTAAAGCAAGTTATTGCTGAGTATACTATTTACCCTGTAAACATTAATACCCGTTTGTTTTAATTATGATTACATATGTAAAATAAATAGAAGCCTGAGAGATAAATAAATACAACTGGCAGCAAGCAATAAATTCATTGCTTAAACTTACCATCAAGATATCAGATACAAAGGTCATTTTATTACAAAGCAAACCAACCCAATAATCTGACTTTAAATTCTTTTAAGTGTGGCGATTTTTTTTTATGAAGTCTGCTGACATAAGGAAGCCAACTTTGGTTTCTTTGGATTCTTTTAAGTGTGCCGATTTCTTTCTTTTATAAAAGTGGGCCGACATAAGGAAACCAGCATAAGTTCATTTTTGCCTGTATTAACAGGAATTTTGAAAATAAATTGAAACAATGAACAGTTTTGAAAGCAACACAATCTAGTGTATTATGCACTCACATCAATATAAGGCTGAACAATAAATTAGTTTTCAATAGTTTCATTTAAATTTTCCTTATCCATAGTTTATAGTGTTTAATTTCTTGACAACAAGAAGCATGTACATCACTTCTGGTTGGTGTCCTCTGTAAGGTGGAAATGCAAATTTAATGTAAAAAGAAAAATGTTATAGTATGGCCAGTGACCTTTACAGTTAAAGCCATGCTGTCTTTATTCTATCAGTAAAAGAGGGACAAACTATGTGATAACACTTCAGTCTACTCCAAAATAACACAAGGTAACAAACTATTGAAATTTGAAATCTGAACCTTCAATGACTCCATGCTAAATAACACATTCCAAACGGTTATCCGTGAATGATACTGGTAATTTACCAGGTTTTAATGACAGTTTTAACACTTCTCTGGAGGGTAACTCTTTTGGTCTACTTCAGAGTGACCGCACCAGTGATTGCAAGAAAACTTTTCATATTGCTTCAATGCTATTCTTCTATGCAAGTGACTTATGGGTCTTGATCTCTACTTATGAATGTATAATTTAATTAATAAATAGATAAAATGAAAGATGTGTACTGACATTTATTTCCCAAATACTCCTGAAAGTAAGTTAACTTTATTTTAATTTTAATATAAATCTTTATTGTTATCTTTGGCATACATTTTTTTGAATACTTTATTCCCCAATAGCCACATTACACTCTGCTGTAGTTGCCATTTAGTAAAGTACTTAAATCCTATATGGCAAAGATGTTTGGAATGTCTTCTTTACCATGGTGCAAGTTATGAGTGATGAGATTTACAGGTAAAATAAAACAATTTACATGGAATTTTGGTTTATGTATGCGTTACAAAACGTTTTAGTTAATATAATGTTTGCCTTCGCTTCATCAAATGTTCACAGTCTGAACTGTTTGAATGGATGTTATCCAATTCAACAATAGTATTGCATGATAATGTTATATCTTGCTGAAAATCCACTAAATTTACACAAAAAATTGAGTGCCTTCATGAGAAGTTCTTGTTAGGTCTGTGCTTAGAAAAATGTTAAAGTTTACAAAGTTTGTGTGTGTTGTAAGTTTTACTTTGAACACTTGCATCAAGATGTGCTGAGTAGCATCTTGCATCATCACTATAAGCCATCACACTGCAGATATCGTAGCATTATGACTGAAAAATTGTTAAAGCTACGTTAAAAATCTAAATCGCACACGTCATCTACACATATTACACCTTACGAATGACATTGTAATGCTATTCAATTTCCAAAGAATCCAGATGTATTTGAAAATTATTTGAAGCTTTATCTGTTAAAACCATTATTTTTTCACTATGTGATAAATGCATTTTTCCATTTGTTCTCATTTCAAACAGAATGTGTTAAATCCACTATTTCACCAAGGCAGGTGAAAAAGTATAAATTATTTACATCACAAGCAGAGGATCTTAAATTTTTATGCTCATTTCAAATGAAATATATGAAACTTGTGAAATATTTGCTCTTCTTGGCTTGGCAAGCGTGTTATTGAATTTATTAATCTAGTTTTATAAATTTCATTTGAAATGATCACAACTGTATGATTTTGTTTTATTGCATGACAAAATATATAGAAAGATGTAGTGAATTGAAATGCATTTGGATGCCTTGGTTGTTATCCCTTTTAAAAATATTATTACGGTCAGATAGAAAATGAATTTGATTTTGGCCAAGGTCAGGTCCAAAATACAATTATCTTTAGCATATGATGAATAAAAAAAAACTGACAAAAAATGCATATTAAATTTACTTAACATTTCCCTTTGCATTTGTTTCTCATGTCATTTTTGACATAATGAGGTTTTATTACATATGTTACATATAAATATAATATTGATTTATTAATACAAATAACACAATAGTCATGTGGAAATATCGTTTGAAACAAGCCCATTTGTAAACTATCGTATGTATGAAAGTACAGCATGACTTAGATTTTAAATGAACTGCAATAAATTGTTCACACCTAAGTGTCATATTCATATAGTGATTGAATTAAAGACTGCCAAATTAACCACATTGCACAGATTAATTGATGTTATAATTTTAATTAGGTAAAAATTCAGAGTACTACCGCAACTGTTTGGGAGGTTTTGGTGTCAGTGGGGAGCTGGGAATGCGACCTGTAAGCAGTCTATCTGGAGGACAAAAGAGCAGGGTTGCCTTTGCTGTCATGTGCATGACAAAGTAAGTAATCTAAGTTTTACAAAGTATTATCTTGCATCATAGAGAAACCCATTTGTTTATAACTTATCTCTGTAAACTAAGTTTAGCTAAAATCACCATTTGTATAACAGTCCTGTTATTTATTTGTGTATAGACAAGTAGCCCTGTCAGGCCTCATCTTTGTGAATAGACAAGTAGCCCTGTCAGGCCTCATCTTTTTGTAGAGACAAGTAGCCTGTCAGGCCTCATCTTTGTGTATAGGAAAGTAGCCCAGTCAGGCCTCATTGTTGTGTTGTGACAAGTAGCCCTGTCAGGCCTCATCTTTGTGTATAGACAAGTAGCCCTGTCAGGCTTCATCTTTGTATAGTGACAAGTAGCCCTGTCAAGCCTCATTTTTGTTTAGCAACTAGTAGCCCTCTCAGGCCTTATCTTTGTGTATAGACAAGTATCCTTGTCAGGCCTTATCTTTGTGTAGAGACAAGTAGCCCTGTCAGGCCTCATCTTTGTGTAGAGACAAGTATCCCTGTCAGGCCTCATTTTGTGGAGAGACAAGTAGCCCTGTCAGGCCTCATCTTTGTGCAGAGACAAGTAGCCCTGTCAGGCCTTATCTTTTTGTAGAGACAAGTAGCCCTGTCAAGCCTTATCTTTTTGTAGAGACAAGTAGCCCTGTCAGGCTTCATCTTTGTATAGCGACAAGTAGCCCTGTCAGGCCTCATCTTTGTTTAGCAACAAATAAACCTGTCAGGCCTCATCTTTGTGTAGAGACAAGTAGCCCTGTCAGGCCTCATCTTTGTGTAAAGGCAAGTAGCCTGTCAGGCCTCATCTTTCTGTTAAGACAAGTAGCTCTGTCAGGCCTCATCTTTGTGCAGAGACAAGTAGCCCTGTCAGGCCTCATCTTTGTGTAGCAACAAGTAGCCCTCTCAAGCCTCATCTTTGTGTAGAGACAAGTAGCCCTCTCAGGTCTCATCTCTGTGTAGAGACAAGTAGCCCTCTTAGGCCTCATCTTTGTGTAGAGACAAGTAGCCCTGTCAGGCCTCATCTTTGTGTAGAGACAAGTAGCCCTGTCAGGCCTCATCTTTGTGTAGCAACAAGTAGCCCTGTCAGGCCTCGTCTTTGTGTAGCAACAAGTACCCATGTCAGGCCTCGTCTTTGTGTAGAGACAAGTAGCCCTGTCAGGCCTCATCTTTGTGTATAGACAAGTAGCCCTGTCAGGCCTCATCTTTGTGCAGAGACAAGTAGCCCTGTCAGGCCTCATCTTTGTGTAGAGACAAGTAGTCCTGTCAGGCCTCATCATTGTGCAGAGACAAGTAGCCCTGTCAGGCCTCATCTTTGTGTATAGACAAGTAGCCCTGTCGGGCCTCATCTTTGTGCAGAGACAAGTAGCCCTGTCAGGCCTCATCTTTGTGTAGAGACAAGTAGCCCTGTCAGGCCTCATCTTTGTGTAGAGACAAGTAGCCTTGTCAGGCCTCATCTTTTCAGACAGAAGGTTACCTTGATATACACAGAGGATTTAATTAATCCAACAAGAAAGAAGACTTGTGCCGGTACCAATTCATTGGTATATTATTCAAAATTTAGTTTTAAAAATGCATTGTTTTGGGTACAGTAGAGCATTTTTTGAAAAAACCACCCCTACTGCCCAAAAATATTTTCCTCTCCTTTTGATAGAGTAGAAAAATTCTTGAAAGACCAATCCTTTGGACCAAAAATAGTCTCTCATGACAGGTCAAGTACTATATAATGAATAAAATATTGGCATAGAGAATGTGGTTTCTTAAGTCAGATGGTTTCTTGATTTTATCCCTTTAAAAAAATAAATGATTATGTGATTATGGTCAGGTAGAAAATGAAAATGATGGTCTCATATATATATATATATATATATATATATATATATATATATATATATATATATATATATATATATATATATATATATATATGAGAGAGAGATATGCCAACATTTGCTAATATTTTCAGTTACTTATTTTTATTCCTTTATTTCAGTCCAAACTTTTTCATTCTTGATGAACCCACTAACCATTTAGACATGGAGACAATAGAGGCATTGGGTCATTCACTGACAAAATTCCAGGTAATGACAAATTTCCTATTTTCTATTTTTGCACCCAAAGGGCATAACTATTATGTTGTGATGCACATCAAGTTCTTACTTGCTACCAAGTTTTGTGAATGTTTTGTACTTGGAGGTAAGGAAGAAGCCTATCAAATTCTGGGTCCAACAGGCAAGTTTACTCTGACTGAAAGAATAAAAAAATGGTTTCCTGTACAACAATATTAATTCTAATAGCTCTTTATCTCCTACTGTAGCTAAGATTTATATGGGCAACTCAAAATGATGTGATCATAATATTACAAAGTGTCTTAACTGCACAACTTAAAATGATGTGTTTATAACATTTAAAAAAAATCACTTAACTTGGCAACTCAAAATGAAGTGATCATAATTATAAAATAATTGAACTGGGCAACTCAGAATGATCAGATAATAACATTATAAAATCACTTAACTTGGCAACTCAAAATGAAGTGATCATAACATTATAAAATAATTGAACTGGGCAACTCAGAATGATCAGATAATAACATTATAAAATCACTTAACTTGGCAACTCAAAATGAAGTGATCATAACATAAAATCACTTAACTGGGTAACTCAAAATGATGAGTTCATAAGATTACAAAATTTAATTCAGCAGCTCAAAATGATGTGATCATGATATAATATTCAATATGACATCACTTTTTACCTAGGTATGTCCATGTCCTATGAATTCAGCTGTAAATTAAATGTAAAATGATATGCTGCTTTTTGTGTTTCTTATTAAATAAAGACAAGTACAAATCTTAAGTTTTAAGAATCCTGATATGTTCTTTAAAGAAAATGATAAAGTCAACAAACAGTAAACTAGATCTTTGAAAATCTTTTGCAGTTATGATCAGCTGCACTGGTAAATGAACCACATAAGTTTTCTGATCACAGTAATTGTATCATTAAAAAATGAATAACTGGCCAATACATCCTCATCCTTAAGTATTTGATAGAAGTGTCCAAGACAAATTTCATGAATATTTAAAAACTCATTCAGCTTTTATTTTGTTTTCAGTTAGGGATAGGGCACTTTTCCCCCATACTTTAATTTGCAATGATCCTTTTGGGGGTTAAATTATCAGCTGCAGGTGGTGCAAGCAAATCAGCCTATAAGCAATCTTCTATAACTTGAATGTTGTATAAGTTGTATGTTGACTGAAATGTAGACTCTGATTTGTCAGTGTACTACTTGATGGCAGATCTGTATGTGGTATTTGTATAATCTGAATGTAGATCTCAGTATTTGTATGATATGACTATAGACCTTGTATATGGTATTTGTGTGATCTGACTCTAGATCTCAGTATGTGGTATTTGTTTGATCTGACTATAGATATCAGTATGTAGTATTTCTATGATCTGTCGATCTCATTATGTGGTATATGTGTGATCAGAATGTAGACCTCAGTATGGTATTTGCATGATCTTGTAGACCTCAGTATGTGGTATTTGTGTGATATGACTGAAGACCTCAGTATGTGGCATTTGTGTGATCTGATTGTAGATCTCAATATGTGGTATTTGTATGAAATTACTATAGATCTCAGTATGTGGTATTTGTATGATATGACTGTAGACTTCAATATGTGGTATTTGTGTGATCTGCCTAGATCTCAGTATGTGGTATTTGTATGATCTGACTATAGATCTGTTGATCTTAGGATGTGGTATTTGTGTGATCTGAATGCAGACCTCAGTATGGTATTTGTATGATCTGATTGTAGACCTCAGTATGTGGTATTTGTATTATCTGACTCTAGATCTCATTATGAGGTATTTGTATGATCTGACTAGACCTCAGTATGTAGTATTTGTATGATTTGAATGTAGACCTCTGTATGTGGTATTTGTATGATATGGCTATAGATCTTGGCATGTGTTATTTGTATGATCTGACTGTAGATCTCATGTGGTATTTGTATGATCTGACTGTAGATCTCATGTGGTATTTGTATGATCTGACTGTAGATCTCAGCATGTGCTATCTGTATGATTTGACTAGTTTTCAATATGTGGTATTTGTATGATATGGCTGTAGATCTCAGCATGTGGTATTTGTATGATCTAATTAGTTCTCAGTATGTAGTATTTGTTTGATCTCATTAGATCTCATTATGTGGTATTTATGTGATCTTACTGTAGATATTTGTATAGGGTATTTGTTTGATCTCACTAGATCTCAGTATGTGGTATTTGTATGATCTGCCTAGATCTCACTGACATTATATGATCTGACTGTAGTTCTCAGTATGTGATACTTGTATGATCTGTCTATAGTTCTTATTCTACCTCTCCCTCAATAACTCACTCACAGTTGGGTCCAAAACATTGACCACACTATAAGTGAGGGAGTAAATTACTGAGAGACTTTTTCTTAAAAAACATTATGCCCTCCCTGCTGGGTGGGGCATCTTGGCTGTTGAATAGTTAAATAATCATTTTATAATCATGTTGGGAATAATTCTCATTAAAGCACTTTCTCAAATGGAGTTGTTTCTTGTTCTGTATAAATTACCTTTAAGCACTTTCTCAAATGGAGTTATTTCTTCTCTATAAATTACCTTTAAGCACTTTCTCAAATGGAGTTGTTTCTTGTTCTGTATAAATTACCTTTATTTCAAGATGTTCAACATCTGAAAATTTGTTAACGTCATTCCAACTGGTTTCAACAACCTTCACATGTATGTGAAAACATTGTGTATTGTGTCACTGCTTTTTTGCTATTGTTCGTTAGACTGGTTTCCTGCTTCATATGCTCCCTGGTATGCTCCCTGCTTTGCACTCCATTGTAAAATGTAACACAGAGAGTATAAATCTAGGGAAGTTTCCCAACCAAACAAGATTCCTTTCTACAAAAACTAGGGACATTGATTTAATTTTTAGTGAAACAACTGTCAACTTTGATAATCAATTTTTTATTATTCTTTTAAATTATTGATGCTGATATTTTATTGCAAATGGTAGTGAAAGTTCTTCAACTACCTGAGGAAATTTTACCAATTACCAATTTTGATTGTGATTTTAATTACATTCAATGACTAGGGGTCATTGGGATGCACAATTAACTCCACATTATCAAGGGAGTGGTGTATGTGATATTTGTGTGTTCTAATTGTAAATCACAGTAAGTGGTATTTGTATTAGCTGACTAGATCTCATTACATGACATTTGTATTATGTGACTGTAAATCTCGGTGTTAATATTTGTATTATCTGACTAGATGGCAGTACATGTAGGGTTCCCACGCTATCAGAAATCAGGAAAAAAAAGTCTGGAGAAATTATAATTTGTTTCCTGACTGTGAAAAGTTTTTGAATTTCTTAAATATTGGTGGAAGTCGGTCAAAACTCATGAATTTCTTAAACCACTTGATGCCCAAAACAATCATGTAATTGAGCCATTACTAAACTGATTACAAGTTAAATTTATTGAGTTCTAACCAGAATATTCGGATGGTGCAGTAGGGATTATTTGAGTGCTTGCAGTAACATATATGCTTGAATCAATCCAAGTGCTCAGTTGATTAGATTCATTTAGTAGATTTATTTTCAAAGTCAGCTTGATAGCCATATCTTTCCTTACATGGATAGTATGAAACCCAGTCTAGCATCACAAGAGATCAACATGGTGGTGACAAAATATAGCTGCTTACTAAATGGCCTAGTAAACTTTAAATGTTGTTAGATCAACATGCATGAAATTGATTTGAAAATTACTTATTTTCTCAGAAATTGTGAGTATTAAAATTGTAATGTCTATATTCTGCTGAAAGACGATAAAACTACAGCATTTATGAAATTGACCGAGTATTCATGACTTGCATTGCTAATTGCATGAGTACACAAATCTAACAACCCCCATTTTCAAATGTTGTAGAGAAAAAAAAAATTTAAATAGTAAATGAAAGCCGTATAATGGTTGTTATAAAAATGGAAAAGCAAAAGAATACAAAATTTTCCATATTTATATATTCCAAGAAGAATTTCTGGAGTTGTATCACATTACTACCACATTGACATGTGCCCTCTTTTTAATAAATCAGACTGGCCAGAAGGCTGGTTTTTACAAAAAGTATCTGACATTCATGTAATATAATTGAATTTCTATACAACAACATTATAAAGGAGTTTGTTGTTGATATCACGCGACTATTGGACATCCGATGTTGTTCATTTGAAATTTGACTGCAGATCTCAATATGTGATATTTGTATTATGTGACTGAAGATCTCATTATGTTGTATTTGCAGTTGTGTGATTGCTATTACTGTGTAAATGCAGTATGATTACACTTTGGTTATATTCTCTCTTCACATTTTGGGTATTTTCTCTCTTCACAGGGAGGAGTGATACTGGTTTCGCACGATGAACGGTTAATACGAATGATTTGCCGGGAATTGTGGGTAGTAAAAGATGGAAAAGTTCAGACCCTTGAGGGCGGATTTGAGGAGTACAGGAGGATCATTGAAGACGAACTTCAAACACAAGAATGTTGATTATGTCCTTGATCTTAGTCACATCAATGATAAATCAGTTTTACTATTGCCAAGACTCTGCCAAAAATATAACACAATCATGTGATCTTTAAGTGTTAGATAACAGATGTCTGTGAATTTATTTTATATAGGTATTACATGCAAATACAAGTCCAAAATTCTCAGTTTTCTGTTCTCAGGTGACTGATCTTTTTAGTCATGTCATTATTTATTAACAGTGACTGTGAACATTTCATTTAAATAGTAATAGAGTTTGTCTCCATTTATAATGAAGATCATGTTTGATTAGGATGATGTACATTTCTATAAGCAGGAAATATTACATATAAATAATCTAAATGTTTTGTATGAATAGTAATGTTCATTTCCATAGACAACCGACTTTGGTTGAACAGTGTGGTGTTCATCTCAAAATTGTTTGAACAGTGAGGTGTTTGTTCCACCATTGTTTGAACAGTGAGGTTCATCTCAACATTGTTTGAACAGTGATGTGTTCATGTTACTATTGTTTGAACAGTGTTGTGTTCGTGTTACTATTGATTGAACAGTGATGTGTTCATGTTACCATTGTTTGAACAGTGATGTGTTCATGTTACCATTGTTTGGACTGATGTTCATCTCAACATTGTTTGAACAGTGATGTGTTCATGTTACTATTGATTGAACAGTGATGTGTTCATGTTACCATTGTTTGAACAGTGATGTTCGTCTCAACATTGTTTGAACAGTGATGTGTTCATGTTACTATTGTTTGAACAGTGAGGTATTTGTCTCAACTTTGGTCAGTCAGGTGTTCATTTTACCATATGAATTCATGACACCATTGTTTGTACAGTGAAGTGTTCATGTCACCATTGTTTGAACAGTGAGGTATTTATATCAACTTTGAATGGTCATGTGTTCATTTTACCATATTTTGAACAGTGATGTGTTTATGTACCATTGCTTGAACAGTTAGGTGTTCATCTCAAGATTGAACAGTGAGGTGTTTGTCTCAACAGTGTTCGAACAGTGAGGTGCTTGTCTCAGTATTGTTTGAACAGTGGGGTTTTCATCTCAAAATTGTTTCAACAGTGAAAGGTTATTATTTCACCATTGTTTGAACAGTGAGGTGTTCATCTCCATACATAATGTAATGTATATCAAAGTGGCTGCTTTTGTGAAGTAAGCAAATATGAAGAACTGGTCCCACCCACAGTTTTCACAGTATTAGAGGAACTAGCATTTTATGGCTGTTGCCTTGAGTATTGTGAATATAATTTCAGACATTCTAATGTTGGGTCAGTTACTGCTCCACATCAATACCACATTAAGCAATAGTGTCATACCTAAACAAGAAAGAAGTCATTCTTAACAACTTTTTCTCCTGGATGATTCTTATAATCATTTTCTTAATTTAGAAGATAGTCAAATTTTTATGTTAGAATGACTAGAATTATTTTAATGGGCAAGTTATTTCACTAGGCAGGTGTTGTGATTCTTCCAATTGTGTTGACAAAGGAAACATTGACCATGTTTCTTTCCATCAAGTGTCATGTACTTGGGGTGGATGGAGGCAACATACTGCTAGACCATACACTGTGTACAAAACTCAAAGCATCAACAGAGTATGACTTGTGTTATTTGCAGCTATGCATACATTACACATGAACAAAAAAAATTGCTGTTTAAAATTTTTACTTTATTGAAGATATAGATGCCTCTCCCCAAAATGAGGGTATCTTTTGTCTAATTGGACAAATCCAGTTTCAATGACTGCTAGTTTGTCATGATAATAAATCAAATTTTTAATGTCAAAGAGTAATATATGTGACCTATCATCCCATTTATCATACAATGGGTAAATGAAGAATTTTATGAAAAGGTCTTTTTTCTTTTAAAAAAAATATCAGCCTGATATTTGATGCTGTCATTTTAGGCATTCATCTTTTGTAATCGTTACAAATGGGCATTTGTTAGTAATGTCTTTGAAAGACTGCATGTATTGTTGATTTAACCATACTTATCATGTTTATTCGATGAGAAGAAATGCTTTTTCCAGCTTTATTGCCTTGGCCATTGTATTTTCCTGTGCTAACATAAGGTTGAGTTAGTACTGTTATTGTTTGTTCATTTTTAGGTTACCCAATTTTGTTTTAACACAATAACCTGGAGTTTACTACCATATAAAATTTCCAAAAACTATTACTGGGTGAATACAGTGCTGATTGCTGTCACAGAAGAAGGTTTAGCTTAAACTAAAAATATGTACAATTTATAAATTAAATAACAAGAGTGACTGGAACTAATTTACCACAAATTAATCATATCTGTGCAATCCACCTTGAAAATATATAAGAAGTAAACATTCCTATACTAGTATATGCTTTTCTTTACCATTGTCCAGTTTGTGTCACAACAAATAATGTATCGAAATTTCAGCAATGGAAATGAAAATAACTTCTTAGAGAGCTAGATAGTGTACCTTAAAAAACAATTATAATGTTGATGTTTTTGATACGCATACACCAGTTGAATCAAGGATGTAAAATATGATAATTAATTGAACTGGCTAATCCCTGAAGCAAATAATGCAAGACACCTGATGGATAAATATCATCAGAAAAGAATGATTGGACAAAAATATAAATTACTGATGAACAAGAAGCTCAACTCAACATTCCCAACATTTGATGAATATATCAATGCAACTTGTACAATACTTAATGATGTAGCAAGTACTTTCAGTAATTTTTCACTGATTTAAGAACTAAAATTGTAGTTTCACATATAATTCATGATATGCTAAATCTTCAGAAGTAAATTACATTGCCGGAAAATCTGAGCATCTTTGAGCAAAAAGTGACTGAGAAAGAAATATATGACCATCCTTGTACATTTGTCACAGCCAAATTAATAGGATGGATTTGGACCCAAAAAATTTATCAACTTTATGCAACAAAATATCAAACATCATTCAGCTTGTCAGCTTGGGTATTATATGAATGTTTTCCAGATTTCTTAAATGTAGCAAACCCCTGCCCTATCTGTAATAGTGATGCAAAAATTAACCCAGCAAATTATTGACCTATCTACATGCTTCATCATCATCTCAAAAATGTTATGTCTTTGTTGCCAAGCAGCTTTAAAAATATCCATAGGTGAAGAAGTTTTTTACATGAAAGTCAACCAGGCATTTGTTTTCACATTCTTGTATTAATACATTGACATATTTTTCTGAATGACAGGACAATTATGCTTGGATTATTAAGTGTATTGATTTGGTAAATTACCAAATGCTCGAAGCCAGACTTGACAAGCTTCCATTTCACACACTAAATAAGCAACACATTTCAGCAAGTTTGCATTTGGAACATATATTAAGAGTCTTTATCTTTTACTTTATGTGTACTACAATGTGCCATTTTAGGGCTACAATTATTCCTCACATTTATAGAGAATTTACCAATGCATGCAAGCCATGAAATGACCCTTAAATACATACTTCTGGAATTAAAGCAAAACATAATGGAAATACAATTGTTTGTGGTAATAGCTGGATAATGGATTCCCTGTGATTAGATTCAATGGAGCTGATCAGGGAACCATGCTTTGAACTGCACAAGTTTTGTTGTTATTGGGTTTAATGCCATTTTTCAGCACACGATAGGCTATTCATGGCAGCCAGTATTAATGGTGGAGGAAGAAACCGGGAAATAACCAGAAAGAACCACTGACCCACGAGAAGCTACTGGCAAGCTTTCTCACATATCCACATTGCTGAATCATAAGACTCGAACCCACGCAGACAGAGGTGAGATGGCAGTGATCCGTAAAGGACAGCGCTTTAGACCACTCGGGGCCTCTCAAACTTTTGTGATGCAAAGCATTTGCATGATCAAACAACTGGTTATTTTCAAAGAATGGCATCCAGCATGTGATATATTTCCAGGACAAAAGCATCAATAAATCTCATAAAACTTTAAATAGTATAAAAGATGGAAAAGGAATATTCTGATTCTTGGTGATACAGCAGGAAGGACAACAATTATATTTAGGGGACATCTTGTGTGGATTTTTATTTTCTCAATGCAGGAAAGACTATTGGCCCACATGAAATTTAAATATTCTTATAAAGGATTAAAATCAATTTGAGAGATGGCAAGAAGCTATTGAGCTCCATGGGTTTGGAACTGCAGTTTTTGAAATTGTACTTGAGACAATTAAACTCATTCATGTAATAGGGCAAACTGGTGACAGTCAGTAGTTCGCCATCCCTGTTTAGGATAACAAAAGGGCCATGCTCATAGAAAAATTAGTTTGCAATGAAGCTAGTATAACATTTGTGGCACAGATGCCACATCCCTTTTTGAATGTGGCTCTTTGTTGGTACTACTACTCTGGAATTTTACAATCAGTTACCAAACAGACCAGATTTACAGAGTATTTCTGATTTCAATCTGTTGGTGTATGATGCTGATGAGAATCGGTTTCCATATGTAAGTTATATTTAATCAGATGTTTCGGTTCCCTTCCTCAATCAAGACTGTGTCCCAGACTCAGTTGTATCACATAAAATTTATAATAAATCTGTTATTGTCATTGTGTGTACAAATGCTATTTGTTGCAAAGGATTGGTGCTTGCTTAAAAAATTATAGCCAAAAGCATCTCCAAACCCCAATAATTTGCTGTCAATGTTCAAAACCTGTAGCCATTTTCATATTACAGTACTACCCGTTTATATTGACAGCCTAGGGACTAAGTTAATACAGTGAGAAAAGTGGTGGAGAGGGGGAAAACTGAAAGAAATAAAATTTCGCATAGAAGTTAAACTTGTAAGAGGTGATCTGTTTTCAGTGAGAGGATTTACACTCAAAATAAACAATGAAAAGTTTTGTTAAATGAAGACAAAAACTAGTCTAAAACACATTTGTATATTGACAACTTATCTTTGTGTATTAACATCAATAATACATTAAGTACTGTACAGGTTTGAGAAAATTCCATGAATTCAGGTCTAGCTCACATGTTAAAAAAGTCCTGTAACAGTCATATCCCATTAGAAACTAAAAATAACATATAAAAATGGAAGTCCTCACTGGATCTATATTACATTGCCAACAAACATGTCATTGAAAAATTCACTGATATTCATTGTCATTAGCATGTGGTTGTATAGTTGTTTACATGTACTTAAAATAGCATAGACTTGGTCAGCTTAAAACAACTTTCATCTTGCCAAAGGATCATCCATATAGGACCTCTGCAAAGATGGGGTAGGTATAAAGGACCATGCAGACATCTGCAAGCTAGTATTTTTGTTATATTCTGTATTGAACACCTACTTTAGGCCTACTGCATGTATTCCAGTATGTTTTGCAGACATCCTTTATGGGTGATCCCTAAGTATAAATTATTTGTTAATTTCAATTTGTATGATTCGTGCCACAGAATATATATGAATGGGCTGGCATTCATACATAGGTCTGGCTCCTTGTGCTTGAGGTTGATTACATGGCCCACATATCAGTCCTGCTAGATGGGGATGTACACAACTGCGTGGGGGGAGAGGAATACAGGTATTATCTGCATACGTCCTTTATGGACAATCCCCAAGGCTACCAAAGGAAACGAAGTTATTAACAGGAAATGAAAACATGAATAAATTAAAAAGTTTAACAAAGAGCTTTGCAAGATGCCACACCTTCAGTTAACTTGACGGTCATCAATAGTTTGGAAAGATTCGAATTTAATTTGTCCATTGATTGTAATAATAAGCAGAAACTTTTTCCTGCAAAAAGAAAACTTTCATGACACAAGAAATATGTTCCAATCACTTTGGAATATGCAGCAATCAATTCCGTTGCTTTTGGGCCCCAATTGGCCAAGTGGTCTAAAGTACACACCATTATGGGTCACTACCATCTCACCTCTGCATGGGTTCAATGTCTTCAATATGGGTATGTAAGAAAGCTTGCCAGTAGCTTTTCATGGGTCAATGTGTTTTTTCCAGGGTTTTCCCCAGGCTCTTCATCTACCATTGATACTGGCCGCCATGTATAGCCTATCTTGTGCTGAAAAATGGCATTAAACCCAACAAAAACAACTCCATTGCTTTTATTCAAGACTGGTGCTGACTCCTTATGAGTAAGGGTGCATGTGTTATTGAATTCGCCTCTAAAGGCAGGCCAACGTGGGAGGACCCAATAAATGCCCTTTTATTATTGTGGTGTTTTCTATTCCAATTTGCTTTGGTGTTGGATACAGAGCAATGGCATTCAGTCCTTCAAAGATAATCAGTTTTCTTTGAAATATTTTTTTCTGTACATTTTCAAACAAAAATGGGATTTGCTGTTGTTTGGTAAATTGTAGCTGTTCCCGCTCCCACCTTGAGAGGTTGGTCAATCATGGCTAGTCCAGTAGCATGACTGAGTGTATTACAGTATACAGTACTAAGGCCAGGTGTCAGCATAAGTGGATTATGATATAACAATGCACTGAGAAGATGTTTTATCAATATGAACAAAGTATTTACCTATGTAACAATATATAAATTCAAGTGCAGTTTGTATCCAAGTTTGAGGCTTCCTTGCAGGTGCCTTTGAATTTTATGACTCCAAACCAAGATTGTGTACAAGATTGTGTATACAAGTTTTAACAGCCCGAAATGTTGATGTAAAAAAATAATTGCTTGATGGTATATTTTATCTCCAAATAAAGCAGAAACAATTGCACTTAGTAACAATAAAGTACCATACGCATGGAGTGTTGCTTTTGACAGTTCATTGGATGTATGAACTACAAACTAAATAGCAAAACTAATATCAACACTCCCCCCATCCATCCATCGAGCACAGCAAGTTTGCTCTTGTGCCATACATCTTATGCAGACAAGAGAGGCTGCAGTTCAATATATGTGCTGTGTTGTAAAGACGTGCCTGGCAACACAGTATTACTATTACAAAATGACATTTCAAGGTCAATATGATATACGCCATACATATATACGCCCGACTGCGCCATTTTTGTAAGTTTTGGTATGACTCGGCCGGGATTCGAACCACGACCTCCCGCATCCGAAGCGAACGCTCTAACCACTGGCCACCAGAGCTGTCCGAATAGTTTGAGCGCTTTCTCAAGAAATTTATTCCAATGTTGTTGATTACAAACGTTATAAAATGCACTGTAAGAATGTTTCTGAACTTATTTGTGTATCTTCATAATTTGACAGCAGGGGACCCAGACTGGCCGAGTGGTCTAAAGCGCTCACCGCTCCGGATCACTGCCATCGCACCTGAGTCTGCGTGTGTTCAATTCTCTGGCTCGGCTATTGTCGGTACGTGAGAAATACTGCCAGTAGCTTCTCGTGGGTGGGTGGTTCTTCCAGGGGTTTTCCAGGGTTCTTCCTATACCGGTTTATACTGGCCTCCATTTATAGCTTATCTTGTATTGAAAAATGGCGTTAAACCCTACAACCATAACATTTAACAGCAAATCGACACCATTTATCCAAAACTGAGAAGCCTTTATCTCGAGACATTTTGTGTAAAAAATAGTCAAATTGTTAAGCGTTGTTTTTATTAAATATAAAATTGTTGAATTGCTTTGGGGGGGTGTACCTTCTAGTTATAGTGGGCATATCTGATGGCAGATCAGCAACATATGATATAAATCTGAAAGACCTTCAAGAAAAGTGGCCCTTTCCCAAATTTTGGTAAAATTCTGGAGGGTTTTTTATATAGAAATGGTTCAAGGTCTTTCTTATTCCAATATCACCGATTTTATTGGTGACGTATCGGCACGATATAGATTGTTTAAAAGTTTATCAAAATTCGGGGTGATGACAATTATAGCCATTAGTATAGTCATTCGAGGAAGTATTAGAGACCTTCACCTCAGGGTGCTTTGGATTCTTTACATGTTTTTGAGATTATTTCGTTTAAGGGGTTTCACTACTTTTTGTAACTGGAGTCTTCTTGTACGACGAATCGACATCCAAAGAAACTTATTTGAAAGGCCTTGATCTCATTGTGCGACGGATCGACATCCAAAGAAACTAATTTGAAAGGCATTGATATCAGAATTATCTTCTACAAATTGATCTAAAGGTTATAGGTAACAATTGTGAAAGGACGACAGATGACACAGGACTGACACCTGATGAGCTAAACTCAATAATGAAATGGTTGTTCTGGTCTTTTTTTTTTAAACAACGCTCGCTTCAACACCATACGATTACCTTAGCCACGCGCATGACAAAACATATAGTGAACATGCATTCATCTTTTAACTCGTCTGAAAATCTGAAATAGCGATGTAGAAAAATGTTTATAGCAAACAATAAACTTAGAAGTAACAGATTTCAAAGTATGCTATACTAAATTGCAAAAAAAAAAAAAAAAAAACATTCCGATGTCACGTAAAGCTTCAACAAATACAAACAGCAAACTTAAATAATCTTGGCGATGTCGACAATTTAATGATTTTGGTAAAATATTGAAACTCTAGATGACTTGACTTGATAGATTACTAGTTTAACTTGTAGAGGGATTAGCATGATTCAAAAAAAGGTTATTCAGCAACCGATTATTAAATTTGATCTAACATATGCACAGTACGATATAGTTCTGAGTGTAGTCTATAATAATAACTCAAATTGTGATCGCTTCAAATAATTTTACAAGACAAATATATTTAATGCATTGAAATAAATAAAGTATCTTATGAATATCATTCAAGTTATGATCTACAGTATTCTATAATTTAGTTAATTATATTGGCAGTACTTTAGCTGAATGCTACTGTTCACTGTATCTTACAAAAATAATCTTTCAACATGTGTGTTGCTGGAAGGAATACGGAAATTAGAATATTAGATCTGATTGTAGTGTGCAGTTCTTTCGCGCATTGGGTACTTTGATCACGTGACTGGTCATTTGTTTCATTACCTGGATTGTAAGCAAGATGTTTATATTTTTAATTATTTTTTAAATAAATCAAAATCAGCAAGTCGGCCAATCCTCCGATGCATACCAAAAGCTGCTTACACTCTTTAAATTGACGCAATGATGGTAAAAATGCGAAACTTTCATAACTGGTTTATTTATTTTTTTTTTATATTTGAGGTATTCTTCATTTCTTCTTGTCATCGATCGAGATAGCAATCTGTAGCTGTTTTACATTTAGGAGTACCGGCAATCGACCTTCACAACAACAGTAAATGATGTGGAACGCGGGAAATGGAACTTGTTCAATGTCTCTTCTGGGTCACAACACCTGTTAAAGATGTGGAACGCTTGAATCGAACTCGTTCAAGGTCACATCAAGTCACAACACCTGTAAACGATGTACGTTGGAAATTGAATTCGTTCAAGGTCTATTCAAAAAAGAGTTACTTGCACACATTTGGTTCAAATCGAACAATCTCCTGTGAAGGAGAGACTGCGGAAACGAAACTCTATGAGGTACATGCAATGAAGGACCATAACTCATCTAAAGGATGATAAATTATATCTGCTTCTGGGGCGTATCAACAAATCAGCAAACAAAAAAATTTGGTTAAAATCTAACATCATTATTCTGGTATAGATAAGTCCTAAAAAATAATTATAATTATAAAAAACATTCAGATGAACCTTGCTATAAATAAAAGTGCTCTACAGCGTTGGCTTGGCTTAACTCTTGACAAAAATCGAAATCTTTACGGATGTAGAAATACGTTTCACCGTAGATAAGAATTTTAACAAACTAGAACATGGCATGTGTGTCCTAACAGCCAATGAAATTACATACCATCATGGCAGGTGTGTCCTAAACAGCCAATGAAATTACTATGACCTGGGTAATATATCAAGCATGAAGCGGAACTTTAAATTTACAAGTTCTTTGAAATAGCGAGTGTACTAGATTGATACCAAAAGGTAGTCATACAAAATCTTGATAAGAGTTCAAGGTAAACATCTTACTGAAATATTCTTGTTATAAACCAGGATCAATAATTAAAGGATCTAGATATGCTGAATCACCTTCAGCAGATATCATTAATTACCTTAAAAAATCTCTTGAAATATAACCGGATAGAAATTTCCGACTGCGTCTACCGAACACAAATGGCATTTTCAGCCGTGTGTGTGTGTGTGTGTGTGTGTGTGTGTAGACGTGTAGCATGATGTCCCACCCAGTCACATTATCTTGGCACCAGGCCGACCAGTCCTAACACTAACTTTTAACGCTGAGCGCCTAGCGACGCAGCTGTTATTACTTTTTTTTATAAGTCTTTGGTATGACTCGAATGGGATCAAACCCTTGACCTCCCGCATCCGAGGCGGACGCTGTAACCACAGGGCCACCTGAGCAGTCTCATTTCCAGACGTAGATCCATATAAACAACATATATTTGAAAAAAATAAACTGAGTTATTCTCTCTCTCTCTCTCTCAAACACACACACGATCGCGCGCGCACACTCATACGTAATAAATACTTCAAATGCTTCCCATCTCTGTATGAATACTAATCTATTCTGAACTTTGGTTTAATACTTACTAACTTTATAGGTATTCCATTTATGAATTTTATTCTACAAAATTAAAATCATATTGCGTTTGTAATGAATTCATAAAGAAACTTTTAGGATTAGTAAATTTTAAAAGAATCAACACGAGCTTTAACCCTTTTTTTTTTGACAATGTTGTCCTTGAAATAACCAGGTCTAACTATGGGTCAGAAGGGTCCAGGAAGAGTGTGTGGGTTTGGAGAAGACCATCATTCCGTTATGTTCTTTCCTAAGTCAAGTTCAAACGATGGAGATTGGGGTGGGGATCACATTGCATATGTACATTTACATTTTACATTTGATTCTGCAAAAAGGAAGAAGTTCCAATCAAAACTAAGTATTCCTTACCTGACGACACAACTTATCTACATAGTGCCCGATCAAAATATCATAATTCAGTGACCGCTCAAACTATCATAGTTCAGTGACCTCTCAAAATATAATTCAGTGACCACGCAAAATATCACAAGGCAGTGAACCCTCCTCGTATAACTCTGTAACCACTCAGACTATCACAAATCGGTGGCCTCTCAAAATATCATAATTCAGTGATCAATCAACTATTATAATTCAGTGACCACTCTAACTATCACAATTCAGTGACATCTCAATCTATCAAAATTCAGTGACCGCTCAAACTATCACAAATCGGTGACCGATCAAAATATCATAATTCAACGACCGCTCAAACTATCACAAATCGGTGAGCGATCAAAATATCACAATTCAGTGACAACTCGAACAATCACAAATCGGTGAGAGGTCAAAATATCATAATTCAGTGACCACTCAAAATACCACAATTCAGTGACCACTCAAAATATCACAATTAAGTGACCACTCAAAATGTCACAATTCCGTTTTCTGATGATGTACCACCAAAGAATATCGTGAACTTTTTAAATGAATGAAGAATCTAACAAATTCTGACTCTATCTTTAAGGAATTGATTTTTTTACCTGTAGCTTTTATTTCGTATACTTTTAAACGAAGCTTTAAAAACTCGACCGTCTATGACCTAATATTTCATATATGTTACCATTTTACCTTTAGGGAGCCCCAGTAGAGTGGGACTATTAAACAATAGTAAACGTCTTTAATATACTTCCCTTAGTTTAAGTTCTTTATTGATCCGTTCCTTTCTGTTTTATAAGCAACGTCAATTAACTGGATGATGTAAAATTAATTTGGAGATGCACCAAATAGCAGAGTGATATTCTTTGGTCATTTTATGTCATTTTCTAAGTAAATTAACATGTTTGATATTGCTAATTAAGCAAATAAGAGATTTGTTTTACCGTTATGTTATTAAGAGAAAGATGTATTCATGTAATTACTGTTTATGATTAATTTTTAGTAAAGCATACACACCTTTGATAAACGCAATTCGTATGAGACAATCTTCACCACATTTTAATTCTTGAAGTTAAAGTGAAACTCAAATCTGTCAGAAATAAAAAAAAATACTTCTCTTTAAAAAGAACTTAACGATATTTTTTAAAAATACGATTGCTGTTTTTTACTCTCTTTTCTTTTCGTATATTTCCGAATCATTCGTTTTATCTATTTCCCTTTCATTTTCTGTCTTTCTTTCATCCCCATCTTCTAAAACTTCCAAAAATGTAACATTTTTAAATAGCAGAAAATTGTCAGTGTCCTGCATTTTGTGCATCGACCTAAAGTGAAAGAAATCGTATACATGTATAATTTTACAAAAGGTATGGTAGGAATTCTCGATGAAATTCCATACATGTATTGACCTGTCTGTAGATCAAAGATATTTGATTCGTTCTACTGGCCTGCATTCAACACTGAGTGCCGAGTACCACGATATTACATCAGCCAGCTATGAAACATGTATTTTTATTGTTTTGTTTTTCATTCAACGTGCGTCGAGTCAGATGTGTGTCTGGAGGTGTGTCTCACGGACCAATCAGATCGAGAGAAGTTGACAAGCCCACTTTTCCGGACAATACCATATATTTCATCATGCTACATTCTGAATAGGAAAAACATGGGGAAATTCAATACTATCACATTTATCTTATTAAATGCTGAGTACATCTTAGTATAAACATTGCAGATGTAGCAGTTTTATCCTTTTCCATTCCTTTATGAAAGCCGTTTCTGTCCCAATTGTTTGATGAAGTATACTTGATCTGAGAAATTCCGCTATTAGCTCAACATGTACCCCCACCCACCCCCAAAAAACAAACTTTCAAATGAAAATGCCAGTTTTTATACGATAAGCTGTGTACGCAGGATTCCCCCACAACCCAGTATAATGCAAAAAAAAGGAAAGGTACAATCTAACTTTTCAGGGTCAAAGGTCAAGCCATAGTTATCTCGATATAAAGACCAGGTTTGTCTTAAATCCATTAAGTCCTACAGAAATTATTAAGCGCAAATTGTACGGCACACATCAGGGTCAAAGACAGTAATAACTACCTACAATATGAAGGAAAAATTGAACATCGAACATAAACCGCATTTGATTTCAATGGACGAAATCCTTCAAAAACTTTATCTCGGAAACGTAACCGAAAGGCAGAGTTCTCAGTCAAACAAAGAGCACCAACTCTGCAGGAAAACGTAAAAAAAATCACCAAAATTTATTTTAATACCTAAAGCCATTTGAAAGTTAGTGAGCAGAAAACACATCTGTGACAGACGTGACATTACTGGTATGGACGGACTGGTAAATCTACAATGTAAAGTACATGACGTCAACTACAACTGACGTAAATAGGGTGGTCCATATCCTAGTATTTTCGGGGTCTGACATTGTTATAACGAAGCGGAGAGAAAATTTCCGGAGTACAGTTTGTAAATGTCCCTTTGTCCCCTTAAGCGTAGAGCTAGTCCTATCAGCTAAGCTATTGATGTTAACGTGGTCCTTATATGACCAGCTTGGATATATTTTATCCTACATACAATTAAAAACTATATTGATCTCCAATAGGATCACTTGAATGAGGAAATGAGGTTAAAAATGGTATCGAGGAGGCCCACCAAGGGGGAAAAGGTATATAGCTTTTGTTTGTTTTCCTTGTCTACACACAATTTGGTCAAATACTTTACAGGTATCACCTTAAAAACCAACATACACTGCGCTGCTTCTTTATATTTGCATCACGTATTCATCTCTCTTTATCTAAAGACAAACATTTAGTATGTTACCATAGGTGTACTGTGGGGCTTTTCTTAACTTGGAATCCATTCACAAAAGTAATATTGTATCAGGCAGTGGTTGTCACCGCTGGCATTGCAGTGTTTGGAAGTAACAGGTGCGTCATGGGTGTGTCAAGTGGATGTGTTATTGTTGACCAATCAGATCACGGAAAAGTGACAATTGCTCGACACGTGTGCGACGGTACATCAAAAGTTAATCAGAAGTTTTAATGTAAATGTACACTTTTGAAAGATTCTCTTAATTTAGGATCCATTTGCACTTAGTTTGCCCCCGTACCAACAAACGATAGGTTATAACACTGTCGACGTTCTGAACAGTAACCCTAATACTATACAAGAAACACGACCACGCTGTCAAATATACAGCACATCTAAAAAAAAAATTCCAAGTCACCGTTTCAGATCGGTCACAAAAATAAACAAAATTAATATAAAACTCAATTGATCATTCATAAGAATAACTCTACAACTAAAAAGTCAATTTATAATCTCTCTCTCTCTCTCTCTCTCTCTCTCTCTCTCTCTCTCTCTCTCTCTCTCTCTCTCTCTCTCTCTCTCTCTCTCTCTCTCTCTCTCTCTCTCTCTCTCTTAATTAACAGTGTCCAGTACCTTCAAACAAATACAACAAAAGCATGTCGACAATCACATCTGACATATAAAAAAAAACAAGTAGACTTGAGCATATAAATGGCAGATATTGTGAAATATATCGTAATTACTTTATTTTTGTCGCTATGATATAGAAGTCTATTTTAAAGTTGTATCTACCATCCCATTTTCACAATAAAATATGGCTCCGTTTTCCCGGGTTCTTCTTCCACCATATTCTAGCCGCCATGTAAAACGTCTCTCGTGTGCTTAAAGCTGGTAAAACCAATAACAACAAAGGCTAAAGAAAGCGTGTCCAAAATGCGACCCGCGAGATGCCTACAGCCCACTCACGTACTGCGCCCCGCGGCTATGTAGACAGGCTTTTTGGAAAATATGTAGTTTAGTTAATTCTGATTCCATTTTTCTGTATTGTTTTCTGATAATTTTCTATCTATCTACCACAATATGTCACTATCTTATTTACCAATATTATTGCAGCCATGTAATAAAAATGTGGCCTATAATAATTATGTTAAAGCTTAGTATTTAATTATCAAACTGTTCTTACTCGTGTGACCCGTGACCTTAAGCATTTTATTTGTTTCAACCCCCATCCAAAAACAAAGTTGGATGCCCCTGGCTTAGACCAATACATTACATCTTTGCATCTGAATTTTAATAATTTTATCATTGGGAAGTACTTCTGAGAGTTGAATAGCTAGCAGAAATGGAATATATAAATAAAACAAAGAGCCTAAAAAGTCGAATGATAATTCAATATTATAAAGGGGTGAGATGAGCTAAAAACCGGACTAACACTCTACTAACCGAAAAGATTCCCTCCACCGGACTAACACTCTACTAACCGAAAAAGTCCCTCCACCGGACTAACACTCTACTGACCAAAATAATTTCTGGGAATCCAGGACAGATCATTTCTGCTTTTTACCGGCTGTATGTTAATACCATCGCTGATATTCTTGAGCTACAATGTTTCATAATATGTCACTGTGACAACCATAAACGACACATCTGCAACATTTTAATTAGGACAAAAAAGACAATATCCGACGACTTATGATGAATACCCATATCCATTCAGCAGCATTATTTACCAGATTTGCAATGTGCTCATTCTGGCACCCATATCTTAGGCCAGCTCGGCACTATTTTCACTCATGACCAACTAGACATCATAATTAGTCTTCTGGTGAAAATCCCAAGTCAAAATGGCTTCCATGGTAGCCATATTCAATTTCATATTGGCATCGTTTGCATTTTGTATCACTCAGTCATCATAAGAAGTCATACAAAGTCTTCAAGCCCAGAACCAATACGACTATCTATATAAGGATGAGTAACTAAAAGATTTTCAAGATGGCCGCTGTGGGGCTATATAGTCTATTAGATTGGCACAATTGTTACCAGAGACCAACTAGACATAATAAAAAGTCTTCCAGTAAAATCTTCTTGCAGATATAACATTTTGTTCAGAAGGAACAGCAAGAACAAAATTTTAAAGATAGCTGATGTGTTATCGACTATGATCAGGTGGGTCATTTTGAATAGTACCGACTCGATATCATAAGTGGATTTTGTTGAAAACCTCGTGTTCAAATGATGATCCGTTCTGGTGTTATAGCGATACAGATTTTTTTAAGATGGCCGCTGGTGTGGCCATTGTTAATGTTCTTGTGGTAACATGTTCTCTTAGAACGAAACATACATCATAAAACGTTTTATTGTAAAAACTTCATATCCATATGACTTTAGGTTCATAAAAAGTACCGACAATACTTTTTGAAAAAAAATGACTGCCCTGGCGACCATGCTGACATCAGATCAGCGCCAATTTCATTTAAGACCAACTCGATATCATAAAAAGTTAAATACCATGTTGGTATAACTACTCATTCAGGAGTAGTAGCAATAACACGCGTTCAAAGATGGCAACTCTGGCGATTATTCTGGTTATCTGAGCGCAACCATATTCAACTAAACATCATAAGTAATCTTCCGGTGATGAATTTCCGTTTATGAGGCGTCGCAATACAAAATATTTTCAAGATGTCTGCTGTGTTGGCCATTCTGGATGCCTGAGCAGCACCATTTAATTTAGGACACACTATGACTTAGGATGAATACGTGTGTAAAGTTTCATGGCAATCCTCCAAGTAGTTTAAAAATAGTAGAAATAACAAATTCGTGCTAAGGGACGGAAGGATGACAGACATTGGGCCATCCAATCAGCTCTCATCGCCTATGACCAATAGAAAAAAAAATATTTGATACAAACGATGGTCAAATAAAAACAAACAAGAAAAAAAAAACAGTTGCCTAGATAGCTTTCATTTCTCCAAAATAAGAAAATAAAATTACTTTTCTTTCTTGCATCTGTTATGTAAGAAAATTGTTGTTCTTGTTATGTAAGGAAATTGTTTGTTACGTAAGAGAACTGTTCGTTTTGATGGAATATTGAGTTCGTTCTGTAGTTGCTTTCTAACATAACCTTATTTTCATTTCTTGCTATGAGAAGGAATATATCGCTACTTTAAGAGATGCCTTTACTCGTGATCAGAGAGGAAGAGAGAGAAGAGAGTTCGCTCCTCTTAAAGATAAGTTGACACATAAAATGGTGTAGATACGGCTACATCTTTTTGGGGGAAGCTCTGTCAACGAGAGGTAGCTGAGGTTGCTGTAAAATATAGACAGACACTCTCTGATCTGGAACTGACGAGCTTTATTGATATATAAACTACATTCTAGAGATACAACTTATAAAAACCTTAATATTGTAAAACGCATACAATACATATTACAATACATATTAAATACTTTACCTACGATCTACCACTTCATATGCTTGTATAGTTTTCTGCATTTTAGAATACAATACAAGTGATTAAATATTGCTTGAATTCAAAGAGCCTAAATTTCAATAGTTGCGATTGATGCCATAATCATTTTAAAGAAATTTATTTTATTTCATTTAATTTAGAATAACGACCTCGAAAAGATCACTGAACATTATACTTTATTATCTAAAGAATATTTTTATTCGCAACTAAATATTAGTTTCAAGCTATTATTAAATTCATACAAATACAAATGAACATCAAAACAATAAAATATTCCATTAAATGGTGTCGGCGGATTCCAACTTTTTGAAAGGAAATGGACTCTGATCCTACACCCCAATATAAAAACCAAATACCAAAAATGGGGTCTCAAGGGTTAGAGGAAACGAGGACTATTCTGTACCGCACAAAATGAATCAATAAGAGTATCTCCTAAGAACAGGAAATGTGAAATTTTTTTAGGCTAAGTAACAAAAGAAGAAGCTTAAAGAAGTTTTTCTTATTTATCTAGACGTCACCATCCTTAAATAATAATTTATATGCAACCCATCTATACTAAACCCCATAATGCCACTCTTCTGCCCGGAAATGGAAACAAATTACCTTAGTTCAAACATTTTCAACAGATACCAAACGGTTTTATCGAACACAACACATACCTTCCACAAAAACATATTTACATGTATTTGTACTCTCTCTCTCTCTCTCTCTCTCTCTCTCTCTCTCTCTCTCTCTCTCTCTCTCTCTCTCTCTCTCTCTCTCTCTCTCTCTCTCTCTCTCTCTCTCTCTGCTTTTTTCTGTATTGGAAATGGCAATTTTTCTGTATTGGAAATGGCAATGCTAACTTTGCAGAACCTGTTACCTAACCCCACTGTCCCATTTTGTTAATTAAATGTTTTTTCAAAATAAGGGCACCAACTGTATGCTATACACTATTGATCATAGATAACATAAGTATATAACATGAGAATATCCATTTCTTTTCATTAAGGTCTCACTGGATAGTTTCTTATTTTGCCCCCCCCCTAATTTTTCAAGGTAGAAGGCATGAGCCTGATTATCACAACCCTAGCATTTATTGATTCACACATAAGCTAAATCTGTAATGTGGTTTACATTTACTTTGAGTTAGGCTTGTAAATGGGTTGCCTTGTTGGTGACTGCCTGTCACAGTTAGACTAGCATTGGAGATCAAATGCGTAACTTGGTCTGCAAATGTGCATCCGACTTGGCTTACGTATTTATGTGTCTGCTTCAGAAATTAAATAGGGGTAAATATCTAAAAATCTACATGGTTAAGGAGTGAAGAAAAGTATGTTAATTTGTTATAGTACTAGTGAACTTTCAAGATCAATAAAGTACATACTGACTCTGTTAGCCTGCTTTTCACAGGCACAGGTTGAAAATAGCTCTTTTCTGTCAAAAATGAATGTAAAAAAGAGGGATTGGTAATAGTATAGGTCCAGCATCAAAACCACCAGTTGCATAAGGAATAAACCTTAATACCTTAGTCAGAATCTTACAAGCATCCTTTCAACAAAAATCATTAGTTAATTTTTATTTGTATCTTCATTGTAAAATTATGATCATTTTTCTGCAATAGGTCATTGTCAGATGAAAATTTGCCAAAACAACTGTCCGGTGAGACCTAAACACTGCACATAAAATGTTGTATCTCGCGATAACACTCAATAATGAGATTTTCTAGACTGAACCTTTCTCACAGGAAATGACAAATTATTTTCAAAAGTAAAAAAGAAAATTATTTTGGTATGAACAGGATGTAAGAAGAAGAAAACCAGCGTTTATTTTAATGTACCTCGAAAAAAGGTTATGAAGTTGTTTTACGTGGGAAGCGATACATTCAACAGATACCACAGACGTAGTTCAACGGTCAGGATTATTTATAACTGCTGACATTTACACTCTAGACGGGCACGTTTTTTAATGATAGGTTTTATCTTCGCAAATGTTACGCACAGAATATGCAATTTACGCGACCTGGAACCAGATGTAAATGTCGCCGAACTGTGTGCTGTTACTGACATCGTTTAAAAATAGAGAAGGCAGAGGAGAGAAGGGGGATGGGTGGGGTGCAGTGAATGTTATGTACCGGATGTAATTGGGAGATGTGAGAGAAAGAATGTTGATTTTAAAAAAATCCCTCTTTCCCATTAAAAGCGAAAAAAATAACCAATTTTCAAAAATGGGGGGTAAGGGTCAAAGAAACATCGGACCTCAAATATTTAATATGATTTGATTCCATAGTACTACAGATCACTCCAAGTCTTATTAGAGAAAAAGTGTACAATAATTTTTAAAAATATTACAATACAATATTCAATCAAATAAGTTGAAATTCTCAAGAAATCTAGGACATGATTAGTGTAACAGCTCAAAAACTACGGTCTCAGAAAATGGACTGCGTGAATATGCTGCGTGTCGAGACCTATCAAATCCCTACACTAAACGTCCATTACTGTATCCGCATGTGAATTTTTTTTTTATTTTTTTTTGTAGCATTCAGACAGCAGTATAATTAGGAAATCACACAAAGTTGCCTGATTTGTAGTCTTAAAATGCGTAACTGTCTTACACGTCATTCGCCAGGATGATCAGAGACGCAATCGATATCGCCAGCTTCTGCTACAACAGATTGTGCTTCCTACACATTTCGGATCCAATTAGACCATTTCGCTGTCAGATCAGGGGTTTTGCGGAATGTATCAGAGCCTTTGTCATTATCGTGCAGGACGAGCACATCGCAAGCAAAATTAAACGTAATTCAATAAAGACGAATTTTTTTTAACTTGTGCAAAACATCTTGAAATTTAATTTAAAATAAATTACAACGATTTACAATCTGTTCAAAAGAAAAGGAAACAAGTAAAGATGGTGATCAAAAATCGTAACAGATTAAATTCTAGAGGTGAAACAATTCAACGATATGTTGATGCATCGATAATTCTGCGATTTCGAAACATATCGATACTTGAGGTGAACAATCTATTTAAAACGATATTCACCTTACACAAGTTTTTTTTTTTTTTTTATCTTCAACGACCATAAATATTTAATAAAATATATGCCAATGCGGACATGTTGGTGTATTTATTCAGCAGACACTAGACACAAATGTCAACAGCAGAAACTACAAAATCAGAAATATAGTCAACAAACCCAAGCACAGGAATCTCAAACCACAAAAACAAAATTGGAAACAGAATAAGAAAGAGGCAGAAAGGGACAAATGAAGAGAGAAACGGAGGAGAATGGAAGAAAGAAGAGAAAGAAAAGAAGTCGAAATGATGGAAGATTACTTCTGTCAACTCCCTAACAGAATTTTAAAAAAAACCCCAATAAAATAGACTGAAAATAAGCTAATTATGCTTATTTTTGCTCTAGCATACATAATTTGATATGAGGCATGTTTGGGTGAGTAGTGACCTTCATTATGGGGAAATTAGAAGTCTTAGAATATAGGAATAAAGTCAACTTAAATTGAAAAAATGTTGCATTAAGTAAAAGAAATCCATAGTGAAAATGTTTTATTTCATTTATTTGCAATGAAATTAAAAAAACAAATGATGACAAACCAAATTTGCTCTCTTCCATATCAAAGAATTAGTTAATATTTACCTTTTGACCTTTGACCTTTATGAAACTCACCTGTTATATCCCTTTTATAACTGTAAAATTTATTGTTGACATCTCAGGAATAAATATGGCTAGTTTCATGTTCCTGTCTATCAGCATAACACTGGTTGCTATGTTGACAAAATGCAATGCGCATTTTTAAAAATAGTTTACTTTTTATCATAAGGAAGGGGGGGGGCTGTACCGGTTTAAGACTCTGACTCTAATAAATGCTGTTCTGAGGGGGTAAATACATGACAATTATTACAATGGACTGTTTTGATGCTTGCGACTTAAATATTTCAGTCGTACAATCAAAATTAAATCATACAATAATAATACCTATATTCTCTTTATGGTGGCGCTCACCAGTTATTATGTACTTTTGAGAGAGTGATGTATGTAAGGTGAAGTTGTTTGCATTTTAAACATGCACAGTGCAAATAATGTTGGCATACCTATATACTACTTTCATGTAATGTGGATGAAATTTCTTTGGATATTGTACTTTTGGAAATTTTAAATGATCTTGGGACACTGCTAACTAAAATGACTGCTCCCTTGTGCTCCAAAAATCAACCTAAATTTGTCTAAAGTACACTATTCTTGGCAGCTATTAAAATATGGAAAATGAATTTTGCCAAACTAGATAATACCAGCTTCTAAAAGTGCAATGACTGAATTACCAAATACATAAAATGTAAAAAAAGTTATCGGCTCTTTTTTTACAATTTACCTCTGAAGTTCGAGAAGTGAAAATGAGCAAGTAGAGCTAGCACCTTTTTGAAAGATGCACATCTGGAGTAAGGCCAAGCTGTATATTCTCTAACCCATATTACACCCATCAATCATACATCAAAATAAAGGGAATTAAAGGTTCTTTGAACAACACCTAAGATATACAAAGTCTCTTTTAAATAACCAGTATAACTAGTGAGGCAACCCGGGGAAACTCTTTTTCTTTAAAATTTTAACCCTATGCTAAATGCGAAACTGTAGAGCGCCACCTTAAAAACAAATATAAACATTTATGAAATTATTTTTCTTATTTTCATATTATTATATATGATGTTCTGAGTAAAATGGTACATTAACAATGATTTTATTCATGAAAATAAGCTAATTATGCTTATTTTTGCTCTAGCATACATAATTTGATATGAGGCATGTTTGGGTGAGAAGTGACCTTCATTATGGGGAAATTAGAAGTCTTAGAATATAGGAATAAAGTCAACTTAAATTGAAAACTGTTGCATTAAGTAAAAGAAATCCATAGTGAAAATGTTTTATTTCATTTATTTGCAATGAAATTAAAAAATAAATGATTACAAAGCAAATTTGCTTTCTTCCATATCAAAGAATTAGTTAATATTTACCTTTTGACCTTTGACCTTTATGAAACTCACCTGTTATATCCCTTTTATAACTGTAAAATTTATTGTTGACATCTCAGGAATAAATATGGCTAGTTTCATGTTCCTGTCTATCAGCATAACACTGGTTGCTATGTTGACAAAATGTAATGCGCATTTTTAAAATAGTTCACTTTTTATCATAAGGAAGGGGGGGGGCTGTACCGGTTTAAGACTCTGACTCTAATAAATGCTGTTCTGAGGGGGTAAATACATGACAATTATTACAATGGACTGTTTTGATGCTTGCGACTTAAATATTTCAGTCGTACAATCAAAATTAAATCATACAATAATAATACCTATATTCTCTTTATGGTGGCGCTCACCAGTTATTATGTACTTTTGAGAGAGTGATGTATGTAAGGTGAAGTTGTTTGCATTTTAAACATGCACAGTGCAAATAATGTTGGCATACCTATATACTACTTTCATGTAATGTGGATGAAATTTCTTTGGATATTGTACTTTTGGAAATTTTAAATGATCTTGGGACACTGCTAACTAAAATGACTGCTCCCTTGTGCTCCAAAAATCAACCTAAATTTGTCTAAAGTACACTATTCTTGGCAGCTATTAAAATATGGAAAATGAATTTTGCCAAACTAGATAATACCAGCTTCTAAAAGTGCAATGACTGAATTACCAAATACATAAAATGTAAAAAAAGTTATCGGCTCTTTTTTTACAATTTACCTCTGAAGTTCGAGAAGTGAAAATGAGCAAGTAGAGCTAGCACCTTTTTGAAAGATGCACATCTGGAGTAAGGCCAAGCTGTATATTCTCTAACCCATATTACACCCATCAATCATACATCAAAATAAAGGGAATTAAAGGTTCTTTGAACAACACCTAAGATATACAAAGTCTCTTTTAAATAACCAGTATAACTAGTGAGGCAACCCGGGGAAACTCTTTTTCTTTAAAATTTTAACCCTATGCTAAATGCGAAACTGTAGAGCGCCACCAGAGACGCAATCGATATCGCCAGCTTCTGCTACAACAGATTGTGCTTCCTACACATTTCGGATTCAATTAGACCATTTCGCTGTCAGATCAGGGGTTTTGCGGAATGTATCAGAGCCTTTGTCATTATTGTGCAGGACGAGCACATCGCAAGCAAAATTAAACGTAATTCAATAAAGACGAATTTTTTTAACTTGTGCAAAACATCTTGAAATTTAATTTACAATAAATTACAACGATTTACAATCTGTTCAAAAGAAAAGGAAACAAGTAAAGATGGTGATCAAAAATCGTCACAGATTAAATTCTAGAGGTGAAACAATTCAACGATATGTTGATGCATCGATAATTCTGCGATATCGAAACATATCAATACTTGAGGTGAACAATCTATTTAAAACGATATTCACCTTACACAAGTTTTTTTTTTTTTTTTTTTATCTTCAACGACCATAAATATTTAATAAAATATATGCCAATGCGGACATGTTGGTGTATTTATTCAGCAGACACTAGACACAAATGTCAACAGCAGAAACTACAAAATCAGAAATACAGTCAACAAACCCAAGCACAGGAATCTCAAACCACAAAAACAAAATTGGAAACAGAATAAGAAAGAGGCAGAAAGGGACAAAAGAAGAGAGAAACGGAGGAGAATGGAAGAAAGAAGAGAAAGAAAAGAAGTCGAAATGATGGAAGATTACTTCTGTCAACTCCCTAACAGAATTTAAAAAAAACCCAATAGAATAGACCAATAAATAATATAGCACAATCAAGACAAATAGGGCAGGGAGGACTCCCTAAATGGTCTGCAAAGATTAAACAGGGAGAGCACATGCACAAAGTGTGCCACAAATTTTAGCACTGGCAATGCTGCATAAACGATGCGAGGGAACACATTGGTAGCACTAGCACATAGAGGTTTGGAAACAGCATGAAGACGGCTTTTTCGAGTGTTGGAATTTTTGAGATTGAAAGATTCATATATATTGCTTGAGTTCAGTTTTACGCGAATGCGCTGACACCACTAATCGTTCACCATTCGACGTTTTATCTTCTGCATTAATACCATTTCGTAATTAAAACATACTACCATTAAAATGTTTTCACCTCCAAGGAAAAAGATCTGTATTCCACAAAAGTGAAGTATAGATTGGAGTACACCAAAATTTGGCCTAGCGTTCAGCCATCAAACATCGATGTATATTATGCTTTTCTTACAGTAGTGTGCCACAAATTTTACAGTTGGGAATGTGCACAAAAGCTGGTAATGCTGCTTACAATGTACCTGTCATACATGTACCATGTAGTAATATTATATAGTATATGTATGACAGATAAATTGTAAGTAACAATACGAGCCCCAATGGTCATGTGGCAGAACGATGTGAAACAGCACACTGCTATAGTACCCCCCCCCCAGCAGATTTCAGTTTTGGAGTACATGTAGTTTAAGCCACCTACTCAATCCCTGCATGCTACCAATGCTGAAGCATTGTTTGTTAGCTTTCTTGGTGAAAATAACCTGTCTTTCTCAGTTGGAGTTGATAGTTTAAGATTATTTCCTATTTTGCGGAAAAATAAGACAAACTTTAAGTGTCTCCTTAGGTGCTGAAAATTTGCAACAATTTTAGTCAACAAGATTAACCAGCAGGCATTAAGACCTGTACTGAACAGAGGCTGCATTACCTGCAAAGCCCCAATAAAATTGAAAGTATTATGCCCTCTTCTCCCAAGGAAATGGTCAGTTCCAAATATGAGGTATATTCATTTTTAAAAGAAAAACTAGCATATTTCAAATTATCAGACTGCATTAGATCAAGTTCTGAAAAATGATAACATGGTCAAGAACAACTTTGTTCTAACCAGGATTTGCTCTCAGAAGCTTGCAGAAGTTTGAACACCTGTACCGTCCAGTCTTAGTGCAGTGATGCAATTAATGACATTTGCATTACATTCAGACTCCCTAACGAACTATGGAGAATAGCAAAGGCTGCATCTAATTAGGACTATATTATGTCATCATACAGATAGAAACTTCCATGTTTTTATTTAATGTGGTTGTGATTATTTGATTCTTTAGTCTACCAGTTGTTTTCTTTATTCAGATTTCCATGTCCAACCATTTTATATAAGTGTATATGTAAAGTTAGCTCAAATGGACGACTTTGCTTTTTTGATCACCATTAATGACCACAACTTGGGACCTCCAAACACTTTTTGAGTCAAAATGATTCCCCACCCACCCAACAACTGCTTGGAAATATGGCAGTTATGTTATCACTATTTGATATTGTCCCTGCCTGATGTCCTTCATTATTTAAGGTCTTAGAAAATAAAAAAGAGGATGCACTGTTGTGCAATGGCCTGTAAAATGTACATTCTAAGAACTTGTACAACAGCTGAATTTTGCATCCAGCATTGACAAAGGTTTTTTTTTTTCCTTTGTACAAAGGGTAAGTTCAATAATAGTGACAGGTAAGCATTAATTAATAATTATCACCCAACTCCAAAGAATCAACTCCATATTTATGTAATACCCGTAGGATGAAGTTAAAATATTGGTATTGTTTGCTAATAACTTCTGTTTCTAAGCAAATTTCTTTATCAAATTTAAAGGTAATATAACTTCTGGGGTCTAACGATTGGGAGTCTTGTTAAGTCTAATAAAAAATTAATGGTTTTCATACAGCAATTTATATTAAGTACTGCCTACTTAGACTCGATCAATCCAATGTAGGGTCATGATGACGAATGCAATTGCTGTGGGATTTCGCACAGGATTCTTTTCCATTATAAAACAGTAAATGGGAGTTTTTAAATCAATATTTATTCAGGACATTTCACACTTTTGGAATATTTGCCCTTTTATGCACCTACAGTGTTGAGTATGGCAAAATATTGTAACTTCCTTAACATGTACTTGTAATACCTGTATTAGATTTAGATACTAGCAGATCCCTTTACTGGTGCTCAGCATTAAGAGGTTGTGTTAGGACTGGTCTGATACCAGGTCAACCAGTCCTAACACAACCTCTTAATGTTAATGATGATAATGTGACTGGGTGGGACATCATGCTATGCCTGCAGCATGATGCCACTAATGCCAAACCACTATGAATTGCCACACTGCAGACATCATAGCGCTATTCAATGCACATTATTTTCTTTTCTGCAAATCTTTACATCAACTAAACCACTTCCATCATGTCAGCATATGCCAGAGATCATAGTTCTATACTATAATTGTTTGAAGATTAAATAACCAACATAATTATTCCAACTTGATGCTAAATTATTTGTAACTAAATGTGTTTTCATTCTCAGGCATTACTGGGGATTGGATCAAAATGACAAAAACTACTAAATTACCACATATTATTTTATTCCATTTACACACTATAAATATTTATTATATGAATATATACAATGAATATGCATCTTCCAAACACTAAAACGATGTCTTAGTTTAGTCTCTACTTCTGTGTGCTATGATTTTTAATAGGCTACTATTCAACATTCCAATCCAACATACACTAGAAAAAATTCCTTTTATATTGCTACAACATTTGTACATGTAACAGCCATACATGACACACACATGATTAAACAAAGGCACAATTCTCAAACAGTTACACACTTTTAAAACAAAAGCACAAGGCTCAAAAAGCCACACAATATTCAAACAAAAGTATATAAATTTTGAGAATAGCAATGATGTTTGGGTATTGGATAAAATATCAAACATTGTGAACTAGTTGCTATATAAAGCTCCATTTAGTACTCAAATTACTTTAGACTATTACTCAAACATACACTGCATTGTAAAAACATGGTTCAATTTGATTCTTTTCTTGCAAAAATATTTTAAACTAACTTATTGACACCAATGGTGATCTGTAGCTGAAAAATATGCACATTACAAAAAAACCACAGCATTTGATTAATCTTTTTGTTGTGGGTTTACTGCCATTTTCTCAGTACATAATCAGTTAGTTATAAATGGTAGCTAGGATATTCATGGAAAACTGGGAAGAACCACCATGGCAAGCTTTGTCACATAGAAAGTTGAGCCTAAGACTTGAACTCGTACAGACGGAGGTAAGATGTCAGTTATCTGTAAATTCATAAACCACTTGGCCACCTGATATCTTCTTAATTAAATTGTTTGATCTAGTTGTGTATTGGTTGAGGTAGTAAACTGTGCATTGATTGTGTTAGCAACTAAACATTCTGAAAAGTTTAATAGTACAGTAGCAGAGTTTTTGAAGAGTGATGCCCTCAACAGGAAAACATGTACATGGTCGCCACATGCTTCTTGCCTGAGAAATATTTTCCAAACTTTGGCTCATTTAACTTGCAATCTAAGGTTTGCAGGTTTAGCTGCCTTTGAGAAAGGTACTTAGCTCCCATTTCCTAAACAGGAATACCATGTTAAAAGGCCATTACAACCCCCCCCCCAAATAGAGATGTATAGATGAAATTTTCTCTCCAAGGTAGCTGATGTCTGTTCAAATGGACTTCACCTTAAATCCTTCCCTGGATGGAAGAAAATGTAAAAAATGTCAGTTAAATCTAAACATGGAGAAAATATTTTACATTCTATTGCGCATTTAATGTGATAAGTTTGATATGCGATGAACTGAACACGTATACAAAACACTCCAAGAATTAACACAGTAAATGTGTATAAATGTAACTTTACTATGTAAGACCTGACTCATCATATTTAAAATGCACATTATGAAGAATGGGACTAATGTAAGACTGACTAACCCCATCACATTTAAAATAAGATGCATCAGGAAACTACAAAGACTCGGAATCAGACTACTGTAATAAACAACAATTTAAATTCTGGGAAAATGATTTCACTTTAAAGTAAGAACAAAACATTTTTAATAACATTGGCTCATTTCCACAAATAAAAAAAAATAAGCAACTTCATGTACTTTACAAAAATATGTATCCCTAGAAAATATTTAGACCTTTTTTTCTAATCAGAAAAAATAGGGGGCCCCGCGTGGCAGAGTGGTCTGAAGCGCTGTCCATTATGGATCACTGCCATCTCACCTCTGTCTGCGTGAGTTCGAGTCTAAGATTCGGAGAATGTGGATATGTGAGAAAGCTTGCCAGTAGCTTCTCGTGGGTTGGTGGTTCTTTCCGTGGTATTCCTGGTTTCTTCCTCCACCATCAATACTGGCTGCCATGTATAGCCTATCATGTGCTGAAAAATGGCATTAAGCCCCAGAACAACAACAACAACTAATCAGAAAACAGTAATAAAGATAAAAATATTTCTATCTCCCACAAATCTTTTGTTCCCCATTTTTTAAATTTGATGGTTTCTGTCTGTCAAGCATAAACTAAAAGTAACAACTGAAATATAAAATGCAAGCATAATAAAAATTACAAACAAAGTTGCTGATAATGATAAATATTACACGAGATCGTCTACTAAAGTTGGATGATTACAATTTTGAAAAAACTTGTAAATACAAACTTCGTATGTGAAGATTGCATGAAAACAATAAAAAATAAATCCATCTTTCTTTGAAAAGTTAATAGTAGTTAATTTTACTGAAAATTAGATTTTTGTCTAAATCTGAAAATGAATCCTTCACTTTGACATATATCAGTGTAAAACCAAGGTTATTGTAGTCTAGTCATAGTAACTCTTGTACTAATAGTCTGCAACATGTAAAACTAGTCTGATTAACCAAACTTTCATTTCAATCCAGACCAACCTTGACTAGTGAACTGTCTCAAACAAATGCTAAAATGAAATCCCAAAAGGTATTGTGCAAACTACCAAAATCACTACTAACCCCCATCCCCACTCTAAATCCATGACTACTACTGCAAGCCCTTATTTATGCCGTAGAACCTTTGAGATCAACTGAAAGAGGCATAAATAATCAGCTCAAAGTAAGGGGTACTGAAAACAGAATGGTCAAATTACCACTAGATCATACATTTTATATATACACATCCAGTTATTTTGCATGGAAATTTATCTAAGTAGGCATCTGAAAATACTATCACACAAAAAGCCACAAACACCAACAATTACATCCTGCTCAGAGCACTTTACAAACCAGAAAATAAAACCCACAATGAGAGACATTTTCCATTTTTTTTGATGTTATTACTTTTTTCGTAAAATGCTAAATGTATAAGAAGGATATTATACATCAAGATGTCGCTAGTGTTTATGAATACTGTACTCTAACTCAATGAAATTCAAATTCCATCTACAGGTGATACATGTATAATAAATACAGTGTCATGATAACAAATGCACTTTACAAATGATGCATGATGTAAGAAATTATAAGAAATTATTTTCAAAAACAAGATGCCCTTAAACTTGTTTATACAAGTTTGTCTGCAGTGAGAATAAACATATATGACATATAAATAGTAAGTTTTTTTTATAGTGTAGAATGCCAATCAAAACTTGTTTGGGACATAGCCATAGCTGATTTTTAATCCGACAAGTTTCAATATTTGTAAAAATGTACTGGCAATAATTGACAAGCACCAAATATGATTGTACAATGTGTTCTTTGTGTACAAAGTTCCTCAACACTGAAGTTAAAAACTTCAAAATCAACATTTACTAGAATTCTCAAGGTACTGTCATACTCATCAACAACAAAGAATAATAACAACAAGAGGTAAAATTGCAAAAACATTTCTTAGATAAGCCTGTTAGACTAGACAATCAGTATGCTCTCTAAAACAACCTTGTTTTGACTTGTTAGACTGGACAATCATTAGTTTCTAAAGCATGTCACTTTCTCTATCTTGTTTGACTAAATGTAATTTATTTGAAGTATACTTACAACACAGACCATATACATGCAGTTTACTAGGAAGATGTGATACAGTATGATACTTATATAAACTGACATAGTAACAGTAATAAATTACCTATGCATTTTGAATGGTAGTATATATCCGTAGCGTGATCAAAAAATACTTTGTAGCTTACTCTTGATGTTTTTATATGATTAATCTTGCGCTGAAATATTTTCCATCTGCCAAACTTGTATTCTAAACTGCCCCCTTCTTAATCATATGACAATTTAATTTACTTGACGACTGAGAGGGAGACAAAACAAAGGAATCCTAGTCGAAAAATGAAAATTTGTGTCACATGTCTGTGTTTAATGTCTGAAATGCTATCCATGACTCAAAACTTTGCATAGTTTTTCTAAAATTGTCCTTTATTGATCAAGATATCAATATTTATGACCTTTAAATCTGCCAAACGCATCACTTCTACCAAGTAATTAAAGGATCTCTGAAAAGTTCTGGTTATCAGAATAAAGTTCTGGGAACCATGAAGAGATCTATTAAAAAGTTAGATTACTTATTTTACGGAGTAATATAAAAATTTTTTAAAAACCATGAAGAGATCTATTAAAAAGTTTGATTACTTGGTTTTACGGAGTAATATAATTTATTTAAAAAGTTTGGGCATGAATATTTTGACATACACTAAAAATGAAACACAAATGAGACAATAAAGATATGCAGTGACAGTGCCATCATGTTGTATTACCCACTGCAAATACATGTAGGAATTAGTGCATCAGATGAAAAGTTAATCCATTCATTCTAAAAATGAAAAATCGCAATCTTCTTCACTATTGTTGGTAGTCTTAAAACCAAAACCTTTAACATGTTTTTTAAACACTCAAGGTCAAAGTAATAGTTCAACACGAACTGATGTGATAAATGTTAAATGGCATGGAAATACAGTCTAAACTTGTTAACCTAAAATGACTCCCATTAAAAATTCTGAATTTATCTGTTACCAACGCATGGCTATTAACAGACTTCATTTCATTCATAGTACTACAAGTTCCATGTTCCATAAATTTTATATTTGCTAAATTCAGTTTTTATCAAACTTTCTGGTTTCCCATGGGCTGTAATTCTCTATCTTCATCAGGCTGCCATTTTCTCTTGTGGCGAAAGCCGATAGAACTTGCAATCTCATCAAAACTACGATTTTTCGTCTCTGGCAGGAAGAAGAAGATGAAGAGAATGGAAGCAACCAGGATGACAATGAAAATCAGATAAGTGTATGGTCCAATTCCTTTCTGTAAAAACAAAGAAAACTTACTTGAAATTTTAAAATCAGCATAAATTTCAAACATTTTCATGGCTTATTTACTGTAACATTTATTTGATGGTGTATCTCTAATTTTACTCACAATAGCTTACACATACATTTCAACCCCTAGCAAGGTAAATGTGATCCAGATGGACAAAAAGAGTAATCTGAGCAGAGAAAGAGAAACCCCATATAGCATGATTAAATTCAATGAGTATATGTCCAAATTAATTGATTTTCCCCTTTAGTATTTTAACATCCATTATTGCTTTAAGTTTTCATATGCAGCACTTTTAGCTTTACAAAGCAACACTCTCATGTTGCATTTCAAAATCACTGTAAAAGTTGATAATACAAATGTTTTGCACACCAGCTGAGCACTAAATGTGGGGTTACTGAGCCTGGATCTGAATTCAGTTTTATTTTTGTTAACAATACTGATCAATTTTTCACAATCAGCATTAGATTGGCAAAGAACCAATATTCCTTTCATGACGTAACAAAAAAGAGGAAATTTATATCTTGCACTTATTGGGTCTTTTAGCTAGGAAATAAGATGCAATCAACTCTGTCCTTATGAAGTACAGTGTCAGGTAGAATGCTAACCTGATACATAAGGAATTCTTTTAATTTATTGTCAGCGTTTCCTGCAGCAAGGTGTATCAAATGACATGGACAACCTGTTAGGTACACTGTGCATACAATTTTCAAAACAAAGAATGCAACTCCTTTATGAATTCCAGTCATATTGATGCATTATCAGCTGAAAACCCCATACAGTTCTGCCAACTTATGTTTATTCAACGAATTATCAAGCAATTAAAAATTTTTTCAGTGGAATCTACTGTTAATTCTGGTAATGAAAGAACAATCTAACTTTGCCCTTTCATTGTCTTGCACAGATTGAGTACAACCTTTTGTCACCATAATCACTACTACTGTTCGTTGCAATATTAAGTGACCCAATTTGCATTAATTCTGCAATTTTAAGTGAAGTATCTTCAGCTAAACACTGAACAATATTAGATGATTTTGCTCTTGTACATCCATATTTTCTGCAATTTTGTAACTGGAAACATCCATCTGAACATAGGACCAACTTAGTCTTCTACCACTAAGGGTACTCCATTTTATATAATGAACTCAGTAAATAAAATTCAAATTTGTTTTCACTTATTGTGTTGTTCCACATACAATTTACCACCATGAAAAATATTAAAATCCTTTCCACACAGCCTGCAAAGAGGGTGAAGCTGCCCTAGAATGTAACATTGTAACAACAGCTAGAATAAATCTGACTTTTTGTGCCCATTACCTAGAGACAGGTTCGGTACCAAATACAAATTAAACCAAAGAATCTTTGAGTAGAGAAGAAAATTAGAAAACCAGTCTGTTCTCTCCTAACTAAGCCATACAGCTGTTATACACCACTCCCTTGATAACTCAAACCCTGATAACTTGTGAACCTGCTTATAACATGGTGTCTGGCATGGATTCTGATTCTTTTCCAAAGAAAATATATTTTTAAATGTGCTGAATGTGAAAATAATTGCGATAAGAACTGGCAAATTCAACCTTAATACATAGCTCATTTTATCAACAAAAATGGTGATTAATGCCCATAAAGATAGAATCCATATTGTCAAATTTGCATATTATGTTAGGTTGTTTTTCTTGTGAGAAATAGTTGTCAATACACAGTAAATAAACCGTCTGGTGAAATAACGATCAATGAAAACTTTTGGTAAATGCTAACAGGTGGCAGCAGAGAATAAAATAAACACCAATTAAATGTCTTGCTATGTGAAATTACATTCTAATCCTTTAATTTCACTTCAATGTAAACACTTTAATCCAAACATATTCTCTTCTATGAAAACTTGAAAAAGAGTCAATCGACCGTCACATCAAACCCCATGTGTACTTCTATGAGAACCTAATTACATGCCAGCTATGTTTTGATCAACAACTTGGGGAAGTATTTGTTGCACTAAAAAATTTCAATTAAAAAGAGACCTGTGTTGCTTTATCACTCTGAATGTCTTTGTATCAAATCAAGCAAGGGAGGTACAATAAAAAAATTCTAAATCTTGCTGATATGTGCATAATCTTTTGATAATACTATATATTGGATGGAGACCCAAAATGTTGACTATGTAAAGATCATGCAGTTAAGAAATCTGAGGGATTTTCTTGGCAGCAGAGAAATCAAGAGTAACAAAAAAAAAGTTAACATCTTTTTTTCAAAATATGAAGTGACTTTTGTCAAATGTGTCACAAACTGCAAGTTTTATCATGCTCTAATATATGTTGTTTAAATTCATGTTGATAATGATTAACTCTTGTGAACTTATTTTTTTTAATTTACTTCTACCACAATCAAATCTATCTACCTAATGTTTGATAGACATTGTTTCTTAAAAAGTGTTGATCTTTGTTTATAAAAAAAGGTCTACTTTGGATCAAACAGTAAAACTAGAATGTATCCAATTCAACACAAAAATTAGTGACATAGTACACAATGGTATATGTTTTAAGCAAACAGAAACCATGTGGAATAATGTTTTTGATGATCTCCTCAATATACAATAAGTTATCCTGTAAATAATGTTACTCTTTGAGGAAAAAATAAACAAAGTACCCTGTTATGAAGAGATGATTATTCACTGTTACACTAAGCATGATTATTGAGTATTCAATACTGTAACCTGACAACCTATCCTGACACCCCTCCCCCTTTGACTCTACGTCAGACCCTTTATTAGTTTTGGTGTTTTCTGATAGGTCGATTGATAACTTGTGCCCTCGCTTATAGTGCGGTCAATGTTTTTGGACCCTGTCGTGCATGAGTTATCGTGGGAGTGGTGTAAATACAATCCACGGTCAAAATTTTGAAAATAGAAACCAGCATGTTTCTTGGAATAGGACAACTGCTATAAATAGAATTAATGCCGTTAAGAAAGTGCATGCAAGTGACATCTTATGTCATAGTTTCACAAAAGCCATCTTTTCTAGAGCACGGTGTGTGTAAATAATGGAATGTTAATAAAAATGTGAAAACAAATTATACATTTTTCGTGATGGGGGAATATAATGAAACCGCATAATCCATGCATGTTTACACGTACGGCATAATTTAGTAACAAAAAATGCATAATGGTTACACTAAAAGTGTAATGGTTAGCATGTATGCTTATTGCAAACATATTTAAAATAGGTTGCATGACATTTCACCTAAAAGACTTTGTAATTATGATGGAAGTTAGTGCTGAAAGATCGTAGAATGGATAGCATAATGGGAAGGAGCCAACATATTAATCAATGAACTGCAAAAATGAGATAAAAACAAGCCAATTCAACTCAGCGTTTTTAAAGATGAATTAAAATCGAATGGTGAATTTTATGTCACAGGACTTGTAGAATTTCACAAAATCCCCAAATTGACTGACCTGAATAAACCTGAAAGTCAGCACAAGAATAAAGTTGCAGACCCAGTTGAAGGCAAGGGAGAAGCTCATGGCAGCAGCACGAGGTTCCTGTCGGAATATCTCAGATACCACGATGAAAGGGATTGGACCTGCCATGAAAATTGAAAACTGTTTAAACAAAAACATTTCTTGTATTCACACAAGCGGGAACATGGTAGCTATTTATTATCTAATATGCATTATCTTCATCGTCAACATTATTATCATTATTATTATTTAAAAGGGTTACAAAGCAGTAAACAAAGGTAAATCAGGATAGCAATATATGTGGTTGGTGTATCCAAACAAGGGCTCATATACATGCCATCTATCTGCCTTATTTAGACATAACCTAAATATTCCTATAGTTTACAAGTACCACAATGAACTCACCAAGTCCAAGAGCAAATCCGATTATGTAAGACAGCATGGCAACGATACAGACAATGGCAAAAGCACTGTGACTGTCCTGCAAGAAAAGTAAGGTATTTTTGTATACATGACCATTTATTTCTATTATTGTCATTATTTCTATCAATGTCATTATCATAATTTCTATCATTGCAAATAAATCATAGCTGAATCAGACTTTTAATATTTTCCTCATATTGATTCACTGTTGCACACTGAATTTTACCATTTCACACAATACTTTATCCCATGTCCCCTGTGCATACACCTGGGTGTACCTTTTCTTCAGGAAAAAAAATATAAAAATATGTTTACAAATTTTCATTGGTGTCCCCCATGACTTTGTTGGCACTAGCAATGGCCGCATTTGATAAAGGTAACAAAAACTTTAAGTTCCCAATGAATATCTGTTTTAAAACAATGTAATTCCCAATGATTATGTTTTAAAACAATGTATCTAGCAAAGAAAATATTTTAGGTGTTTGATAGTAGGCTGAGTTGTAAAGTAAAGTGTTTGATGACCATTAGTGTAATATATTTTCTAGGTTAATTTCAATTTTAACTCCACAGCAAGATTTTATTTTTGAGTCTGAAATAATAAAAAAGTGACTAAATATATGTAAGTACACAGTTTTTGAACATCTAATTAATGGATGATAGTTTGGAAAGACCAGTAATTCAGAAATCATTGGTATATATGATAATAACTGATCGAAAATAACGTGTTAAATAAAGATCCAGAATGGAAAATTCCTTGGAGGGGCTCAGTTCCAGAATAACAAGATACTGAAACATGGTAATATTCTTTCCAGTTTCTCGAGTATGTGATCAAAACTTTTATTGCAAAAATATAGGCATCAAAGGAAAATATGATAGTACAGAGCTGACCACAAAGTTAAACTGTCAAGCCAAAGAAGATTATCTGATATTTATAGCATTATTAGTGTATTATGTACTCTTATTTTCCTTTGTCCCTCTTAAATTGTCATCTTCCCCTAATTTAGAGGATGGGGGACACAATGTGCCTTCCCGTAAAATCCAGTATGCAACAATGCTGATTTTAAATACTCTCTTGTTATTTCTATTGTTAGATCCATTATTCTTCAGGTATCTCGGTAAAAAAATAAAAATTTGATCACAGTACATACATAGTAACTATTCCGACAACACTAGACCACAATTTAAACAAGAATCCCTAGAAGAGATTGTTGCTCTAATGGAAGAAAAGAATTTCCAAGAATTCAAGATAAGACCATTTCTTCATTAAACAGTCGAGTGTTGAAACCATCACGGCAATAACGACATGTTCACATTAGCAGTTGTGATACCATTTACTGGATGTCAGCATGATGACATTTTCATTCAGGACAAAGTGGACATCAATAATGATCATCCATTCAGGGTAATACAAAGTTTTTAATACAGATGCCATGGAAACCACAAATTTATAAAACTTCAGATTCATGGAATGGTTTTTGGAATCCAACTCCAGAAAATCAAAGTGTGAATAATATATGGATGGATGGACAGACTAATGGACGAAAAAATATATTGAAAATAATTAAAAATTCCTAAAAGCAAAATGTACATCTAGATAGCTAGTCTGATATAAATTTTTACCAAGATATCTCAAATGATTTTGTTGTTTTGCTTTCAAAATAAAGTGTGAATGATAGATGGATAGACAGATGTATGAATGAAAATATTAACAATATTGAAATTCAAAAAACTGCCATAGATACATGTACACCATTAATCTAATTAAGTTCATAATATATCAGAGATATCTACAAAGAGTTAGGGAGCTTGGCCAAAGAAATGAAAGAATGGATGGACAAATAGACAAAAACATTAACAATATTTAAACTGAAGAATGGTGAATAGCAAAGGGCACACCTGTAACACTAGTATAATTGGTAGATTAAAATTCATAGTGGTACAGTGAAACCCCACAATTGTATGCTTCATTATAACTTGAATCAGATAAAACACATGCATGGCATGGCTTCAGAAATGTTTTAATAATTTCACAGATTTACTTAAGTAATACACAGTTTTAGTGATAAAATAAACAAAAGTTTGATACAAAAGTTGGGAAAGTTGTGTTCTTATAGAACCATTATCTTATCACAGTCTTTTTTATATCAATAAAGATACTTTCATTTCATCTCAGTCAATCATGGTACATTGATATTGGTTTATTGATGATGGTTTGCAGTACACAGCACAATGATGGTCTGTGATAAACATAATAATGGCTTGCGCACTTCAACCATGGTGCAAAAGTAGGGTTTTCATGTATCTTAAATGGTTTTTGAGTTATGTCCAGAAAAAAATGTAATGGATGGGTGACTATTGTATCTCTCAGCTGCTATTACAGGCAAGACAATTATGTCAGTGTGTAAAGGGCATATGTGTACTTACTGCCATGCCAGTATTGTTCAGGAGATTCAGAAAAATTGTGAGGACAACAAATGATCCCACCATCAAACCCATTGGCCCCAACAAAAGAGCTCTTCTACCAGCTTTCTCCATCAGAGGAATCTGTAAGTGAAGAGAAACATATATATGTTCATATTTCTTTCTGTAGAAAACGACATCATATCTTTGCCTTTTTGTAAAACTCTAAATATCTGCAGTGTAATATAGTACACTCTCAATCCATCTAATGTTGGCTCAGGTTTTTCTTTGTGCTTATATGAAAACGTTTGGCCATGCATAAAAATTCTGCCTAGAGAAAATTTGTAAATAATGCTATCTGCATTACATTACTGTATTAAAATGAAAACATCTATTTGTCTCTATTTTTATTGGGACCTTTACATTAAGATTCAGGGTCCCTGTAGCAATCACAATTTCGGTCCATCCATCTGTCCATTCACATATCCTGCAACAATCTCAGCCAAGCAAACCTTACACATAACTGACATTCAATTTTTTTATGGAATTACAGTCTTTTTATGGAATTTCTGTCCTTTTTATGGAACTATTTAATATGAATTTAGATTTGATACAATTTGATGTGGAAGCTATCTCATAAAACTAGATGCATCTATTATGGGTTTTGTCTTCTCAACTCCTTTTTCAATAGAGTAATGGCCCTTAGCAATTAACTTCGTATCCTTACATTGGGTGTTACTTTGAGCCAACACAGCACAAGAACCAGTCAACATATTCTGATGAAATTTTTTATATCAATATTGTCTCAACAATTTGCAAATGTCTTTTGGGGGATTCAGTATCCCTTAAAAGATTTATGTCCCCTGATTGCTCATCCTTCTGACATTGGTTTCTGCAAGATAACATCAAAGATTTTGGGATTTCAACAAAACTTGGTACATGGCTTCAGACTAATAAAACTTCAAATGACTTACAGGTATTATCTACCTGATAGCCTGTCATCTAACCGACTGACTCCCGCATCACAGCTTTATTAAACTTGTTGGACTCCAACCAACTTAGGCAGGCTATTTCATATTGAAGACATTTTGAATGAATTCCTTTTTCATCATTTAACCATATCATTTAGATGAGTTAAGGCCCCTGTCTGACCATGCTCTTTCTTTTATTTCAACAGCACAACTTTTGCTTCAGATTTTTACAATTTCAACCAAATCTGGCATCCAACATTATACTTATAAGACAGTTTGATTTTCAGCATTTCACACTATTTCCTGGAGTTATAAATCCTGACTGCACAACCTCTTAGCACTGCCTTTCACAGCTTAACGTTACTAAGGAACAATACATTTCAACCAAAGTTATCAGGTACCTTTATCATAAAACCTTAAATGAGTTGTATTTTAAGCATTCCAGTTATGATCCCATGAATACCCATCATCAACAAGCTTTGATTTTCCTCTCCTGCTTTGATTTTGCACTTTTTCACAGATCACTAACAGGTGTAGTCAAAAATTCCTTTACGTACGTGCCTGAAGTTACACATCACAAACAAAACCTGCACATTTTAAGAAGTTAATCCATTTCCTTTCCTCTGCTTCCACAGAAATATAAAGAAATTAAAAAACTTAGACATGTCTCCAATAAGTTTTAATATTTCTGCAGAGTTAAGCTACTCACTGCTATAATTGTTGCAATGACATTGATAGCACCTTGTCCGACAATGACGTATGGGATGGCGCTTTCTTCAATTTTTGCCTGCTGAAAGATGAATGCAGAGTAGGACATGACCTGTAAAATAAAATTACTAATGAGAACTGAGAACATCTGATTCATAAAAATAAAAACTGACAATAAATGTGAACAGTTTCTGTTCATGTTTATTCACATGCTTTAGTCATATTAGAAGTTTTAATGTGGATCATTTACAACCTACTTTCTTTATATGATGTCTGGTGAAATGGACATTTTTAAAAATTTTGCTAAATTAACAAGACTAAGCATTACCAGTGTCACAATTCTGAGGCAGAATTTATTTGATTGTTGGCTATGGGACAGCATGTGTTGAATTATGGTAGTCCAGTGGGCTATAACTGGTACATGATGGGCTATCATTGTGTTTCATTACAGTAGAAAAATGCATTACAACTGACATATATCATGCTTGTTATACAAATGAAAACTTCAATTTTTTGCAAAAATCAATGATCATTAATGAACTGTAAAGAAAAATGCCATCATGTTGGGGTAATTACAGTGAGCTTTTCAATCCAGTTGTGATACCTGGTTCTTTTCTGATTTTCAATCAGACAGACTTAATTTAATGCTAATTAAATCAACTCACAGCATTGATTCCTGACCACTGCTGGGCCACCTGCATCAGGCATGCAATTATGATTGGAAGTTTTAGTTCCGGTGTTGTTAATAACTCCTTCAGAGTAAACTGCTTGATGCTACTGGCTTTTTTGGCCTCCGATCTCATTTCTTCTATTTCATTCTCTACATCGTTACGGCCACGAAGACGTCTCAAGGCTACAGAAACATGTTTTGACACAGTTATAACTCAACTACTACAATTCAAAGAAAAAATTTCCAGAGGCAAAAACATTTGCCAATCTTAAGCAAGGTTCATAAAATAAATACTTTCATAGTAAGAATTTCTTGATGAGACTGATGCTCTGTCTGAAAAGAAGTTTAGAATTTAAAAAAAGATAAGGCCATTTCTTCTTTTCTAACTTGGAGTGTTGAAACCATCTCTAATATCCTTGATTAAAATAAAAAGATTTTCAAAATCAGCTGCTGAAGATGCTATATTTGTATACAAGATTTGCACCATTCTCATGTTGGACAAACTAAATATCATTATACGACTTTCCATTCAGGAGTAGCAATAAGATTTTCAAGGCAGCAGCCATTTATACAGCGTGTCAGATAGCACAATTTTTATTTAAAACCAACAGGAAACCACAAAAGTTCTTCAGTGAAAGTTGATATGAGTCTCCAATCATAGTGTAGTAATAAAAAATATTACAAAATGTCTTCTCTTCTCTGGTGACCATACTAGATGTCTGAAAGGCACCATTTTCATGTATGACAAACTAGACATAGAAAATCATGAGGGTATGACCTTCCAATCATGAGGAGTTACAAATAAGACTTCGAGATATAATAGCCAAAATAGGTGTAGTGCAATTTTTATTTTGGACCAACCAGACCTTGAGGTGAAGCGTGTAAAGCTTCATGGCAATCCACCAATCTTGAGTTAATGGATGGATGGTCAATGGACAACAAGGCAGGCATCCAGTAACTACTACTAAAAAATAGTTATAATTTCTGGTTGACTTAACAGGCCATACATATTCAGTAGTAACCAAACCTACCGCTTTCACCAAGGTGATTGCTGCCACTGTTTTGGAAACCATACTGAATATGTGAGCAGCATTATTTTCATTTAGGACCAACAACACCTTGGCATAAATAAATTTTCATTTAGGACCAACTACACCATGGCATAAATAAATTTTCATTTAGAACCAACTACACCTTGGCATAAATAAATTTTCATGGTGATGCTACAAGAGAAGTAGTGATGAGCAATGAGTGCTAATGGCATATGATGGACAACAGATCATTCTACAAGCACTTCTGGTCTATGACCAGCACAGCTAAAACGTAACTTTTCACTGGCAATAATGCGGCATATTGCTTTTCTCCCAGTGATTCCAGCTTGGAAATAAAATATCCCATGGGGATATTTTCAGATCACAGTATGAAAATTATAAAACTATTGCATGGTTTTGTTTTGCTCATTACATTATTTTATTGAGCTGTAAAATATAGACACTGGTCTCTATTAAAAAATATGATTTCTTTAAATTTCTGGAAGAGAATACGAGCAATGTCTAATTTACTTTGTTTATCTTGTATAAGATCAAATAGAGGGCTTGAGTTCTTACATGTAGTAACATTTGTGGAGCGATCAAACCATTAATCTCACCTTTTGTTGCCCCATCTTCATCATTTTTCTTAATTAGCAGGAACCTGGGGCTTTCTGGACAGAAGGGAAAGACCACTAGACACACAAATGCAGGAATGGCATTGAAGGCAAAGAGGAAGGGCCACAAATTTGGAGACCCTATAAAAACAAATATTTTACCATATAATAAGAACATTCATAAATTAGTGTAATTTAACAATTAAAAAAATTAACCAAATTTATAAGTGTTAGGCATAGAGTCAGATCCTTTATATCACAGTGTGTCAGCATTTCACATCAGAATGAAAAGCTAGACCATGATCTAACTGAGTATTAAACAATGACTCACTATTGTCAACTGTTTGAAATAAATGTCCCTCACTGAAACACCCCTCAGTATATTACTGACATAATGCTGGCGAAATTATGGATACATTTAAATTTTATGAACTTGATTTTATTATTGTTACCAATCTGATTCAAATTAAGAAAATCTCCGTCATCATGGAGAAAAGTTAATCCTGATCTTGATCAGAATTTGATTACTAGTGGAGAGTCATTAAAAACTTGATTTCAAATTATCAAATACATTTTATTTGCTTTTATTTACTATTATGACACACCCTTGTTAGAATACACTCATTATAATACTTCCATGCTATTATAAAACAATCTCTACATACTGGTATAACACGTATAACTACATATTGGTATAACTTAGATCACTGCATACCAGTATAACACAGATCACTGTATACCAGTACAACATTTATCACTGTATACCAGTATAACACAGATCACTGTATACCAGTATAACACAGATCACTGTATACCAGTATAACACAGATCACTACATACCAGCACAACATAGATCCCTGTAAACCAGTATAACACAGATCACTGTATACCAGTATAACACAGATCACTACATACCAGCACAACATAGATCACTGTAAACCAGTATAACATAGATCACTGTATACCAGTATAACACTGATCACTATTATGGTTACTATGAACAGTACTACAACATGATAGAACCACACATGGATACAGACCTATAAACAGCATGTTTGTCTAAATAAAAAATGACATAATTTGAGGGCATGACATTCAACTTTTGCAATACTTTCTATGATAATTTAATATGTAAATTGTATCTCTCAACCAGATACATTTTGTATATGTTGCTGGCATAGCAATCATCAGTATAATTGTTACATGTACTTTTTAATTTACAATATTAGAAAATCTATTAACTGTCCCTTGAGTTTGAGTTTACAGTAGGAAAAAAAGTTACATTGTTTACCTGAAATGTCATAAATATAAATAACAGACACATATATATTATGATTTGAAAATCTTTTAAATAAACATTGCCAACTTATTTGTGTTAAATATTTTGGCACTAAAACTAAATGCCACACTAGAATGACATTATTTCTCATCAAGCCCAAAGGCCAATAGAAGTTAACATGGATTACTCAGGTACAATTGACTTTACAATATAAAAATAAACAGATCTATCAAGCAGATCAGAGTGTATAAAGAACAAATATAAACATCACTGGCATAACTGGGTCTGCAATGTAGAAATAAACAGATCATTCATGCAGTTTTGGATCTACAATGAAGAAATAAACACAGATGCACGCTTGATCTAAAATGCCTGAAATGTTTACAAAGATCTACAGGTAAGACATAATATTACTTATGTTACCTGAGAAACCAGGAAGACCTAGAATCATGGACCATAGGATTCCAATGGTGATAAAAAGCTGATGGAATGTCCCTACAGCTCCACGGATTTTCTTTGGGGAAATCTCTGCCAGATAAAGTGAGGCCAAGCTGATGTTTATACCTGGAAGGTAAGAGAACAAAGAAGCAAAATTATTGGTGAGATCTAAAACAGTATGTACACAAGTAAGTGACTAATGTGACATTTTTTTTATGTACTATTGAAGTTATATAGATGGATTTGTTATTGTCATTAAATTATACTGTTATTATTTGTTATTAATTGTCATCACAGTTATGTTGCTAGTATATGTTACTACCATCTAAGTTATATTGCACTAATATGTTACTGTTTTCTTATTTTCTCTACTTTCACAAGGAAGATTGTAAGGAACAAAATACAATTCCAATACAGTAAAAGTATGACCAGCATAGTTAAGAAATATAAAAACTGGATATATCATTTCCAAAACTGTATTTAACTCTTTAATTACATTTTCGTAAATTAAAGATAAGCTGCACCAAATCAATTTGGGTAAAAACGTTGCTTGTCTAGATTTTAAAATTATACAAATTCAGTTTTAAAAAGTATCATTGTATCACTTATCTGAATCTTTTAAAGCTCTAACAGCAATTCACTGTGACTGCTATCAGTATTATTTAAAATACCAATTCACTGTGGCTATTATTGGAGTTAGTCAAAGATCCAATGGAAATTCACCATGGCTACTATTGGATTTAATCAAAGATCCAATAGCAATTCACTGCCACAGCTTAGTTGGTCAAAGATCAAATAGCACTGTGGCTGCTATTGGAGTTAGTCAAAGATCCAATAGAAATTCACCATGGCTGCTATCAGAGTTAGTCAAAGATCCAAAAGCAATTTACTGCCACTGTTTAGTTGGTCAAAATCCCAATAGTTATTATCTTCCACTGCTATCACAGTCAAAGATCCAATAATAATTCACTGTGGCTGCTATCAGATTTAGTCAAAGTTCCAAAATCATGTTCATCATGGCTGCTATTGGAGTTAGCCAAATATCCAATAGCAATTCACTGTCAATGCTTAGTTGCTCAAAGATCCAATAGCAATTCCCTGTGGCTGCTATCAGAGTCAGTCAAAAATCCAATAGCAATTCCCTGTGGCTGCTATCAGAGTCAGTCAAAAATCCAAGCGCAATTCCCTGTGGCTGCTATCAGAGTCAGTCAAAAATCCTATAGCAATTCAGTTTGGCTGCTATTCAAGTTAATCAAACATCAAATAGCAAATTATTGCCACTGCTTACTTGTTCAAAGGTCCAACAGCAATTCACCACTGATGTCATAACAGTTGGTGGCCAATATAACAATTATGCTGCTATTGAAGATCTAACAATTTAATGTCCCTTCTACAGTAGTTGATTGGCAATTCACTCACCCTGCTACAGCAGTTGGTGGCTGACCCAACAAGAGCCAATTAACTACCCCTAGGCTCTTAATAGCTAACATTAATTTAATGCCTCATCTGCAACAGTTAGATTCTAAGTTATTCACTGCCTCTACTACAGCAGCAGGTGGCTGATATTTACTCACTGCCCCTGCTACAGCAGTTTGCTACTCATTGCTATTCACTGCCCCTGCTGTAACAGCTGGTGGCTGATAGTTATTCACTGCCTCTGCTACAGCAATAGGTGGCTGATAGTTATTCACTGCCCCTGCTACAGCAGTTTGCTACTCATTGCTATTCACAGCCCCTGGTGGAAAAGCTGGTGGAAAAGAGTTACCAGCAGGTTTATCTCTGAAAAACCACATTTTTTGGAGGATACAAACATTTATCATCAAGAATTTAAATAAATCCATTGATGCATATAAACAGTTATACATAAAAGGTACTATCAACAAAGAACAAAATTAAAAAGCTCTTTTAAAAAATCCTGAAAAACATGGTTTTTACACTCTGCTCCCAATCAATAAGTATGCAGACATACCACAGTGAAGTCCAACAAATGCTCTCGACACAATGAGACATTCCGGAGATCTGACAGCTTTTGGTATCGCACCAAAGACGGCAGCAAGAAACATAATGAAGGTGATGATAATCATACCACGCTTTCTAGAAAAATATAAACAAAAATTAAAAATAATTAGCACATGCTTAATGTAACTCAAGATGGTTCAACTGAATTCAGGCTAAATCTGCCAATTCAAATTACATATATGTATCCTGTTAAGTAACTATGCTAGATAAAAATATCAAGACATTGATGGTTCCTACTAAATTAAATGGTATTAAATTTATTATTAAAATGTAAAGTTAAATCAAGCCTCAGATATACCATAAAAAAGATCACTTTCTGAAATCCTAGTGTCATAATTCAACTTAGTTTTGGGTAATACTTCTTGATCAGTTTAATGAAATTAATATATTCTTAAAACAAAATGTGTTACTAAATACCAAAATCTGAAACCTGCAAAGATGTGAAATATTTCATGATCTTGAATTACAAACCTTCCAAAGAAATCAGCAATTTTTCCAGAGGCAAATGCACCAAACATTCCAAACAAAACAAAGATGGCAACTGTGATGGACCACATCAGATCCAGAAAATTGTCATCCACACTGCCCTCATTTTCTGTGGATGATTTTGAGACATTGTTAGCTTTTGCTGGATCAATATTATAACCTGTATTATTTTGGCCTGGACTGCCAATGACAACAGTAACTGTGGTTGTGGACACATTACTGGATGAGGAGAGGATGTGTTTATCTGGTTTAATTCCATTTCTTTCTGCATAAACCTCACCGTAGAAATCTTGGATAATCTGTGAAGGTGAAACAATTGGTACTTATTTATCCACCTTAGTTATCACTCTAAAGTGACATTCTATGATGAAAAATGTGAACTAGACAGTTAGTATAATAAAGACATCATAAGATAGTGACCTTATTAATGCTAAAACTTGGTTTACATTACTATTTGAGTGTAAGAAAGAAAATAAACTGGTTTTTGGCGAGTCAGCAATTCACATGTATGTACCTATCAGTATATCTATCAATTGCCTATATTCCAACCAATTAATTACCCTTTATTCCAACCAATTAATTACCCTTTAAACCATTCAACAATACTTAACCAACCATTACTCAAATAATCCTTCAATAAACTATACATAATCAGCTATTACCCAACCAACCCTTCAATAAACTATACTTAATCAACTGTTACCAAACAACTCTTCAATAAACTATATCTAATCAACCATTACCCAGCCAAACCTTCAATAAAATATACCTAATTAACCACTACCTAGCCAACCCTTCAATAAACCTGTACTTCTCTTACACTACACTTAACAGACTACCCACAAATGCTTCTATCACACTACAATGAACTGATTAACCACTCCTGCTCCTTCCACACCACATTAACCACTGATTTGTCACCCATGCTTCTATCACATTAAACTTAAACACTGATTGTTCACCCATGCTTCTATCACACTACACTTAACCACTGATTGATCACCCATGCTTCTATCACATTACAATTAACCACTGATTGATCACCCATGCATATATTACATTTCACTTAACCACTGATTGGTCACCCATGCTTCTATCACATTACACTTAACCACTGATTGGTCACCAATGCTTCTATCACATTAAACTTAACCACTGATTTGTCACCCATGCTTCTATCACACTACACTTAACCACTGATTGGTCACCAATGCTTCTATCACACTACACTTAACCACTGATTGGTCACCCATGCTTCTATCACATTACCCTTAACCACTGATTGGTCACCCATGCTTCTATTACACTACACTTAACCACTGATATGTCACCCATGCTTCTATCACACTACACTTAACCACTGATTGATCACCCATGCTTCTATCACATTACACTTAACCACTGATTGGTCACCATTGCTTCTAACTCACTACACTTAACCACTGATTGGTCACCCATGCTTCTATCACATTAAATTTAACCACTGATTGGTCACCAATGCTTCTATCACATTACACTTAACCACTGATTGGTCACCCATGCTTCTATCACATTACACTTAACCACTGATTGGTCACCCATGCTTCTATCACATTAAACTTAACCACTGATTGGTCACCCATGCTTCTATCACATTACACTTAACCACTGATTGGTCACCCATGCTTCTATCACACTACACTTAACCACTGATTTGTCACCCATGCTTCTATCACACTACACTTAACCACTGATTGATCACCCATGCTTCTATTACATTACACTTAACCACTGATTGGTCACCCATGCTTCTATCACATTACACTTAACCACTGATTGGTCACCCATGCTTCTATCACATTACACTTAACCACTGATTGGTCACCCATGCTTCTATCACATTACACTTAACCACTGATTGGTCACCCATGCTTCTATCACACTACACTTAACCACTGATTAGTCATGCAAATATAACTATTAGAACCCTTTCATCAACTGAACAGTCCCACATTGCTGGTACAACTTTTTTTCAATATGAAGGAAAACAGACAAGCATTATAAACAAGACATAAAACAAAGAGATTCTCCGATCATCATACCTTTTTTTATCACCAAAACGATTTTCATATCACTGATATCTTAGGAGAATCGTATTGCAATTGTGTTTATATATCACCTACCTTAGCAGGGGAGTTAACTACGCCGATATTGTATCCGTACAGGAATGAATTTCCGAAGACAGCGACAACGACGCTAAATACCAGCCAAAAGGTCCACCCAGCTTCATTTTCATCAGTCTGAAACGATATGCAGTAGGCTTAGTGGGAGCAGAAAATAAAAATGTTAAAAAAGAAAGAATAAACATGATATTCAAAACCTATTCTAAGCATAAAAACCAAAGCTTTTGAAATTCTGTAAGATTATTTTATAATTCAACCAAGCCTGTTTAAGGATTTTCAAAACATAAATAATGTTGGTATTTTAAATTCTGTCCGTCTATTAAACTTACATTTCTGCTCATAATTCCTTTTATTGTTGGATTTCAATGGGTATCTATGGGGAGAGTCTTTTATGCTGAAAATATTTTTTAAACACTGTGTAATCCAGTCTGTGATAGAGGTTTCCGACTTGATGACGTGGCCTTGACCTGCTACATTTGACCCACATTTGTCACGATATACCACGTAACTCCTTTTTACGTTCTCTGCCAAGTTTAGAACAATTTGGAACTTAAATTAAGACATTTTGATACAGTAAATTACTGTTAAATTTGCGTTGCTTGGAGGATTTTGCAACACGATCTATTGATTAAGCAGTATCTTCTAATTATCACTGCATTTTACGCAACACTAGATCCATGTCTGTAACCGAAATAAGCTCCAAACACTATCACCACTGATGAAAAAAAATAGTCCAAATTCTAATTAGTTCAAACAATGAAGAGAAGAGGTTGCGACAGACCAACAAGTAGGTATCCGCTTTATTCTGACAGCGGAAAAAAGCGGAGACCTACTTGTTGGTCTAGGGATGCGACAAGAAGATTTTCATTTTGGTGGCAATAGGTGCTAAACTGGAAGTAAAATCTGCACCATTTTTCACCTGAAACCAAGACATTTTAAATAAATCTTTGGTGGAAACCTCATGCCGATATGACTTTTGTTAAAAATATGTAATGATAACAAGAGTTTCATAATGAATATTAGTTACGTCAATCACTCACTCAAGATCTATTACAAAATGTTCACACGTAGTTAAAATGTACGTCAATGTCGTTCGGTTACGCCTTTGTGCATTTGACTTAAAGATATCAATGCTATGCTGGGAAAGCAGAAGAAGAAAAAATATTAAATACTTTGATGAATTATGGGGTGGGGTTAAACAAAACTATTCGTGATTCGTACATGAAAACCTACAAGCATCAATGCGTAACTGTCTACACTTTGTATACTGCATAGTAAAAGCCATTACGCCCAATGACGTTCATGATTCAAAAACCTCTTCAATACCTACGCAACACCTTATACTAGCATACGATATCTGCACCAACTGCTCTCAAGTGGCTGTTGTTGTTGTGGGCTTAACGCCAATTTTCAGCAATACGACATGCAATACATGACCGCCCCACGCGATATTACTGGCAAACTTTCTCACATACCCATGCTGGCAAACTTTCTCACATGTCCATGCAGATCGAGCCCGATACTCGAACACATGCGGACAGAGGCGAAATGTCTGTGATCTCTAAAGGCAATCGCCTTAGACCACTCGGCCATCAGGGGCCATTCTAGTTGCTGGAAAGTCTTTACTAAAGGAAAGTGTAGTCAATTCTATAGTGCTTGCTGTTAAATTCCAATTATTGAATTATTGATAACGAAAGCTAGCTCTCTCTCTCTCTCTCTCTCTCTCTCTCTCTCTCTCTCTCTCTCTCTCTCTCTCTCTCTCTCTCTCTCTCTCTCTCTGTATGATCAATACTTACATCCTCTAGTGAATATTTATGACATTGCTCAATTAAATAAATATTCAGTTTGTTTCGCAAATTCATTATAATGCTATTAAAAAAAACACATTTAAACAACAAAACCTTATAAAAACACATGCAAGAATCTTCCATAGCAATAAAATTCAGAAATAGCGGAAAGTGCTATCACCGTATCCAACCTGAAGATGCGTGATAATATGCTGTGATAATATTTACTGAGAATTTGAAATTCATCCCCTATCGAGATTCGAACCTGGGTCCCTGGCAAAAATCGCCTTGCCTGAACACACCAAACCCTAAGCACCTTCGATCATGCGAACTTCCCATCCCACCCTACCTAGGAAGGAAGACAGTATATAATACAAACGGTCACTCCGGATTCCAATGACAGAATCCGATGACAGAAATTGCGGCATACATAAATGAATAGACAGGTACTGTACAATATACAAAAGAATGCGCTGAAAGTGCATTACCCGGTTCGTACATGAGGATGCGTAGAAATATAGTGCGTACAAAAAAAAAGGGTTGAAATCTCAACAAGGAACGCATAAGACATTATATCGTATATAATCTCTGATGTTCTTGAGCGATATCAATATTTTCAAATTGACCACAATGGCAGCATCAGTAAATTAAGATCAGCAGCTTTTTCACCTAAATTCAATCAGACACCATCAGATTTTTTTTCAGAAAGTGAAGTCAATTATATAGTGCTTGCTGTTAAATTCCAATTATTGAATTAATAATAGCGAAAATTCTCTCTCTCTCTCTCTCTCTCTCTCTCTCTCTCTCTCTCTCTCTCTCTCTCTCTCTCTCTCTCTCTCTCTCTCTCTCTCTCTCTCTCTGATCAATACTAACATCATTTAAGTGAATATTAAGGACATTGCTCAATTATATATATATATATATATATATATATATATATATATATATATATATATATATATATATATATATATATATATATATATATATATATATATAACAGACAGAACAGACTGTGCTATCCCTGGATTCTGTAGTAGAATCTTGATAATAGTGGGTAGAAATAATAGTTTAATACAAACAATACTATCATACAGGTTAGAGAAATTAAATTCGTACTCTACCTGAGTTTCGAAACCAGGTCGATTCAGTGCCATCATTTTTTGGTAATGCGTGCTTAGTCGTGACTGTATATGGGTCAGTGCGTGCAGGCAAGGCGATGGGTGCCATTTACTCGCTGACCTGGGTTCGAAACTCGGTAGAGTACGAATTTAATTTCTCTAACCTGTATGATAGTATTGTTTGTATTAATCTATATAAAAAAAACAACAAAAGACTTATTTAAAACAAAATGATGGTCCTTTCATAGGTCCATAACTCTGTCAAAAGGGAGGATTTCAAAGGAAAGCTTTCAGCGACAATCATAAGACAAACTACTACAAACTGAATGACAACAAAAAGAATCGAATCGTTTTTGCAGTATTTCCAGAGATTTTCTTTAAAAAAAATAAAATCTGAAAATCATCTAACTATTCTAAACTTTTTATTTGAAGGATCACAGATCAAAATTATTCTTGGAAAGACAACAGAGAAAACATCATGTACAAGCATCTGTTTGGACTTGATAATTAGAAATGGTTATAAGTTAAAAGAAATAAAATTGAGTAATCAACAGAATTACAAACCTTGCCCTGTACATGGCCATTTTGTTGTTGTTTAGACCTGATGTCTTCATTCACACCATTAGCTTTCACAGTAGGTTTATAGACAATGTCATTTTCAAATACGTCTTCGTTACGTTTCATTTTAAAAGTAAGTAGATGTATGGAGTCTCCGATACGTTTTCTATCAAGCTGAACAGTTTGTGTTTGTAAACACCACTCCTATCCCACTGATATATACTGTTCAATAAGGATGTGGGCGGGACACATTTGGGCTTGAAAGAGGGGAAATTAATTCTTAAATTTGTACTCCCCAAGAAATATATGATGAAATTTTGGTTCTTACTTACATTTTTTTTCTTCTTTCTAATAATTTAGTAAGCCAATCTCATTTAAAAAAAAAAAAAAAAAAAAAAAAAAAAACCTGGAGAGTAGTTTCATAGAAACTGATTCAAGACTGCCATTTTTTGTTGCTACCAAATACTCCATACACACGACAACACTCTAAAATAAATAAAAGCAAAACAATGTCAATCAAAACACGATTTACAAGGTAAAATTTTTAATAATTTAACTATTTTATCGATATAAGGCTTCAATACTTTATTGCTCTTCTATACCAAAATTGAAAATAATACTTTTTTTTAACAAAATTTAAATTAGCCATTTTTTAAACTTAAAATTTTGGAAAAAAAAACTTGTCATTCCAATTATCTGATATCACACACATGGAAAATGATGTGATTTTAATGGATTTTTTAAAAACTACTTTTCAACCGCATGGATTCTACAAATTTATCAACACCTCCATCGGGCTCAGCAAGGTTGCTGTTATGCAGTAAATCTTGTGCAGACAAGAGAGGCTGCAGTTCAATCAAAGTGCAGATATAGGCGAGCCGAGCAACACAGTATTACTATTACAAAATGACAATTCAAGGTCAATAAAATACAATCAATACGTAAATACGTCTGACTGCTCATGCACTTGATATAACAGGCCGACTAGTCCTAACACTAACCTATTATGGCTGAGCACCTAACGAGGTAGCTGTTAGTGCCATTTTTGTAAGTTTCTGGCATGACTCGGCTGGGGTTTGAGCCGCGACCTCCCGCATCTGAAGCGAACGCTCTAACCACTAGGCCATCAGAGTTGCATGAATCGTTTGAGTGCTTTCTCAAGAAATTTATTCCAATGTAGTTGATACAAATATTATGAAAATATCTGTAAGAATGTTTCTGAACTTATTTTCGTATCTTCATCATTATTTGACAGCAAAGGTCCCAGACTGTCCGAGTGGTCTGAAGCGCTTACCGTTCCAAATCACTGCCATCTCACCTCTGTCTGCGTGGGTTCGAGACTCAGGTTCGGCTAACGTGGGTATGTGAGAAAGCCTGCCAGTAGCTTATCGTAGGTCGGTGGTTCTTCCAAGTGTTTTCTATGGTTCTTATTCCACCGGTTTATACTGGACGCAGAAAAAATGGCGTTAAACCCTACAACAACATCTGACAGCAAACTGACATTATTTATCCAAAACAGCGAGTCCCTTATATGTAGATGAGTTGTGTAAAGATGGTCAAATTATGTTAAGCGCTGTTTTCTTTTTCAAAATATAAAATTGCTTAAATGTTTGTGGGTGGGGTGGGGTGCGGGTACCTTCTAGTTATAGTGAGCATATTTGATGACAGATCGGCAACATCTTATATAAATCTGAAAGACCTTTAAGAAAAGTGACCCTTTCCCAAATTTTGGTAAAATTCTGGGGGTTTTTTTTAAAAAAAAGAAACACTTCAAGGCCTTTCTTATTCCAATATCACCCGTTTTACTTGGTGACGTATCGGCACGATATAAATCGTTCTAAAGTTTATCAAATTTTGAGGTGATGACACTTATATTCATTATTATAATCTTTCGAGAAAGTATTAGAGACCTTCACCTATGGGTGCTTTGGATTGAAATTAGGTCAAATTCCTTACATGTTTTTGAGAAGATTTCGTTTAAGAGGTTTCACTACTTTTAGTAACTGGAGTCTTCTTGTACGACGGATCGGCATCCAAAGAAACTAATTTGAGAGGCCTTGATCTCAGAATGATCATGTATAATTACGAGTAAATTGATATAAAGGTTATATGTAACAATTGTGAACGGACGACAGATGACACAGGACTGACACCTGATGAGCTAAAATCAATAATGAAATGGTTGTTCTTGTTGTCTCTCTTTTTAACAACGCTCGCTTCATCACCTTATGATAACCTTAGCCGCTTGCATGACAAAAACATATGGTGAACATGCATTAATTAACTCCTCTAAACATCTGAAATAAAGCGATGTAGCAAAATGTATATAACAATCAATGAACTTAGAAGTAACAGATTTCTAAGTATGCTATACTAAATTGCAAATTACATTCCGTGGCCACGTAAAGCTTACAAAAATACAAACTGCAAGCAAATAAACTTAAATAATCTTGGGGATGTCGACAATTTAGTGATTGTCGACAATTTATTGATTTTAGTGATTTTGGTACAATATTGAAACTCCAGACGAATTAACTTGATAAATTACTTAAAATTCACTGGCATACTTGTAAAGAGTTTAGCATGATTCAAATAAAAATTTTATTCAGCCATTAAATTTAAAATATACGTGCAAAATAATTCCCTTCTTCATCTATCCATAACCGAAATTCTCCAACCAATGGTCCAATCTGAAATGGCAGAACCGCGTAGACCTACTTTATCTATCTACAATTTACATCTACAATCAATGATCTAACATACGCACAGTGCGATATAGTTCTGAGTGCAATCTCTAATAATAATGCAAATTGTCACAGCTTAAATTAATTTTACAACACAAATACATTTAATGCATTCAAATCAATAAAGTATTTTATGAAATTCATTCAAGTTACGATCTACAATATTCTATAATTTAGTTAATTATATGGGCAATACTTTAGCTGAATGATACTGTTCATGGTATCTTACAATAATAATCTTTCAACATATATGTTGCTGGAAGGAATACGGACAAGTAGAATATCAGATCTGATTGTAGTTTGCAGCCAGTTCTTTCGCGCATTGGGTACTTTGATCACGTGATTCGTATCATTACCTGGATTGTAAGCAAGATGTTTATTTTTTTAATTATTTTTTTTTTAAATCAAAATCAGCAAGTCTGCCAATCATCTCATGCATGTTAAAAGCTGCTTACACTCTTTAAAACGACGCAATGATGGTAAAAATGCGAAACTTTCATGACAGTGGTCCATTTATTTTTTTAAATATTTGATGCATTTCTCCATTTCTCCTCGCATCTAAATCTTGTGCCATCGATCAAGATAGCACAGTGATGTCATTTGAGCTAATTGAGCACAGTCCGACTGCAGCTATCTGTAGCCGTTTTAAAGTCCGAAGTACCGGCAATCTAGCTTCACAACAACTGTAAATGATGTGGAACGCAGGAAATCAACTCGTTCAAGGTCTCTTCAAGGGTCACAACACCTGTAAACGATGTATACTGGAAACCGGACTTGTTTAAGGTCGATTCAAATAAAGAGTTACTTGCACAAATTTTGTTCAAATCGAACAATCTCCTGGGAAGGAGAGACTGCAGAAATGAAAATCTAGGAGGTTCTGGCAATCAAGAACCATATCTCATCTAAAAGATCATAAATTCGACCTGCTTCTGGGTCGTATCAACAAATCAGCATACAAAAAATTTGGTTAAAATCCAACAATAATATTCTGTTATAGATAGGTCCTAAAAATAATTATAAAAAATCATTCAGATGAACCTTGCTATAAAAAAATAAGTGCTCTGCAGCATTGGCTTGGCATAACTCTGAACAAAAATCGAAAACTTTACGGATGCAGAAATAAGTTTCACCGTTAGAAGATAGAATTTTAACAAACTAGAACATGGCATTTGTATCCTAACAGCCAATGAAATTACATACCAACATGGCATATGTGTCCTAACAGCCAATGAAATTACATACCAACATTGCAGGTGTGTCCTAACAGCCAATGTCCTATTACTATGACATGGGTAATATCAAGCATGAAGCGGAACTTTAAATTTACAAGTTCTTTGAAATAGAGAGTGTACTAGATTGATACCAAAAGGTAGTCATACAAAATCTTGATAAGAGTTCAAGGTAAACATCTTCCTGAAATATTCTTGTTATAAACCAGGATCTATAATTAAAGGATCTAGATATGCTGAATCACCTTCAGCAGATATCATTAATTACCTTAAAAAATCTCTTGAAATATAACCGGACAGAAATTTCCGACTGCGTCTACCGAACACAAATGGCATTTTCAGCCGTGTGTGTGTGTGTGTGTGTGTGTGTGTGTGTGTGTGTGTGTGTGTGTGTGTGTGTGTGCGTGTGTGATTTTGGATTTTGAACGTAACTTTATCAATTTTTCAGTCATATCGCTACGATGTCTACAGTGTGGCAATTTATAGAGATGCTTAGCACTGGGACATCATGCTGTAGACACGTGGCATGATGTCCCACCCAATCACATTATCCTGACACCAGGCCGACCAGTCATAACACTAACTTTTAATTCTGAGCGCCTAGCGAAGTAGCTGTATGTACCATTTTTATAAGTCCTTGGTATGTCTCGGCCGTGACCGAACCTTCGACCTCCCACATCCGAAGCGGACGCTCTAACCACCATGCCACCGGAGCGGTCTTATTTCCAGCCGTAGATCCATATAAACAACATATATTTGAAAGTGATAAACTGAGCTAATTGATTTCTCTCTCTCGCGCACACACAGATAAATACTACAAATGCTTCCCATCTCTGTATGAATACTAATATATTCTGAACTTTGGTTTAATACTTATAAATTATGCTAACTACATAGGAATTCCATTTATGAATTATATTCTACAAAATGAAAATAATATTGCGTTTGAAATGAATTTGTAAAGAAACTTTTCGGATTAGTAAATTTTAAAAGAACCAACACAAACTTTAAACATTTTGTCGACAACGTTGTCCTTGAAAATAACCAGGTTTAAATATGTATGGGTCAGACCCGTCCAGGGAGAGGGTGTGGGTTTGGAGGAGAGACCATGATTTACTACTGATCCAAATACAGGATCGCTTTGCTTCAAAAAAGAGATTGCAGCTGAAAAGTAGACTGTATCAACGCACAGCGTGTTATATTCTTTCCTAAGTCAAGTTCAAACGAAGAAGATAGGGTGGGTGGGTGGGGAATTACTTTACGTATGTACGTTTACGTTTTACATTTGATTCTGCAAAAGTAAGGTCAAATCAAAAATAGGTATTCCTTACCTGACGACACAACCTATCTACATAGTGACCGATCAAAATATCACAATTCAGTGACCGCTCAAACTATCACAGCTCAGTGAGCACTTAAAATATAATTCAGTGACCATTCAAAAAATGACCATGCAGTGACCCCTCAACATATCATAACTCAGTGACCACTAAAACTATCACAAATCGGTGATCAATTAAAATATTACAATTCAGTGACCGCTAAAAATATTATAATTCAATGACCCCTCAAAATATCACAATTCAGTGACCGCTGAAACTATACCAATTCAGTGTCCGTTCAGACTATCAAAATTCAGTTATAGCCCAACATATCGTAAATAGCTGACCGATCAATATATCATAATTCAATGACAACTAAAACTATTACAATTCAGTGACCACTCAAAATATTACAATTCAGCTTTCTGATGATGTGTCACTAAAGAATATAGTAAACGTTTTAAATGAATGAGGATTCTAACAAATTCTGACTCTATATTTAAGAAATGTATATTTATTACCGGTAGCTTTTAATTCGTATACCTAAACGAAGCTTTAAAACCTGATATTTTATATATGTTACCATTTTACCTGTATGGAGCCGCAGTAGCGTAGGACTAGTAAATAACAGTTAACGTCTTTAATATTACACGTCTCCCAGCATAAGTTCTTTCTTAGTCCGTTCCTTTCTGTTTTATAAGCAGCGGCAATTAACTGGATGATGTAAAATTAATCCGGAAATGCACCAAACAGCACAGTGTTTGATGTTCTTGGGCCATTTTATGTTGTTGTTGTTGTTGTTGTTGTTGTTCTGGGGCTTAACGCCATTTTTTTAGCACACCTTTTTTTGGGCTATGGCGGTCAGTATTAACAGTGGAGGAAGAAACCGGGAAATCCGCGGAAAGAACCACCAACCCACGAGAAGCTACTGGCAAGTTTTCTCACATATCCACATTCGCCGAATCTTAGACTCAAACCCAAGCAGACGGAGGTGAGATGGCAGTGATCCGTAACGGACAGCGCTTTAGACCACTCGGGCCATTTTTTTGTTTCTAAGTAAATTAATGTCTGATATAATTAATTAGTTAAATAAGAGAATAATGTTTTACCATTAGGTCATTAAGAGAAATATATTCATGTAATTACTTTTTAGAAATATTTGTTTAATACAGCAATCATGCCTTTGATAACACAGTTCTTATAAGAGAAAATCTTCGCTGCATTTCAGTTTTCGAAGTTAAAGTGAAACTCTCACATTTTTCAGAAATGAAAATACCTTTTTAAAAAGAACTTAATATTTCAAAAATACGATTGTTTTTTTTACTTTTTTTTCTTTTCCTATAATTTTCGTTTAATCTATTTACCTTTCATTTTCTTTCTTTCTTTCATCCCCATCTTCTAAAACTTCCAAAAATGTAACATTTTTAAATAGCAGAAGATTGTCAGTGTCCTGCATTTTGTGCATCGACATAAAGTGAAAGAAATCGTATACATGTATAATTTTACAAAATGTCTTGTAGAAATTCTCTTTGAAATTCCATACATCGTGTATTGACCTGTCTATAGATCAAGGATATTTAATTCGTTCTACTGGCCTACATTCAACAATAAGTAACATGCTGGTGTTAATAATAGCCGACTATTGCATCATCCAGCAATAAAACGTAGGTTTTCCTTCAACGTGCCTTGAATCAGATGTGTATCTGGAGGTGTGTCTCACAAACCAATCAGATCGAGACAGCTGACAAGCCCACTTTTCCAGGCACAATACCATATATTTCATCATGCCATATTTTGAAAAGGAAAAAGGGGATAATTTAATGCTTTCACCTTGATTTTATTTCACACCTTTCATTTTCTTTCTTTCTCCCAATATTAGCCTTGGTATAAACATTGTAGATGAAACAATTTGACCTATTCTATTGGTTTCTGAAATCCGTTTCTGTCCCAATGGTTTGATGAAGCATACTTGATCTGAGAAATTCCGCTATTAGGCTTTTAGCTCATCATCTACCCCTTTCCCAAAAAAATAAAACTTTCAAATGAAAATGCCAGTTTTTATATAAGCTGTGTCCACAGGATCCCCACCACCACCCAGTATAATGCAAATAAAAGGAAAGGTTCTACAGAAGTCCTAACTCCATAACAATCTAACTTTTTAGAGTCAAAGGTCAAACCATAGTCATCTCTATATAGAGACCAGGTTTGGCTTAAATCCATTAAGTCCAACAAAAGTTATTAAGCGCAAATTGTACGGCACACATCAGGGTCAAAGACACCAATAACTCCCTACAATAGGAAGGAAAAGGCGAACATCAAACATAAACCGCATTCTATTTCAATGGATGAAATCCTTCAAAAACTTTAGCTCAGAAACGTAACCGAATGCAAGAGTTCTCAAACAAAGAATACAAAACTCTGCAGTAAAACGTCAATATTTTAGCACCTAAAGTCATTTGAAGGTCAGTCAGCAAAAAACACATCCGTGACTCACGCTACAGTACTAGTTTTGACGGATCGGTAAATCTATAATGCAAAGTACATGTCGTAAACTACTACTGACCTGAGTAGGGTGGTCTATTACCCAAAGATCTGGGAGTTGGAAAGTGAAGTGAAAATTTCTGGACTACAGTTTGTATATGCCAAACTGATCACTTAATCGCATCAACTAAGCTATTGATGTTAACGTGATCCTTATATGGTCAGCTAAGACTTGCTTTATGATATATACGACCAAAAAAAACTATTATATTAGGTTAAAAATGGTGTCGAAGAGGCTCAAGAAGGGGGAAAAGGTATTTCGATTTTGCTATTTTTTACTTGGCTACACACAATTTGACTAAATAATTTACTAGTATCACCTTACATACCAACCAACATAGAGCTTCCTCCTTATATTTGCATTATTAATCTTGATTTTTATTTAAAAACAATTTTTTAAAATGTGTTTTAATAGGTATACTGTGAGACTTTTCTTAACTTGGAATCCATTCACAAATGTAGTATTGCATCATCCAGTGATTGTCGCCATAGGCATTAGTGTTTTAAAGTAACAAGTGCGTCATGGGTGTGTCAAGCAGGTGTGTTCTTATTGACCAATCAGATCCTAGGAAAGCTACCAGGCCTATAGATTGTTCGACACGTGTGCGAGGAAACAATCAGAAGTTAATCTGAAGCTTTAATGTAAATGTACACTTTTTAAAGATTCCCTTCATTAAGGATCAATTTGCACTTAGTTTGCCCCCGTTCCAACAAAAACTAGATTATAACACATTCAACACTCTGAATAGTAACCCTAATACGAAACAAACACGACAACGTGTCAAATACACAGCACATCTAAAAAATTTCAGTCATCGTTTCCGATCGGCCCCAAAAATAAACTTTATATAAAACTCAATTGATCACTAAAAAAAATACAACTCTATAACTAAAACGTCAATTTATAATCTCTCTCTCTCTCTCTCTCTCTCTCTCTCTCTCTCTCTCTCTCTCTCTCTCTCTCTCTCTCTCTCTCTCTCTCTCTCTCTCTCTCTCTCTCTCTCTCTCTCTCATATATACACACATATATATACACACAAAAAATAATTTTGCTCGATTTTCCCAGGTTCTTCTTCAACCATAACCATAAACTGGCCGATATATATATATATATATATATATATATATATATATATATATATATATATATATATATACACACACATATATATATGTATATATATATATAGAGAGAGAGTGTGTGTGTGTGTGTGTGTGTGTGTGTGTGTGTGTGTGTGTGTGTGTGCCTAAAACTGGTTAAACTCTTAACAACCGAGGCTAGACCAGGCGACCCGCGGCAATGTAGTCAGTCCTTTTTGGAAAGATGTACGTTATTTAATTCCGATTAAAGCGGGCTTTGAGTGACCGAGTGGTCTAAAGCTCTGTCTGTTACGGATCACTGCCATCTCACCTCTGTCTGCGTGGGTCTAGGATTCGGCGAATGTGGATATGTGAGAAAGCTTGCCAGTAGCTTCTCGTGGGTCGGTGGTTCTTTCCGTGGATTTCCCGGTTTCTTCCTCCACCATTAATACTGGCCGCCATGTATAGCCTATCGTGTGCTGAAAATGGCTTTAAGCCCCAAAACAAACAAACAAACAAAAATAATTCTGATTACAGCTATATACCACAATATGTCAATATCTTATTTAACAATATTATTACAATCATGTAATAAAAATGTGTCCTGCAATAACTGTGTTGTGTTTGAGTTTAGTATTTAATTATCAAACTGTTCTTACTCGTGTGACCCGCGACCTTAAACATTTTATTTTGTTTCAGCCCTGGTTCAAAGTGAAAACTATTAACAGAAATGGCTCAAAGTGAAACACAATAATAGCCTTGGGTCAAAGTGAAAAATAGTAACAACCCTGACTCAAAGTGAAACACAATAACAGCCTTGGCTCAAACTGAAAAACGATAATAGCTTTGTCTTAAAGTGAAACTCAATAATAGCCCTGGCTCAAAGTGAAACTCAATAACAGCCCTGGCTCAAAGTAAAACACAATAATAGCCCTGGCTCAAAGTGAAACTCAATAATAGCCCTGGCTCAAAGTGAAACACAATAATAGCCCTGGCTGAAAGTGAAACTCAATAATAGCCTTGGCTCAAAGTGAAACACAATAACTCTGGATAGATGCATCTTCACGACAATTTTTCAATTTTTTTTCTGAATTATTCTCTAAGTCTTTAACTTGAAGCAATAAGCTACACTTTTGATAATTTAAAATTTTAATGCATTCTTGAACTGAGAATAATAGATTGTATACTTACACGACGGTAAGCATTACCAATAAACACAAACAAGAGCCTCTCGACCGGAAAAACACTCTACTAACCGAAAAGAGTCCCTCCATCGGACTAACACTCTACCGACCAAAATAATTTCCGGGAATCCAGGACAGATCATTTCTGCTTTTCAATTGCTGGGTGTTAATACCAGCTCTGATATTCTTGAACTACAATATTTCTTAAATGTCACTGTGGCAGCCACAACAGACAAAACATCTAACATTTTAATTAGGACAAAAAAGATAGTATCCGATGATTTTATGAATATCCCATGCTGATATGACCATCCATTCAACATAATTATTTACCAGATGTGAATGTATTAATTGTGTGAACCCATATCTGAGGTCAGCTCAGCACTATTTTCGTTCATGACCAACCAGACATCATAATTAGTCTTCTGGTGAAATTCCCAAGTCAAAATGGCGTTGATATTGGATATCAGATTGGCATGACTTTCATTTTGTATCCCACAGCCATCATAAGAAGTCATAGGAAGTCTTCAATTCCAGACCCAATACGACTATCAATAAAAGGATTTTCAAGATGGCCGCTGTGGGGCTATACAGGCTATTCGATCGGCACAATTGTTACTTGAAATCAGCCAGACATAATAAAAAGTCTTCCAGTAAAATCTCCTTGTCGATATGACATTTTGTTTAGAAGTAGCAAGAACAAAATTTTAAAGATGGCTGATGTGCTATCGATATATAATCAGGTGGGCAACATTTTCATTAGTACCGACTCGATATCATAAGTGGATTTATGCGAAAACCTCGTGTTCAAATGATGATCCATTCTAGTTTTATAGCGATACGGATATTTTTAAGATGACAGCGTTTGTGGATAGTGTGGATGTTCTTGCTGTAATTTGTTCTTTTACGACCAAATATACAGTATAAAACGTTTTCTAGTGAAAACTCCATTAAACATATAATTTTACGTTGATAGGGAGTATCGTGCTGGCAATGATGAGATCAGATTAATCGAGGGCCAACTCGACATCATTAGCCGTCTTCCGGGTATGAATTTCCGTTTATGAGACGCTGCAATAAAAAATATTTTCAAGATGGATTCTAGGACACACTATATCTTGCAATAAATGCGGGTGTAAAGTTTCATGGCAATCTTCCAAATTGTTTACGAAAAGTAGAAATAAAAAATTCGTGCTAAGGGACGGAAGGATGATAGACATTGGGCCATCCAATCAAATCTCCTCGCCTATGACCAGTAAAACTAAAAATATTTGACACAAATGATGGTCAACAAAGTAAGAGGAAATTAATCCCGTTACCTAAATAGCTTTTCTTTTTCCAAGAAATGGAAATAAAAAAATGACTTTTCTTCCTTACATCCATCGAAACGCATTTTAACATTTTTTAACAATGACGCTTGTATACGATGCATTTTGTGCACAAATCATACTTTTCAGGTGTACATTATAAGCACAAATCAATATATATATATATATATATATATATATATATATATATATATATATATATATATATATATATATATATATATAGTTCAAATGTTGGGAGACAATTAAGTTTATTATTTTTTAAGTCAAATAAGTTTAAAACAGATGGACTGTCACAACTAAACATCGTTGATTACTGATTGAAACATGTATCATTTACCATTACGTTGTATTCCACCCCAAAATGACCATCTCCTCCTAAGTCGATATTATTATTATGGTTGGCAAACATACTACCATGGTGCGCTCGTGCCTGTAACCAAGCAACCATCTTCTGCGCCTTTACTCTTCCAGACGTTAAGAGAAATAGGAAAGAAAGACTTTGTGATATTTTCCCCAGTTCTTTCTTGCAAACTCTGACGATATGAATTACATTGTTACGAGTGACTACGTGCCGAATCCACACTAGTGTTTGATTCGCTCGGTAAAGAGACCGATTTTTTTATTTTGAAACAGTATGTCAACCTAATCTGCAAATACGCCACACACGGCGGCAAAGCCCTGGTAAGGTTGGTAATGCAGTAATTTTGGAATATGCTACTCCACTAATCCTTAAAAAGCTAATTTAAGTTGTTGTTGTTGTTGTTGTTGTTGTGCCATTTTTCAGCACACGATAGGCTATTCATGGCGGCCAGTATTAATGGTGGAGGAAGAAACCAGGAAATCTCCGGAAAGAACCACCGACCCACGAGAAGCTACTGGCAAGCTTTCTCACATATCCACATTGGCCGAATCTTAGACTCGAACACACGCAGACAGAGGTGAGATGGCAGTGATCCGTAACGGACAGCGCTTTAGACCACTCGGCCACTCGGGGCCCCGCTAATTTAAGATACAAGGTGGGTGGAAATAAGGTGGCGCTCACCAGTTATTATGTACTTTTGAGAGAGTCATGTATGTAAGGTGAAGTCGTTTGCATTTTAAACATGCATAGTGGAGAGAATGTTGGTATACCTATATGCTACTTTCATGTAATGTGGCTGAAATTTCTTTGGATATTGTATTTTTGGAAATTTTAAATGTTCTTAGGACACTGCTAACTAAAATAACTGCTTTCATGTGCTCCAAAAATCAACATGAATTTGTCTAAAGTACACTATTTTTGGCAGCTATTAAAATAGGGAAAATGAATTTTGCCAAACTAGATAATACCAGCTTCTAAAAGTGCAATGAATGAATTACCAAATACATAAAATGTAAAAAAAAAAAAGGTTATCGGCTCTATTTTTTTTTTTACAATTTACCTCTGAAGTTCGAGAAGTGAAAATGAGCAAGTAGAGCTAGCACTTTTATTGAAAGGTGCACATCTGGAGTAAGGCCAAGCTGTATACTCTCTAACCCATATTACACCCATCAATCATACATCAAAATAAAGGGAATTAAAGGTTCTTTGAACAATACCTAAGATATACAAAGTCTCTTTTAAATAGCCAGTACAACTAGTGAGGAAAGCCGGGGAAACTCTTTTTCTTTAAAATTCTAATCATATGCTAAATACGAAACTGTTGAGCGCCACCTAAATTGTACCAGGAATTCTTTTATATTTCCTTTTTAGCAAAACTCATAAAAATATACATACTGGAGATTTTCTACATGTATGACTTTTAAATAGCTTCGGCAAAATGAAAATGAGTGTATATACTTTGTGATGTGTCGAATTTTGAAAACTCTTAGAAGCTTTGGTTAAAGAAATTGTTTCAAAGTCAGCTTAATTAAAGTAGAAAGGGCTAGAGATAGATGATTATTTTCATTTTATCTCTGAACGTCAAAAGGGAATTCGTTCCATCTGACGTAGCATGACCGAGTCAGATGCTATGGTACAAGAGAATGACATAAGACCCTTTCCCAAAATCGACCGGTTAAAGGGCGGGAGCTGGCTATAGATGATTGTGCAAAGGAATGCTAATTACGGCATGATTAGTTGTTTAGTTGTCTTGTCAATCCAAAAATTCTACGAACAGGTTTAGGAAACAGTCTATTCCGTTTGGTTAATATGGATTTATGGGCGTAACTCTGTAAGAAATTAAAGGTTTTACTTTAGGAAAATTCTTTAGTCTTCAATCTTACTTGGAAAAAGAGTCGTCGACTCCGGGAGGAGCGTGTAAGACGTTATCTAGTGATTTGGCAGTAAAGCGGGAGTTTTGTCTCAGCGGGTAGACAAACTCTACATTTGAATTCCTAACAAGTACATTTTCGTTATTGAGTAAGGGGCCAGATAGTTGTCTCAGGAGACGGACTATTCGTGAGGTTCGTGGAAACGAATAAAGAAAACGGCAAAAGGTACGCAATCTTAGTTTCTCGATTTTAATGTTATTTCATTTGTTGATATATTTGCAAATGTATTCTTGTATGTATGTATGTATGTATGTATGTATGTATGTATGTATGTATGTATGTATGTATGTATGTATGTATGTATGTATGTATGTATGTATGTATGTATGTATGTATGTATGTATGTATGTATGTATGATTTTATTTTGCAGGATTTTAGTGAAATGCTAGTCACGACATTTTATTCTTTGATTTTCTAATTATCAATTCGTTTGGAGAATTGACAAGATTGAACGTAATTAAAATTTCATTATATTAGTTGACTAGATTGCATGTAATTGAAGCTTTAATACATAGGAGTGATTAGGAATTTCATGAATGATTTAAGGAATGATGGGTACTATTTCATAGTTTTATGGATTAACTCTGTCTAAAATGAGTATGACCTAACATTACATGTATATCCATATACTAGTTTGTAATATTTAATTGATCACTTAAGTGTATATCTCTATGCTAGTTTGTAATATTTAATTAGTCGAGTAAACTATTTTAGAATAGTTAGATCTGAGGTCTAAGCGATATGTAACTTAACACTGCTAGATTGGTAGAGTAAGAAGTCAAGAGGGGGGTTTACATACGGGTTCATACGGCTGAGTTGTAATATTTAATTGAACACCCCTAGCGTGATCCGAATTAAGGTCGGGACAAGCCTTGACCATCTATGTAAACATAAGAGTTAGGGAGCAATGAGTTACTGCGGCAGAATTTATACCTTTTGTTTTCTGAGCCGAATTAATGTAAAAATATAAATATACATGGGAATGTGACCTTTTGTCTATTGCGAGACATTTTATTTATTGAAGGAAACAGCTTTCCTAGATTCACATGAGAAATCCCTAAACCAATCACAGGACCAGAGCAAATTCTGAGCCGAAATCTAAGTCCAGAGGCGATTGTTAAATCAGAGTTCGACGGACAAGAGGCCAAGACCAAACAGCTAGACAAAGATCGACGGAGCAGGGACGAACGGAAGCCTTGATGTCCGCATAAAATAGGTGATGACGTCTCTCATCGTTGCACTCAAAGGTCACAACTCACTGGCAATGAAGATAGTATATAAACGTTGAAAGTAATTTTACATTTAAAGAAATTTGAATTGTCTTTTTATTGGAGTACATGTTAGTACCATTTTCCTTCTTTTTGTAACCAAGTCATTGATTTCTTGTCATTTTAAATTCTGTTGATAAACTGATTAAATTTTATATTTGTTCATTGAAAGGGGGCTCGTTGTGTTATTTCTTCAATATACTTGTTCAGTGATCTGCATTCTTCTTTCTATCTATCCACACTGGGTAAATTACACCGCGGAGGTCATTCCCTAGCAACGAACCGTAGTGAAGGAGGTTGGTGTGTTTTGAACGCCGCCAATTTGTCACATACTTTTACAATTTAAATATAAAAATGGTGGGGAAATTCATGTTTATTAAATATCGCACAAAATGAACCAATAAAAATATCTCCTATAACAGGAAATATATTTTTTTTTAGGCTAAGTAACAAAAGAAGAAGCTTAATGAAGTTTTCATTATTTTTCTAGAAGTCACTATCCTTAAGCAATGATTTATCTGCAACCCATATATAATGAACCCCATGATCCCACTCTTCTGACCGGAACCGGAAATAAAACATTTGATCAAAACTGTAAACTGTTTACATTAGTTTAGACGTTTTTAACGGGCATCAAACGGTTTTATCTAACACAACACATACCATCCATCCAAACATATTTACATGTATTTCATATTGTATTTGCTCTCTCTCTCTCTCTCTCTCTCTCTCTCTCTCTCTCTCTCTCTCTCTCTCTCTCTCTCTCGTTGCTTGTGTCGGGATAATGTGACTGGGTGGGACATCATGCTACATGTCTGCGGCATGATGCCCCAGTGGGCTAGACATCACTATAAATTGTCAAACTCAGACGTAGTAGCGATATGACTGAAATTTTGTTAAAGCTACGTTAAATCTCTCTCTCTCTCTCTCTCTCTCTCTCTCTCTCTCTCTCTCTCTCTCTCTCTCTCTCTCTCTCTCTCTCTCTCTCTCTCTCTCTCTCTCGTTACTTACTTGTGTCGGAGTTCTGTACTGAAACGTCAGTGCTAACTTTGTAGAACCTGTTACCTAACCCCACTGTCCTATTTTGTTAATTAAATGTTTTTCAAAACAAGGGCGCTACCTTGATGAGAAAATACGCTTCTTTTCATTAAACACTGCACATAATATAATCACTGTATCTCGCGATAATACTCAACGATGATTTTTTTTAGAATGAACCTTTCTCTCAGGAAAGGCCAAATTATTATCAACATATTAAAGAAAATTATATTGAGCAGTGCCTTATTTATGACAAATGAAGTCATGTGCTAGTTAAGTTATAAGACCCCTTACAATGAAAACTTAATCGTAATTTTTTCCCAAGAAGACGGGCCCCCTGGCCAACAGAGTTCCCGTGCTTAAGCACACCTAAGCACAATTTGTAAATCCGGTACTGATATTAGGATAAACTGGAAGTTACAAAAACAAGAACAAGACCAGAGTTTATTTTAATGTACCTCAAAAATGGGTTCATTTTACGTGAGAACAGATACGTTCAACATATACTACAGATGTTTTTCAGCGGTCATAATTATTTATAACTGCTGACATTTACACTCTAGACGGCTACGTCGCAAATGTTATGCATATAATATGCAATTTACGCGACCTGGAACCACTGGATGTTATTGGGAGATGTGCGAAAAAGGCGAAAAAAGCCAAACTGTAAAATATGATCATACAATATGTAGTCCGAGTTTCCTCTGATTTTGACCAACCCGTTTTTTTTTTTTTATCAGGAGATTTATGTCCCTACACCCAAAATTAATGTTCAATTTTCATAAATGGGGAGGTAAGGGTCAAAGAAACATAGGACATCAAATATTTAATATGATTCCATAGTACTACAGATCATGCCAAGTCTTATTTCAGACAAGTGTCAGAATTTTTTTAACGAAAAATATTACAATGCAATATTAAAAAAGTTTAAATTCTCAAGAAATCTAGGACATGATTAGAGTAGCAGCTCAAAAACTACTGTCTCAGAAAACGGACTGCGTGAATATGCTGCGTGTCGAGACCTATCAAATCCCTACACTAAACGTCCATTACTGTATCAGCATGTGGATTTGTTTTTGTAGTAGCAATCAGACTAGTCCGATAAATCAACCCACCAAATCTATATCGATACTGATGGACGATATGTGGGTGTGATGTGACCTGTTCATTAAAATGGGCAATTTTGCTGCATGCAAATCTTTCTGGAGCAAACTTGGGTATACTTTAGACACAAACCACCTGCAACTACTTACAGCCATCTCAAGCGTCAAAGTCAAAAGGCCACATGACAGATGGTTGTACTATTCCTGGGGGATTTACAAGTCACGAAAATAACCCTTCACCCAACGGTAGCTACATGGCCACGAGAAATACCGGGTAAGTGTATAAACTGCATACCGATATGGGCAAACAAATTTAATTAATAGGTGATATCAGCCCCTTACCCGAAAATCAATATCATTGCGTGTGACGGGCTTATCTATCGGCATAGAATCAGACAACCGCATTATAATTAGGAAACCATACGAAGTTGCCTGCTCTGTAGCCTGAAAATGCGTAACTGCCTGACATGTCATTCGGCAGGGTGATCTGAGACGCAATCGATATCGCCAACTACTGTTGCAACAGATTACGCTTCCAACACATTTCAGATCCAATTAGACCATTTAGTCAGATCAGGGGTTTTGTGGAATGTATCATAACCTTTGTCATTATCGTGTAAGACGAGCACATCGAGCAAAATTAAAAGTAACTCAATAAAGACGAATATTTTTAACTTGTACAAAACAGCTTGAAATTTAATTTCCAATAAATTACGATTTACAATCTGTACAAAAGAAGAGCAAAGAAGAAGAGATGGTGAACAAAAATTCTAGAGGTGGAACGATTCACCAATATACTGATGCATCGACAATTCTACCATTTCGATATATATATATATATATATATATATATATATATATATATATATATATATATATATATATATATATATATATATATATATATATATAGAGAGAGAGAGAGAGAGAGAGAGAGAGAGAGAGAGGTGAATAAGCTATTATAAACCACAGTGACCTTATAAAAGTTATTTTTAATCTTCTACGGCCATAAATAATTATTGTACCAGTGAGGTCATAAAGGTGTAATTACTCAAATATTCACTGTTATTTAAAAATTTCATTATAAATAGCTTAAGCCAAAATCTATTCAATCCCGATTGTTGAATGCTCTACACCTTAAATGTCATTAAAATATTACAGATTAAACTTATAACCAAGGAATTTTAGAAACAGTGGCCAGGTATCAAACTAGGTCAAGAAAACAGGACGTCAGATCTGTCTTAAACAGGTTACAACGAATTTGATTTGAACACAAGCTGCTCTCTCTGTGACATTTCAGCTCGCGACATTAAATCCACGTCCAAACATTTCCACTTAATTTTAGCAATGATTTTACCGTTATGGATTTCTCTGGTTGTATAAATAATTGCATTCCAAAGAAATAAGGACGTATCGAGGTGAATATTGTTCAGTTAAAAGGTATGTGTAATTAATTTCTAAAACTTGACACCCATTCCTGAAATAGTTGTTTCGAAAAACACCTACAAGACCTGTACGACTATAGTCATTTGTTTCTAGGGGGTGGGGTGTAACTATATGTATAATACTTTTGAGTGTAGCATTATGTATCATTCTTTAGAGCATGTTTCGCGATACATATCTACGTGGTTTTACTATATAAAAAAAACCCTACTTTATTCGGACGTTAACGATTCCTTCAAAAACGCCAACATCGTTTGAATGCATTCGCACATCAGAAGGATTACCTTCGAAGACCGGGGGACACCGAATGGCCGAGTGATCTAAAGCGCTCTCCGTTACGGATCACTGCCATCTTACCACGGTCTGCGCGAGTTCGAATCCAGACTCGGCTAACGTGGGTAAGTGAGAAAGCCTGACAGCAGCTTCTCGTGGGTCGGTGGTTCTTTTCTTGGTTTTCCAGGGTTCTTCCTCCACCATTAATACTGTCTGCCATGTATAGTTTATCTTGTGCTGAAAAAAATGGTGTTAAACCCTATAACAAAAACAACAACATTCGAAGACCTCGCAAAGAATCCGAACACATATATCCCAGACATGTTTAACGCCAGGTAAATGTATCACGTGGATCAGTGAATCATTTCAAAAGGAGCTACTGACAGTATAATTGGAACATCAGAACACCTTGAGGCAGCAGTATCAGAACACACATCATATAGTAATACAAAATACATACATTAAATATTCTCCACTATATAATAATCCTCTATCCATAGAGCTGATTACAGCTATTAGATTGCTAATTTATGCTCATCGCTGTATGCAAACAGCTCAGAGAGAAGAAATATATACTCCGATGGCAATAAAACTTGAGGCGATATAAGTTTGGCCTATTTTTAAAAAAAAAAAACTCTAAAATGTTTAGAGTTAAGACTTTGAATCAGGAACATAACCGACAAATTTTCATAAGTCAGAACATTAAGAAAAAGAAATCAACTTGAAAATTTTAAACGGATATACAAAGAACAATCAACAAAAGTACTATTATATTTCGGTTTAGTAAATCATAATATCAAAATACAATGGTAATACAAAATTTACACTTAAAGATGACCGCTCCGGCGACCTAAGCGGCTAAAAGTCCACCTCAGACGTGGGAGGTCGCGGGTTCAAACTCTGGCAGAGTCATATCACAAACATAAAAACTGTTCAAGCAGCTGCCTCGCTTGGCGCCCAGAATTAAGAGGTTAGTGTTAGGACTGGTCGGTCTGGTGTCAGGATAATGTGACTAGGTGGGACATGATGCTATATGTCTGCTGCATGATGCCCTAGTGCTAGGCATCACTAAAAACTCACACTGCTGACATAGTAGCGATATGGCAGAATTTTTTTTTTAAGTTTCGTACAAACTCTTAATCACACACACACACACACACACACACACACACACATTTGGTGAAAATATATACAGAAGAATGAACCACACAAGCAGCATTGATGTATTCTGTCTTAGCTAAAAGACCAACCATCTAACTCGGGGCACTGTCATTATATATTCTGTGTACATGACGTCACGCACGAAGTGGTGAGGGACGTTCGAATTGTGTGCCAATGTGTGGGTGTGAAAATTATGACGTCATAAAAACATCACCAGTACTATCTGCCATATAAAGTAAACTATGTGAGGCACCACTCGTGTAAATGATGCCATGGAAAATCCTACTCCTTCAAGATGTTAGCAATAACGAATTGCACGCAAAATGTCATCGAAACTCAATCATGTTTGTTAATTCGTGCTGTGAAAACCACTGACAGCAAGACGGACAATTAACAACATTGCTCCTGTAAATAACGTCAGAGAACGCTAAAAATTAAGCTCATTCAAGGTTTCACCAACAAAGAGCTATATCCATTAATTCCTTTTTAAATTCAGCTGTACTCGTAAGGCATGACACAAGGCCTGTGTTGGATGCATGCATGCATTTATCTCCTTTTGCACTTCAATTCTAATTATGGTTGAAGAGGGTTGGATCTTAACGGTTTTAAAGTTATGATGCCCGTTGGCTTTATTCTCTGTCTTAGATATATATCTGATGTAGTTAGTCTACTCATATCTTTCAAGTCCATATTTTAAAAATTTTTATTGGGGGTCACAGCTTTCCGAGGTCAAGACCAATGGGCGATATCAAGACTTCCAAACCATTTTGCAAACCTACAGACCATAAAAAAGTAAGAACGCGCGACGAAAGTTAAGTTTGGATGACCCAAAATACCAGGTCTACTGCATTAATGGAATGAAAACTGACACGAGCGACCCATTTCCATATATTATTATCAAGTTTGAGTAGATACGAGAATAGATTTTTTTTTCCCGTGACGGGTATATTTATTCTAAGCTACCTCAGGCAAATAGATAAGGTCTCAAAGCTATGGTCGGACCTGGGAAACATTACCTAGGGCAGCGGTTTATCGGCAGCAGAGGCGTTCCCCCAACGTCTCCCCAAGCACAGTCATAGGCAAAGAGGAATAAATTGAATTTGGTTGAATCTTAAACGACGTTTTCCAAAGACTCTAGTTCATTGGGTCAGTGATATCACTTTTCAATCTTGACCTCGTTTCATAACTAATATGACTCGGGTTTCCGTCCTCACACCCGCTTGCAGCTTGTTAATCAGATTTTCTTGTAACCCATTCCTCGCCCACCAGTGACTTTTCGAGGCTTATGTTGTACACAAGAGTCTGCAGTTTTATGAACAATGCACAACGAAATTTCTTACATGAAATCACCTTAACGGTATTATAAATTAACACAATGAATGCTGTAATGATCGCGCTTTTCAGGGTTTGTGATCGTAATGGTGAAAATAAAGGTTAATTCGCCGGACTGGATTAACGCGATAGTCGTCCGAGAGTTATGCGTTGGTAGATTACTGTTTTTTGAATGGACCTATGTAATTTTCAGTCTTCTTGCAATTCTAAAGCGATAAAAGACGCGAGAGAAAAGTCGAATCGAGTGGAGGGTTCTGGTCACGCCTGCATTTCTTGAGTTAATTTATAATACCTTTAATGTCAGAAATGTCGTCGTGATTTATTATACCTATTTAAACACCATGATATTCAAAATTCAAAAAATTAAAATTTCAGAGTGCCCATGATCAAACCTATATTTATCAGTTTAGATGAAACCTGGATGTCCGCTTCTATGCAGAGGAAAGGATATGAGCCGCGGAATTTTCTGGACCTGTACGTGTTTGAAACATGTGCTTTCAATTCTGCATCAAAGAGGCAGGTGCTAATTTTAGTAATAAGTGTTCCAAGCTCAAGACTGTTAAGAGACTGAAATTTCATCAATAAAACAATGGCTTTTTTTCCTAACTTACAAATAGAATAAGCTCTCAAAGGATTCTTTTTTCTAAAACATAACTTACATTATTAGCCAATCTTGGCAAGCCAAACCCATATATACTATAATAAATGTTCACCCATTTCCAGGCTGGTTCCCATTTTTCCATACCATTAGTACCGTGTGTCCTAAAACCACCCTAGGAATAGCAGATTAAAACATAAGTAAGCAATTTGCTTCTCAAAGATTACTGTAGTGAATATTAAATTATATTGCAAGTCCATTTTAATCGGAAGAGCATGGTGCATTTCGAGCAACATTTAAAAATACGAGTTAATAAAATCAGAAAAAAATTAAAGCTGTCTAATAGGAGTCATCTTTTTAAATATCATAATTTATCTCTCTTCAATTTAATACTGAAATACATTACCAGCCTTGTCATATTATCTATTTATGGGGTTAAAGGTCATGGTGGCAATCTATATATACATGTGTTATTACAAAAAAATTAAATGACAACAATTGCCTAATATTCCTCTCATAAAACAATTTATAAAATAAAGTAAAGTAGATACAAGTCCACTAAAATGCAAATTATGAAGTTTCAAAACATTCACTTAAAGAAATTAGTGGGGTGCAAAGTCATGAGAGGTCATCCCCATTAAGCATGGTGGAAGAGACCTAAGTGATCATATCTGATGTATTATGTTTCAAAACACAACCAGGAAATATCATATTGCTTAATATAATTACTCTAAAGATGGTAAATTGTATAAATTTTATATATGTATTGCTTAGATATGAACCAAAGTGCAAAACACTCCACATAACATAGTCAAATTTGCACCCTGTTTCCCCTTCCTCCCTCTTCTTTACAACAGTTGATACATTTGAAAATGTGTTTAATATCCCACTGAAAGTCACTCTGTGGTTTACAAAATGTATTACTTTTGCTTTTTTCCACAAATAATACCATATGATTGCAATTATAGTAATGTTAATTACACCTGCATATGTGGAGTCACTGTATTTCAGTATCTGTCTATAGGAATCACGGTACAAATTTAGTTCCCATAGCAAACCTATGCAAGCATCATGATATTAAAAATTCAGTAACTTAAAGATTCCGAGTGCCCATGATCAAACCTATATTTATCAGTTTAGATTAAACTTGGATGTCCGCTTCTGTGTAGAGGAAAGGATAAGAGACGCGGCATTTTCTGGACCTGCACGTGTCTGAAATATGTGCTTCCAATTTCTCATGTACTAATTTTTAGCAATAAGTCTTCCAGGCTCAAGACAGTTAAAAGACTCGAATTCCATCAATAAAACAATGTAATTTGTTTCCACTTAGAACTAGGATATGTTCTCAAAAGATTATTTTTCCTAAAACATAACTTACATTAATAACCAATCCTGGCCAGCCAAACCCATATATACTCTATTAAATTTTCAACCATTTCCAGACTTGGTCCCATTTTGCCATTCCATTAGTACATTGTGTCCTTGAACGACCTTTCATCGAGATATACCTGCATTAAATCGGTAGGAATGCGATTCATTTTCTCAGAAATTGCTAATACAGCCTTCGTTACGTCTTTAGTTCGCGAACAAGCAAGGCGTAACGACAGAGAAGATGAAATTTGACCCGTAACTCACCATTTTCATTACTGGTCATATGATTAATCAACTCTCGTAACCTACATGTCAATAACACCAGTGGGCCAATAGTCACGTGATCTCAACTATAAATATGGTCCAATGTAGTCTTATATAAAAAAAAATTAAAAAAAAAAAAACAATGCTTGTACAAAAATATAATGCCCACTAAATTCGAAAATCAGATCTATCAAATATTGAGATCGTGCTAGCGATGTCTTTTGTCTCTGTGACTCTGGCTTTCTCCAAGTAGCTGCGACCGTGTCAGTTATCTGATAGCTGTTTTCACAATAAATGTTTTGAGAAGTTCATGTTCTTTCTGCTTTCTGTAAATATTTGTTACTTTCGCTTTGTTTTTCTGCAACATTGGAGATGGATTGTTTTGCTTAAATCACGTGACAACTGGACTTTTGATGTCAATGGCATTTTGTAAGAGCTGTTGTCATGTGACAAGTAATGCAATGCGAGTTGCATGTCAAATTTCATCAACGTTGTAGTTTCTTCTCATCTGTCAGCCATGCTATACTCCCAATTTCAGAGAAAATCAATCATATTCCTATCGATCTCACGCAGGTATATGGCGATGAAAGGTCGTTCAAATTTGCTGGGCCGGCTACTAAGTGGCCCACAACTTGGCAAATGACTCTGACCTAGGCCGATAAAAAAAAACACACCCAATATGATACTGTTTGTCAGTTTTGAGGTTGATATCACCTATTAACACATTCTGAAATATGAAGCCCATTTTGACTGCACACTTCCCTTTCTCGCAGCAGTGGAGCTACCGTCGGCAGAAGGGTTCTTTTGGTGGCATGTACGTTATATTTCTGGAGCAAATCCTATGTTTGGTGACTTCAAAATATACGTGAAATAGCAAAACAATCTGTCCTGTGACCATTTTAAATTTCGCGCTAGATATGGCTGCTACAAATTCCTGATATGTGTCTTAAGTGAACGCAGGTTTGTTCCGGAAAGATATGGCTAGATATTTACAAATTCCTGGTATGTGTCTTAAGTGAACGCAGGTTTGTTCCGGAATGAGTGGCATGCAGTAAAATTGCACTTTTTAATGAACAGAGGATATCAAAACCTCATACCGTCCATCAGTATCAGTACATATTCGGGAGGGTGATTTATCGAACTACGACCCTACACCCCAACATAAATGTCCAAATGCCAAAAATTGGGATGGAAGGGTGAAAAGGAGCTCGAATTAGCAGCTTGTACACCACTCACCTCATTTTAAAATAATTAAAACCATCAAGGGTATAAAAAGAAGCGCAGAACCTACTAATTCCATGCACTTATTTATAATTTCTGACTCACCTGTCGCTAAGTAGTCCCGAACATTATCACCATCTTCACACTTCAAACCAAACGATATTTTCAACGCAAACGTAGAGTTGGCTCTATCGTTTTCCTGTTGCTGGAAGAGTCCATTTTAAGAGAAGGAGTGGATGTATGGCTTACACAATGTTTACACTGTCGTCTATATCCAATGTATGCAATTTTTAATTCTAACATTTCCATTAAAATTGAAGAAAAATGGGAGAATAATATATCCTTACATATTAACGTTACGGAAATTTTAAAAATTATCCAGAGCTTATTGAACACTAATAACTCCTGACAAAAAAAAAACAAAAAAACAAACAACAAAAAACAAAAACAAAAAAAAAAACAACAGACTCGATCACGTAAATATGGACGGCGTACAAAGCGTTGAAGTTCCGTCAAGTTTGAAACGCGAAGGCGACTGTTATGGGCAGCTCTGTGACAATCAAATCCGTAATTATAAATCAATAAACCAAAATGAGTAAGTTTTGAGCATTTTTTTTTATATCATCCTTAATGTTTTTATTTTTAAAATAGGGCAGTGGGGTATAATCTGCAGGGTGGGACCTAGGCTGAAAAGTAAGCAATCCAAGAAAAATATGGTGAATGATGTGCTGTTCGTACGAATTAAAATATAATGGTTATTTTTTTTTCAATTATCCATTTCTATATCTTTGTAACTTAATTTTTATTTGACCCATATAGTCATGATTGTGCTGACGTGCCATTAAATGCCAGTATCTATTACTATATATCGTTCCATTTCTATCCATCTGCATTAGTTCTACTGTCTGTATGCTGTCATTTAGAGATAGTGTTAGAAAACAGCGCGTCCTTGAAACCTAAGTGCGTCCTTGAAATATATGTCAACTATAGCATTTCTAATATAATAATATAGTAAGTAAACGCGTCCTGTTTCATCTGCGAAATAATGTCCCAATCACCATAGCCTTAAATTCTTTTCAATCAATCACACAAGATCTTCCATAACACCTGAAATATCGAGCGATCTCACAACAACACGTCGCCCGAAGCTAAACTGACTGTCATTACAAAAAAGAGAACAAAAAAATTGAAGGCAAAGCCAGAACTATTGACATCCTTTCCAGTGAAAGGTTTCCGCTTCCGGCACATCTGTACCAGCTTAAAATAAATATAGATTAAGAAACCAGCGAATATGCATTCTTTAAGAAAGAAATGTAGTTTATTCATGTATTCGGCTTATCTCGATCGCATGGATAATTATCAATTTAGATGTAATCTGTACAACTCAAAATTCGTCTTCCTAAAGTCAATGTTCATTTTCTGCATTAAAAAGCTGTAAATTACAGAAATTACATTTTTTTCACCAAAAATCCAGATCTTAGCGGTAGCTAAGGTGACCCATTGTGTCAATGTTCTGTCCCTAGCCGGGTACAATTCCCAAAGATTTAAAAAAAAAAATATTCCCCAGTGGGTCTAAGGGCTTTTTTTTCTTTGTGCAGCAAGTAACGCCTTGGCAAAACATAGACATCATAATCTTGATACCACGTACATCCAGGAAATCAGTTCAAGAGAGTGATCATAGTTTATTACAATAATAATCTTGCAGTGTGGGCTATATACAACTTTGAGCAATTCTACAATAATGTAGAAAACAATTTATTTTAGTCCACCCATCATCGCCAACCACGAGCGATAATCCGTTACGCACATTTATCGACCACTGCTACCTGTTCAGAGATTTAGTTGCTTTTTACGAATATGCATAAATATTCATACGTATTAACATCACATGTAACAGTCTTCAATGAAAGTACCAGTTTAATCCATCAATAAGTACCGTGTGCTTGGAAGAGAAACATTGACTGGCTCATTCAAAACAGTATGAAAGAAAATTTTTACTCGCGCTCGCAACGACTTGTTAAACAGGTTTATTCGTGTTCATGAAGACGACGAGGCCTCTAAGAGGCGGCCACGGGTGGCAAAGAAGCGCAGCTGATTATCACCCTTGGCTTCAATCCATGGAGCAAGTTCACAATGTTATTTCTCACTGGATAGTTTCGTATTTTGACACCTTCTTGCTAAGACCTTTGCAGAGGCGACCACGGGTGGCAAAGAAGCGAAGCCGATTATGGCCCTTGGCTTCAATCCATGGATCCCAGTGTTAGGTCTCACTGGATAGTTTCGTATTTTGACTCCTAATTTTTTAAGGTAGGAGGCATGAGCCTAATTATGACAACCCTAGCATTTATAAATTCACACTCAATCTAAATCTGTAATATGGTTTACATTTACACTGAGTTAAGTTTGAAAATGGTGGTGTCTACCTTTCACAATTAGAGTTAGCATTGGAGATCAAATGGGTAACTTGGGCTGCAAATGAGGTGCGAACTTGTCTTACGTATTTACATGTGTCTTTTGCAGAGGTAAATATCTAAAAATCTACATGGTTGAGGGGTGATAAAAGGTATGTTAATTTGTTATAGTACTAGTGAACTTTATTCATGCACAAGGCATATACTGATTCTTTTATCCGCCTTGTCACAGGAAAATATTCCAAATAGCTCTTTGCTATCCAAAATGAATGTAAGAAAGAGGGGTTGGCGGCAGTGTTGGTTTAGGGTAAAGACCACCAGTTGTATACGGAATTAACTTGATTGCCGCAATCAAAATATCGCATGCCTTCTACAAAGCTCATTAGATTGTTTTTATTGTATCGTCAGTGTCTTATTATTCTAATTATTCTGCAATAGGTCATTATGGGATGAAAATTCACCAGATAAACTTTCCAGTGAGACCGTAGACTCAACAGCATTAGAGGATCTTACTCTTTTAGTTGCTCTAGAGACTATAGGTAGCACCACCTGTTCCAGCATCCATATTTCTTTTCTTCTTATCACAACAATTATTGTAGAATCAAGTTATTTTTACGTGGGTTTTATTCAAAACTGAAATGAAGTAATTATATTCAAAATTCTACAAATTAAGTCCAAACCTATTTTCATAATTTTTGTATATTTCAAAGTAAAAATAAAGAATTAATGGTGAATTTCTTGGTAAAGTTTGTTCATAATTTTTAAAACCTATGTTGGACTCCATTTTGTATAGTAATGTAAAATAATAATAATAATAATAATAATAATAATAATAATAATAATAATAATAATAATAATAATAATAATAAAAATTTTTATTATTATTAATATAACACGTGACTACTTTTAAATGTAATCCCTCATCGAAATCATGCCGCTCTATTTCAACACACTAATAGATTGGCACGGAATTAAATTCATGGCAGGGAGTAAACACAAATGCGTCTGATGGAGATATGATTTATTCTTAATGAGGTCCGCCCATTAACTGTGCCTGGTGAAATGGTAATGAGGTGAACTGGATTCAAGTACTGAATAGTGCCTATGGTTGAAATGTTTCAGAAACAACGCCTAAACTTGCCGAAATTTGTCATACATTGAAACTTTGCACATATCGGTTTATTACGGGACGCTCGAAATATTTAGAATTTTGTTAAACTTAGAAGGGCTTCTGTTAATTATGACGGTTAAGTAAGCTGAAATTCAAGATTGTTAACGTTAATCACAGGGCATGTTTCCATGGAATGTTGTTTCCATTACATGTATTATGGTGTAAAATAGCAAGTTTGTTTTGGGGGGGAGGCACGAATTCTTAAATTCTTAACTCAGAGGAAAGTGAAGTGGGAAATAATTTTCTCGCTAATAAAAGCACAAGGAATATGTATGGGAAGTCTTAAGCGACGATTTTGTAATTATATATATATATATATATATATATATATATATATATATATATATATATATATATATATATATATGTTTGTGTGTGTGTGTTTCATATTATTTTTTTACCTAGTCTAAATATTAATGTTTGAATTTATCTTAGTTTCACATAATGTTCTTTGATACGAGTCTTAAGATAGTTGTGGATTCCTGTATTCTAATAATTTCATAAATTATTTCCTTAATAGGGGTCGTAAGATAACTGCGTGAATTTATTCGTTTTTATATCATACAAAACAAATTAGTTCTGTAGGCTGTTTATGTCAATGAATTGTTAGTTAGCAAATATCGCTTTTAAGACAGTAACTGAATCTTTTTTTTTTAATTCAGTTGTATAGCTACGATGTGAATTCTCTTAACCTACGAACTGGCGTAATAACATTTGAGTCACAGTAGATATATTGATTTTATGGTCGACCGTAGGTTTACATGTATGTGACTGCCATTAGTCACACTTCAGGGACCTTGTTAAGTGTACAATTGTAACTGTTTTTGATCAGTTAGTAACGGTAACCAGGTCTGTAGAGAAATACATTAATCTTTCTGTACTATGTTTTATTTATGCAGGAACTGAGCTAATTTATATGGCATAATGCCATGCAGGAACTGAGCTACTTTATATGGTATAATGCCATGCTGGAATTGAGCTAATTGGTATAATGCCAAGCTGTGTCCTGGAACCGTATTAGCAATTAGTCTGTTTGAAGTACGACATGATATCTGACGTAACAAGAGTTTAAGTTTTATCCTTTGAAGTACGACACGATGATATCTGACGTAACGAGAGTTTAAGTTTTATCCAAGAAACGAAATACCCAATAAATTAGATTGCACAATTGTCTACTTTAGAAGGGAAATAACTCCACGCAAAAGTAGAAGAAATACGAACCATAGGGCAGTTATTAGTCGGTAAAAGGCGAGAGGTCACTGTAGTCAGCAAAACAAAGGAGCCAGACGGATAAATTGACCCCATTCTGATACCGGTGTTGAAACTGGAGCAACCCGCAATCAGTTATCAGGTTATTCAGACCAGACATGCTGGACAACTGAGTTCGAAGCGTTCACTCGAGTTTATTACGAAATGTTTTACGTGGAACATGTAATTGCATTTTAAAATAACTTTTGACAGGCATTTTCTAATATATTACAGAGAGAGAGAGAGAGAGAGAGAGAGAGAGAGAGAGAGAGAGAGAGAGAGAGAGAGAGAGATTGCAATGCAGCCCAAACGTTCACTTAGTGCGATAACATTAAATGACCCACACAATCCCATTATACATCAAATGATTTATTATTGTCACAGTGTGCTTTAGAACGATTTAATCCCATCGGCGACAGCCGGAAATATATTTCTTAAAACAGAAATTAATGTGCAAGCATTAAGAAGTCTACCGGTTATTTGTACCTCAGACTTTACATTTAAACGTGATCGATAGATCTGAACATAAAACAGCCTTTTCTATGAGGTCGAGAATAACTTTGGAAGGAATGCACATCAATCTAATGGACTTGGTGTCTTGGCTCCGGAGATTTTTCGAAATAATGTTATGTTATTTTTTCCCCAAGGCCATTGAGTCTACTGCGTACATTTGTGAAATATCGAAAAGGCAGAATTTTTTCCCATTCCCTCGGCCTTAAATTCATGATCTGACAATAAAATAAAAATCGAAGAAAATCTAATCCGACTACTTAGTGCTCTGGACTTGAAATATGTTACTGTTCAAGCTTAAGACCAGAGACGATCAGTACCGCATCGTCTTGGCAGATTTTTGTACATACGAACGTCTTATGTTTTGTCACCCAACTCGACCTTGTGGAAAGAACAGCTAAAAGCAACTGAGATCTATTGCAAAGTAAGGAAACACGAAACAATATGAAATTCAAGTTTTTCAACGAACAATTACATATATTATTGCAACAAAAAAAAAAGAAAGCATAAAGATGTCCAAACCAAGATAACTAGAATTATTATTTTCTTTATAAGCACTGACAGCAAAAACAAGCAAGACTGACTGCTATCTCATAAATCATAACGACAAAAATACTAGCACTGTCTATTCCAAGGGTAAAACACTGTTATCTTTACGTATAAACTGCATAAAAAATGATACAACTTACTTGCGGGATGCAATACATTTTCTACATTGTACTTTTATATTGCTTACCAACAAAAAAAGAAAAGCAAACTAGGTTATGATTTTTTTTAATGCTTTTCTTTATCTCTTGATAATGTCATTTCGTCTGCCGCAGTGATATGGCTCCGTTTTAACTTACGAGACGGATAATTCCTTCTGAGGTACCGTACGAGACGGATGGTTCAATTCCAAGGCACGAAACAGATGCAGACTGTAATCATTTCATGGGCAATTTTTGTTATGGCTCTGGCTTAATACTGCACGCGCTATTGGTAGGAAACCTTCGTATTGAAAATCGATGATAGCTGAGATCGAAATTTTACTGATCTATTCAACACTACTTAAATTAGAACGAGAACATCACATAAACGTCAAATCATACGACTCTAAAACTTCTACAAATTTAAAATGTTATGTATACCACTGTTTTGTTAAGTTTATATATATATATATATATATATATATATATATATATATATATATATATATATATATATATATATATATATAATTTGCTGACCTATTGGAATCATTGAGCACAAAATGATCAGAGAGCGATAAATAAAACTATAGAGGCCTTGATTTAATTCCAGTATTGCCTCCACGTGCTGCAGTATATGTAAACAAGCAGAAAGCACATTCCTTGTGCATTAAGCAAAGACAAATAGAAACAGAATCGCTATTGGCATAATGATTAGCGTGCCGAACATGTGTCTGAAGCGTACACTTTCGAATCCTACCATCCGATTGGCCGGTTCAGTTACCTTTGCATATCCTTGCAAAAGGTCACTATATAACCTACTTGCAGTTTATGTATTTGCCATATAACACCAAGCCTAGTCATTGCAACACCAAACATAGCCATTATCGCAATCCATACAACACCAAACATAGCCATTATTCATACAACACCAAACCTATTATTCATACAACACCAAACCTATTCATTTTTCACACAACACCAAACGTAGCCATTATTCATACAACACCAAACCTAGTCATTATTCACACAACACCAAACCTAGCCATTATTCATACAGCACCAAACCTAGCCATTATTCATACAACACCAGTCGTAGTCATTATTCACACAACACCAAACGTAGCCATTATTCATATAACACCAAACCTAGTCATTATTCACACATCAAATCTAACCATTATTCATACAACAACAAAACTAGCCATCATTCACACAACACCAAACCTAGCCATCATTCACACAACACCAAACCTAGCCATCATTCACACAACACCAAACCTAGCCATTATTCATACAACACCAGTCGTAGTCATTATTCACACAAAACCAAACGTAGCCATTATTCATATAACACCAAACCTAGTCATTATTCACACATCAAATCTAACCATTATTCATACAACAACAAAACTAGCCATCATTCACACAACACCAAACCTAGCCATCATTCACACAACACCAAACCTAGCCATCATTCACACAACACCAAACCTAGCCATTATTCATACAACACCAGTCGTAGTCATTATTCACACAACACCAAACGTAGCCATTATTCATATAACACCAAACCTAGTCATTATTCACACATCAAATCTAACCATTATTCATACAACAAAACTAGCCATCATTCACACAACACCAAACCTAGCCATCATTCACACAACACCAAACCTAGCCATCATTCACACAACACCAAACCTAGCCATTATTCATACAACACCAGTCGTAGTCATTATTCACACAACACCAAACGTAGCCATTATTCATATAACACCAAACCTAGTCATTATTCACACATCAAATCTAGCCATTATTCATACAACAACAAAACTAGCCATCATTCACACAACACCAAACCTAGCCATCATTCACACAACACCAAACATAGCCATCATTCACACAACACCAAACCTAGCCATTATTCACACAACACCAAACCTAGCCATTATTGTCATATGATACACACCAAATATGGCTATTATTATCATTTGCTAATAAACCTTTCGGAAAGTTGACGAATGAATAAAGCAAAATTCATAGAGCCACCAAAAGCCATGTTCTTCAGGGTACACTAAAAATAATGTAGAGAGCACTTTCATAAAATGATCGACACATTTTTGGATTTCCGCACAAGTTTATTCATTAATTTTCAGTCAATTCCTCTCCTGACGTCGCGACTGTTAAGGGAAATCATTCGTACATCCGTAAAGGGCTATGCTACTTGCTCATACTCAGCTCTTGTTTCGTAATTAGATTTGTAAAGAACCTTCCAGGTTTTTCCTTACCGGTTATTCTGATTATTGCATTTATTTATTTATTTATTTTGGTAAAAATGCGTGCATCTAAATTATGTATTATAAACTAACGTTTAATTCCCCTAATACTGGTGCATGATTGATGGGTGTCGTAGTATACAGCTGGGTATTACTTTAGATGCGCATTTCTCAAAATACTACTATCTCCGCTTGGGCCTTGTCTTTCCTTTACATAAACATTTCATGCTTCATTTAAAGGACTTTATGTCTACTGTAACCAATTTCATTTACCTAAATTTAATAACTGCTCAAGTTAGCGTATCTTTAGTTCATTTCTTGAGCAATTTGGAGCAGCAGTTTCAATGAGTAGTCTGCTTATCGCGTCGTCTCCTTAATACCACATAATAAAGAAATGTCAGATCCAGTACCTTGCACAAAAGTTCACCTTATATTAGTCCAGATTTCAAAAGTACTTGATGACTTCAAAATCGTTTGTTTTAAAGAGGCGTGAATTTCTAACAAAAATTTAATCCGACATCTGACTATTGGAGTTTGTACTATATAAGTTGAATCCAGTTTATGTTGGCATGAATCAGATTTGTGTATGCACTGAAAGGGTACAGATATCTATATTAATATATGTCCATGGTCTGAATACGAAACTATGCACTCTCAATGAATGTTCTGAAAGCAAACGACATTCGTGTGATGTGAAATCTTCATAAAGCCATAGAATGTAACCATAGAAGTTTTGCTTTCCATTTCAATTTGGAAAAGCTATCGAGACTCTTCCACGCCAAATGGCGGTCCATAGTTCTGAATAATTATCATCAAAAGGTAGAACCGGCAATCGAACGATTCTTAACATTACAAGTAAAGACAAAACAAGGCAATAGGGTATTTACCATTAAATTCTGAGGCGTGGGTTACAATTTTCTTTCGAACCAGAATATTTTGTTTGTTTTTTGTTTGTTTTATTTTTTTATGTACCGTAAGACACATTTTATTTTTGAAATATAAAAGGCATAAGAGGTCCTTTTTCAACCAATTAGAACAAGAATACTAATGGAAACCGCAAAGTAATATTTTTGCCCTCCCCTTTTTAATGGTCACTCCCGAAGGCAAAGCTTTAACTCAAAAGGTACGAAACCTAAAGGCTCTGTTCTGTTTTATGAGATAGTCTTTAACATACGTGAACAATATTAGGCAAATATTGGCATATACAATTTTTAATATAGGCATATCAAAGAATAGATGTTGATAAGTTGATCTGTGATAGCCAAAATTTAGATTGCCCAAATAGATTTCAAGTCATCTGGACTCTGTTGGCGCATTGCTATACACGAATTGGAGTGCTGGCGTAAAATTGGATATGGGATTTGGGATCATCCATTAATATCAATATGATTAACCATGGTTATTTTTGGAGTATTTCTAAAACGGAATGGGGATTCAACGAAAATTCTATTATTTGTTTTTAGATACAGGTCAATATAAATTTAGGATGTGGCTCATTTTTCTTGCTTTTTGCCACACACACACACACACACACACACACACACACACACACACACACACACACACACACACACACACTCAAAGCGCGCGAGCGAAATATTTCGGATAAGGGGCTCTTACAACGCATTATAACAAGAGACAAATGTGAAACTGGACAAGACACAAATAGCGGAACCAATAGCGACCATCGCTGTTATCAGCTTGAGTAAACAAAATACCCGGTAAAATAGGCAAGCTTCCATGACTAATTCGAACCTAACGCTTATCTGAACCTAAGAAGCCACTGACTTTGGTCAATTATAAGCCTCGAAGAATAAGGACACCAGTGAATAAAACATGTAACTGTACTGTCCATAAAACCATACATAAACGGGTATTACGAAAACAAAAAACAATGTTCAGGAAAAAATATGGCAGTAGACATCTACTATATACAAAGAAGGTAAATGTCAAGAAAGGAATCAGTTATTTCAAGATAATCTGAAATTAAAATATACGTACAGCATCCATACAAATAACACTTTTAAGAAAAATAAAAACTTTAAAAAAAAAAAAACGAAATATCTTCAGGATTGCTTTGTTCTTATATCCCTTCGCTTAACATACCATTGATTGCTTTCTTTCCCTTAACATACCATTGATTGCTTTCTTTCCCTTAACATACCATTGATTGCTTTCTTTCCCTTAACATACCATTGATTGCTTTCTTTCCCTTAACATACCATTGTTTGTTTTCTTTCCCTTAACATACCATTGCTAACTTTAACATACCATTGCTTGGTTACTTTCCTTTAATATATATAACAATGCGTGATTACGTTCCTTTAACACACAATTGCTTGGTTACTTTTCTAAAACATACCATTGCTTGTTACTTTCCTTTAACATATCATAGCTTGGTTACCTTCATTTAACATACCATTGTTTGAGTACTTTCCTATCACATATCAAGGCTTGGTTACTTTTAACAAATAAGACTGCAATCTATACCTTCAAACTGTTTTCCTTTCAGCAGAAAATCTAGTCGCATTTATTTGTCAGGAAAAGTAACATTCAAAAAACTGTCCATGTCAAAGGAACAAATGAACAGAGGACAAAGAAAACATAAGATAGAGGAAAAGAACAAAGAAACAGAAGAAGAAAGAAGAAAGAAGAAAAGGACAGAAAGAAGACAGAAGAAAAGAAGACACAAGTAATAACCAAATTCTTTTACACACGATATATTGTAAAAGAAAAAGGCCAGCCGAAGATAGAAGAAGACAAAAAGAAGAAAGAAGAAAACAGAAAGAAGAAAGCAGAATGCTACTATCACTTTGCTGCTGTTTTAACAGCAGCGTAGTGAAATAGGGTTAGTCAAAATGCCTTACACAGAGCTCACTTTGGCAAGAGCTCTTTTTCGGCTAACAACTACTTTCTTGGCCCTTGAAGGGATGATTGGAAATTAAAAAAATGTATACCTCGCCGTCAAAACAAATTAAGATCACTGAAATGCACAAGGTAGCTTATACCTTCCAAATTTGACACAAACTTTTGGAACTACAGGTACGCATAGTACACAAAAACATAATACTTATATTTAGTAGGAAATTTCACAACTCCTAACCATTCGACTCGTATGTGGCTTACACATGTTTGGCTATGATAGGGAACTCCCACCCCCAATAGGCAACGGGCAGAAACAGGAACTTAACTTAGTGGGCGAAAGCCGAAACCATTGCCGACACCGTCAACTCAAGGAAACCTGGGAACCAACAATCAAGGATGAGGAAAGACAGTAGGAAGCGCCCTGGGCCACATTAAAACAATGTGAAAAGGTTACACTTTCAAAGCCAAGAATATGTGGACTCAGGGTAAGACAGACACAAGGAAGAAGATTTCAACCCACAAGAATAGAGGAATCAACTATGGTACCGCCCTTTGCTGGATCCTTTCCTTTGCCTTTTCCGAGCCCGGGGGTCGAGACAGTGGAACTGCAACTATGCTGCTCAAAAAGGTCTGTTTTAAGGTTGGTAGAAAAAGGTCAAGCACTAGACCAAAAGCCCAGCCCTTGGGCTAAGTGCCTCCCCAGATTAGCAACATTATCGAAAAGGTGATGTCCAGCTTAGGTGGTAAACCATCTAGGGGGGTTATCACGCCCATGCGCCTGGGCACAAAAAAGTGTCGAGCTCCGAGACACGGGTGAGCCCTGCCTCGGAAGGAAGGAAAGGCCGCTAGCCCTTTTCAGGGCTTTAACAAGTCATAATACACGAGAGTGGACACATGACTATAATAACAGATCAGTCAGTCAGTCCATGTCCCGTTCGTATTCTAGAATTTCCTGTAGCAAGGATGAAGGTGCCTGGCAGACGGACAAGCTACCGAATGGCGCAAGTTCAAACACAGCGCCAGATTTGCCTAGATTGACCATCGTGACGTGTCCTTGGGCATGTAATTTTACTTCAACTGCCTCGGCAATAAACACCTATCTGTGTTGCTGTGTTGAAAAATTCCAAATCAGATTCTGATAACCACCTAATGCTTCTGGAGTTACTGTGAACTCTATAGTTTACTTAGGAAAAACCATCACTTCGATCTGTGATAATTTTGTTAATGTTTCCAGCAATGTAGCGAGATCTGATCTGGAGGCCATACCACCTTTTGCTGGTGGTCTAACGCGCTCGCCGTCGCGGGTCACTGCAATCTTACCTCTGTTTGCGTGGGTTCGAGTCTCAGGCTCGGCTAATTTGGGTACGTGCTTGCCAATTTCTTCTAGTGGGTCGGTGATTCTTCCTCCACCATTTATACTGGCATCCATGTATAGTATATCTTGTGCTCGAAAATGGCGTTAAACCCTACAACTTTCAGCTGGTGGTAACACGAAAATGAAAAAGAAGGTTCCACGTTTTTAAAATTGATTTTTAAACTACTAATGGTTGAAATTCAATTTAAAATTTAGCGTTGTGATCTCATTGCAAGTTTTCGAGATAACTGCACATTTTCATCATAATAACAAGTTCTTTTCATGGAAAAGATACATTTTTTCCATGCAAGTATCCCAAAACCATACGTAACGCAAGCACCCACTATCTACATTTAACTGTAATTAATATATATTTATCTGCCTAATCAAATTAACTGACCTTCTTGGCGCGTCCTTTGGTTCACGTGTAAATTAAGAATTTTAATAAATGAACCCAAATAACGATGTCAAGCACTCGTGGCGACAACAGGGACTGGGAGATTGTGGGTCAGGTCTTTAGACCAATACAATTTCTTGCCCGACAACTGCTTACGTAACTGAGTTTTTATTGTCCCTTTATCTTATAGGAACTCTTTGACCCCTTGGTGAGCCTAATAACACGAGAAGGGCATTATACAATCTCGGTGAACCACGGTGTCTTCTTTTATCGCGCAAACGCCGTGCTTTCGTCGCGTCAATTATACGAGCTTCCTCAAGAAACTATACACGTATAAATTTGTCTGGTACGCCCAGTTATAGAAATCATACTATGATTACTGTTACACTCTGAATACACTCTTATGACCCAGAGGAAAAATTTTTTAACCCCGGGCAGAACCCACTAATTCCAACATGACCTGTGCTGGAGGATATGACGCAATGTGACGATTACTTAATACCTAAAGATAGCTAACATGGATAATGCGATGACCACTACGGACAATCGTTAAACCAGAAAATATCTGTCTGGCAGAAGGTGAATGTTATGCAAATATGCAAATGTATGAGGGCAACGAGGGGTCTATTAGTATCACGTGCTCGCCTTTACTGATCACTGATATCTCACCTTTGTCAGCGAGTGTTCTAGTCTGCTCAGTCAATGTAAGTCTTATGTAAGAAAGCTTGCTAGCGGTAGCTTCCATTCGGTTGGCGGTTTTTCCTGCTGCTTTCACAAGGTTTTATCATGCGCAATCTTTCTAAAAGATGGTATATAAACTGGAATGGACATAAAAGCTTTACAAAATTTTCTAAAGAAGGAGGGCTGACCAACGTTTATGTTAACATTTTCAAATGTCTTGGCAAACTATCCAAACAATGGACTATATTCGTCATCAACTTAATATAGACCAACAAGTAGGTCTCTGATGTTTTTTTAAATATCTGACAGCAGTAGAACAAAACACAAAAAAGAAAGATGACTTTCATCCATCTGCCTGTATACTCACTTTATGGCTCGAAATACCGAAATGTCTCTAGAAATGCAAAGTGATAAGTTGTCCACAATCATTGTTATCACTGTAATTATACCGTTGTGCCTTGGGATTTTTTTTTTTAAAAAAAGATTTTCTCTTCTAAATAATTATCAGCCTGCCATTAAAAATCGCATCATAAACGCAGACATGTAGCATGATGTCCCACCCAATCACATTATCCTGACACCAGGCCAACCAGTCCTAACAAAAACCTCTTAATACTGAGCGCCAAGCGAGGCAGCTGTTAGCACTATTTTTGTAAGTCTTTGGTATGACTCGACCGGGGATCTAACCCATGACCTCTCGCATCCGAGGCGGACGCTCTAACCACTGGATCCCCGGAACTGTTGGAATATACAATAAAACGGCTGAACAAACTGAGGTAGAAGCATATTAGTAAAAGTTAACCGGGAATAAAATTAATTTTAAAAAATGAACAGACAAATGATAATGAATGAAAGAAAAAGAGATACAAATAAGAGAAATACGAAATTCATGAAGTGAGACATGAATGAGAACAAATGGATAATAAATTAACATTTCGCAAATGGAATAATAGTAACAATAAAACTGCGGTAAAACTTCATAATACTCAATAATCATATATCAATAGCATCAGCAGATGCAACAAAGTGAAGAAAATTTGATTCATGTAGTGTTTGTAGTCAATCTGATTTTAATCAGTGTGGTAATGTAGTGCGGCTAATTGAAAACGAATGCTTACATCGGCAGCACGCTAATTATTCACTGACACCATTGTGTCAGTCTTTTTCACTTATAGTCATATACAACGTGTTTTTTTTAAAGGAAAAAAAATCAATAGTTGTGGAAAAGACATGAATATATTAAGGGTTCATACTATTATAAGAACTTGATTAAATTATAACAAATATTTTTTTTATAATCCCCACAGGTCAAACCTTTTTTCAAATTCTGTTTTTAGATGTTTACTCAAGATTATGTGTTGAGTTTAACGAATAAATAACAAAAACAAATAAATAACAACAAAATAAAAATACTGCTGCAGTTACTTAAGGCATAGATAAAATCACAGATACCTTTCAGAATACTTTCAGTTGTCTCCAGTTATGGATAGTTTGTGTATGCAGTTATGGGGGGGGGGCGTCCGTCACGCCATTCCCCCACCCGCTCAATAACTTGAAGAACTACTGGACTGGAACTTACACAGGAATCTTATAGTGTAACAACAAATGAAATTTTAAAAGAAAATGTTCAACAATATTTTGTCATGTTTATCTGTAACGTAAGTTTTTTCCTGTCTTTATTATTTCATCGAAATCTGGAGCTGCTGTAGCCCTGTGATCAGCGTGCTGGATCCAACACCGAAACGGTGTGGGTTCAGTCCTAACATCGGATACAACCTAATTCAGTGACCGTGATGTGTTCTTTGATTTGCTCGGCACTAAATAGCTTACAGGTGCTACTGTGGGAACCCTTCGTAGCTACAGTATGATTGAAAAGTTTTGATTACGTATCAAATTGTTTACTTTCTTGCGGGGGCCTAGGGTGGTATAGTGATCGAAGTGGGTGTGAGTTTCGGGCTCGGCTAACGTGGGTATGTGCGAAAGCCAGTAGTTTCCCGTACGTCAGTGGTTCTTCCCGTGTTCTTCTTCTCTCTCTCTCTCTCTCTCTCTCTCTCTCTCTCTCTCTCTCTCTCTCTCTCTCTCTCTCTCTCTGGCGCCATGTATATCATATCACATGCAGAAAAAAAAAACAGCATTAAACCTGTAATAAGCAACCTTCTTTCTTTCGCCAAAGTCTCTAATATGGACAGCCAAAAACAGCTCTATTTGTTTTTTTTTTCCAACTACAGCTTCTTACTATAACAAGGAATCCATTTATTTAGTCTCTCTCTCTCTCTCATATATATATATATATATATATATATATATATATATATATATATATATATATATATATATATATATATATATATATATACAGATATACATACACACATTTTATTTCAATGTACTAATATTAAATGACTGCCATGAATGCATAGGAAGGGTAACATATTGACAAATGTGATAGCAACGTCGCCCAGATACTACTGTAGACCCTCGATAGGAAACTAGAGTTTATCCTTGACTAAATGTCCTAGTACATAATGAAGGCCATTCAAGGTCAACACATATTTACCGTTGAAATTGTACCGAGCCGTTGTATGGAAATTACGTTATATCTGTATTACACTCCTGTCCGCTCCACTGACCGGAACAGGGTTCCGAATTTAAAAAAAGGGCGTGAGCTTGAAAATATAAGCCGATTGGCTGCGTATGATAGCAAGAAGTAGACCTGCAATTACAATGCCATGCCCCGCACCGACATGGTGGTAGTAAGCCGCTAAGAACATACAATTATAATAATAACTCGAATGTCTGACACTTTCAACATAACTGATCTATAAAATCACATATCATGTTATGTATCACAATATGGGTTCAATTATAGACAATAACGTGAGTATGTGTACATCATGTAATACATCTTTACGTGTTCACGTGTAGGTTACAGGTATTGCTCATTACCATGAAAAAGAATTTTAAAAAAATAAATCATGATATGATTTCGAAATATTCTTTAAAAAAAAAACCTCGTACTCACCTCTCCCATTTTCTAATCTTACTCTCACTAGGCGGTTGTTTACTTTTGGGTATTGATGCACACAGTGCTTGCCTGGAATATATGGTAACAGTATAGTGGAGAGGCGGGTCAACCAGTAGTCACGTGGGTGAGGCAATCTAGGGGTGCACTACGTTACGAATCTGGTGTTCTGAAGCTAAGTACAAAAGATTACGAGATTAATGACAAGTAACAAAGTTGTAAATAACTGAGATTAATATATATGAATCGTGTGAAGAGAATGAATTTGGTTATTTTGCTACAGGGCATCTTTTGTTCCATTATTTATTTTTGCGGTTATATTTGAAGAAATTATTTTGTATATAAAGCGATTGTACTGCTTGGCAGAGGAAAGAAATATCTTATTGGCAGTACATACCACAAAGTTTCATAATGACACAAAGAAGAGTATGATATAAAGAAAAGTAAAAGGAAACATCTAATTACAGAAGGCGTAGGTAATTGTCTATGTTGCTTTGCAAGTGTAAACATATTCGATAAAAAAAAAAAACACAGCGACGAAATAAAACTGACTGAATAAACGCAATATCTATACAAATACATATCTAATAAAAGGCAACATAGTCATGTCTATTGAGTATTAAAATATAGTAAAGTGTATGGCGTGTTGGTTCTGATATTTAATTTCAGTTTTGGCATATTTTAATACGAAATGGATTAAGGGATTTCAAAAGCATTGGATCATCAACAAAATGTACCAGACCCATAAGTTCTCATTTTTTTATTAATCAAAATACACGTATAGGTATTAGTAATACCAAACAGAAGCGCGCGCGTACGCGTATTTGTATTATTTGGATTTTTTTCCAGTCATATCGCTACGATGTCTGCAATGTAGCAGTTTATAGTGATGTCTAGCACTTGGGGGCATCATGTCCCACCCAGTCACATTGTGCTGGCACCAGGCCCACCAATCCTAACACTAGCCTCTTAATGCTGAGCGCAAAGCGTGGCAGCTGCTAGTACCATTTTGATAAGTCTTCGGTATTACCCGTCCGGGATTCGAACCCGCGACCTTCTGCATCCAAGGTGGAGGCTCTAATTATTTAGGCCATCGAAGTGTTGTCTAAAGAAACGTCAGATGCATTACGATATTAACTGTGTAACATTTAAAGTTTTTTATTTCATAACTTGCAAAAAGAGAAATATGTAGGAGAACCCTTCAGCAAGTATCCAAACGCACGAACAAGCATAGATTTGACATAAAAAAAACTTTATAGAACAATTATTACAATCTCACGTCTCCACAAACTTTAATGCCGTTTTCCATTATAATATCATGTCTCCATACTTAATTGACGGTTTCCATTATAATATGTCTCCTTACATTTTAATGACTGTTTCCAGGATTTACAGGATTTTTTAATTTAAGGGAATTAATATTATTTATTATGAAAATGTAACGTCTGTTAAAATAAGTATATTGGACATAGAGTCTGGATATTATCTATCTATCCAACAGGTTTAAATTATAAAATAAATTACGAACTTGATTCATCAATTTATTGTATCTGCTCGTTTGTGTGAAAACGGTGCGTGTCAGAAATACGTTCTCAATAAATGGTTTGGGTGTGATGAACTCGCTTTAAAATATTTTGACTCTTTGATTTGTGTGGGTTGTTTGTTTGTTAGGGAGAGGGTTGTTTATTTTAGGTTTTTCTAGTGTTCTTTTTATAAAATGATATTGGCATATTCATTTGGTAAAGGATACGCATATGTATCCGTAGTAATATGTATTTGCAAATAAGATCACCACACTAACCTGCTATAAAACTGGAGTATAGTGCAAGTTAAAAATGTATCATCCTTTATATGGTCGTTATTTTGAACTATTTATCAAAATGATTTATAAAAGTCATGTCCTAATTATATTCATAATTTTTAAATCTAAAAGTATAAAATTTGACAGTCTTAAAAACCTGTTTACAGCATTTCTTGAAAGGGTCATAATTCAACCAACGGGAAGCTACTAGCAAGCATTCTCACATACCCACATTGGCCGAACCGAGACTCGAACCCACGCAAACAGAACTGAGACGTCAGTTATCTGTAAAGGAGAACAATTTAGTCTACTCGGCCACCCGAGGGCTGTTAGCCTCATGTAAAAAAAAAAAAAAAAATTGCGAAACTATCCCCTGCTACCATAAGGAAAAATCAATTTTTCACTACAGAATACAATCCTCATATCATCAAAACGACTGTTTCTTCGCTAAAGTAATTCGCTAATACCTTCAACTTCTATAAATAATAAAGCGACATAAATAGATTAATTTAAACTTTGCCTGCCAGCACACTGTTCATTCGGACCACCTTGGTTATATCTGTATGACTAAATTATGCCTCTGCTCTATGTCGGCTCAGTAATTTACTATTAAAGAAAACACATTTTTATCCTGACGCTTTTCCTCTTCCCCCAATCTCAAAATTATTTATTAGGATTTTCTCGGCTTTTCTGCAGTTGGATTGACCATAGGAGTTACCGAGACATTGCGAATGGATAAATAGTTCGAGACTCGCACTTACGGGAACAGAAACGAAATGTCATTAAACTGTCAAGGCGAGCGCTAAGGAACATTAGCCCCATGGCTTCAACTTGAGAAATTGGATAGGGGCCTGAAAACTTTCCCCTTCTACCTTAACGAAAAATCACTTTTTTCCGATAAAACTGTGCACTTTCCATTAAAAGTATGTTTCCTTCACTAGATTAATTAAATAATAGTTTTGAATTATATAAATAAAATCTTGACTTTACACTCTGTCCACCATGCAAGCAATGCAAAGTTTTTGTTAGTATCACGTGACTACAGCATTGACATGTGCTCTCTTTTTGATGAATCTGACTTTCTCCAGGTTGCGACAATGACAGGTTTCTGGTCGTTGTGTTACCACTAAATATGTCCAGAATTTTTAAAAGCTGTTATTCTACAAACAGAAAGCGACTTTCATTTATTATTTTCTAAATTTGTACTAAAACATAATTGAAAACTAGCTATTGCCCGTCTTAGGACGGGATTGATAAAAGAAAGTTTCAAGATACAAATCTATAAAAGTCTTTTTCTAAAAAAAAATGTTAAAAAATGCCGATGAGAAAGTTAAAAAAAATGAAAACAACAAAAAAGTATGAAAAAATAAATCAGGATAATGCCACGAGTTTCGAACCCGCGACCTCTTGTTCGGCATGCATGACTCACAGATACACAAATGTAAGTGTCTATATACAAGGTGGACTTATTATTTGAACTCTTGACTATATTGAACCTCTGATATCATAGGCACGAAGGTTGCCAGATTTAGGTAGTCGTTTGACTAGCAATTCAAATGGCGAGTACCAGGTTAAATTTCATCCACGACGTGGATTTGTCATGTTTCTGTATTAATTATATAAAGAATATCACGTTAGCAATATCTGAGAAAATAATTAACGTTCATATTGATTTCATACCGGCATGGCCTGATGTTAGACCGTTTAAGCTTGCTATGCCTGCTAGAAAACACTGACCTATGCCGCTACCGGGTCAGGGCCCTAGAGAGCTATCACATGCACTAGGGTTAAAAAAAAAAAAAAAAAAAAAAAAAAAAAAAAAAAAACACCCGGATCTTTCCTAGTTTTTGTTTAAACATTTTTTTTTCTTTTCTAAAATTATATCCTCGATTTCTCCCCGCATCTCTTCTTGTCCGCCCTGCGCCACCATATGGTGGCGGCTTATTCCAACTTTCTAACAATTAAAACTTTCCAACTTATTCCAACTATTCCAACTTTTGATAGGCAGTTGCCTCTGACTTCAAATCCCTACATAAATGTCAATTTTTTTTAAAAAATGGTATGTGAACAGTCAGGGGAAACTGTAACTAACGCTTCGATATGATCATCAAAACTCTTTGCAGCACAGTTGGGTTTATTTTAAACAAAAGACTATGGTGCAACAAAATAAACGTGCTATATCATTTTTACTAATACTTCACCATAACACAAATATTTTACATCTTGGGTGCGATGGTGCTTATTTATTTTTCTTTAATTGTTATTTTTGTCGGAAACATTACCTTAAGTCTGTTTTTGTGTTCGTTTGAGGTATTGAGTCCAACATAAGTTGCACCAAAGAAAATAATCTTCTCTCTCTCTCTCTCTCTCTCTCTCTCTCTCTCTCTCTCTCTCTCTCTCTCTCTCTCTCTCTCTCTCTCTCTCTCTCTCTCTCTCTCTCTCTCACACACACACACACACACACACACACACATACAGGGACGATATGAGGGGGGACAACCGGGGATATAACGTAATTTTACAAAAGGCAAATTTTGTTTGAGCAAGAAATAGGAGAGGCCCGGGTGTTTCTTATCACAAGGACTGTAATCGCTCTCTATGACCCTTTACACACACACACACACACACACACACACACACACACACACACACACACACACACAAACACAGTATGTACTGCATTCGCCATTTTCTTTTTAAATTATTAATGGTAATTTTTAATAACCTAGTAGGCCATTCTAGAACATTAGAACATTAGTAAAGTAAACTGAATAACCTATGTCACAATGATCAATTGCTAATAACCTTATATTATCACTCACTCACCTATTTCTCGGGGCCAGGGGTGGCCGAATGGTACGAGGCGCATGTCCTTAGCGGAAATAAAATTGTTTGTATTGATTTTATCAGCAGAACATATTTATGGCGATACTAGATACACGCGAAGTAATTAGTTAGGTTCACATCCAACCCATAATTTAATGGACTAATGTTGCAAGCAAGCCGGTCGGTGCATATCGATGTCCGTGGGGGTGGAGTGTAGGATGCAGTTTCCCCTTTCCTTAGATTCTTTTTTTCTTTAAAAAAAAGATCCATTATGCCGTATATATTCTTATATTTCTCTTGTATGATTAAATTTTGTACATGGTAATAAGTTTTAAGCAACACGTTTGCAAAGCTAGCTCTAACCTGTGGTTGGAATTGTAAACAACATGTTTACGTAGCAAAAAGTCAAAGTCAGATATGTTCACAATTAGACTAGGTTTTTTCCTTGGACATTCTATTACGTTGTAGGTCAAATAAAGTGCGTATAAATAGGGATGTGATGAAAAAAGTAATTAATTCCAATTTTAAGATCAGTCTGTGGACTCCAGAATGACAGCTGTAACTCTATTGTAATTATTTATTTAAATTATTCATTGGAATTACTAAGTGCTCATTAACATTATATATACACTATCTTGGAATAATGGTGAGCTCATACAAAAACATTCTGAATTACATCATTGCGGTACATCGGGATATACAGAATTATTGGAATTCATTCGGAACATTCTATATTTTCGGACTGTAAAAGAACATTTGAGATTTAATACAAAATCTCTTAAATTTTCACTTTGTAACTTGGAGAAATACATTGCTTCTTGATTTTACTTAAATTGTTAATTTCACCTCCTTCTGTCACATAATTTAAGACCTTGAATCGTAACCATATATATATATATATATATATATATATATATATATATATATATATATATATATATATATATATATATATATATATATATATATATATATATATATGCAAAAGCCTTTAGTCCTTTTGTTGTTTGGCTATTCCTGCCACCCGCCACCACCCCAATAATTCCTGCCGATGCCCATGTTTGCGTACTATAACGAGAATACGAGAATAGTCGGTAATGATTGCTAAGTTGGCAAGTACATATACGTAGATGTCTGAAACGTACCGAGAACATAACGGTTCTCATTAATGATTTATTTCTGAGTGTAAGGATAATGAAGAACTGCAATCAGAACTTGATCAAAATTAGACAGATGCAAAGAACTAGTAGTTATTTTGTTATTGCTGGATCAGCATAATCTGTCTTGTTCGGAATTGAGATGTTTATAGCTTGTACATGTCTGAGTCTTCTAACCTCACCATCACCAACAACAACCAATTTTATTTTGTTTATTCACACGCAACTGCTCATCCGACGCGGCTGTCCTTTCAGAGAGCGCCTTCGCGACTGCACCGTGAGACCACCACTGTTTACTCGATTTTTACAGCATGCACGTGTAATCGTCAGAAGTTTTCCATTTCCCACAACACAATTTCCATCTTGCCCCTTGCAACAGTTTTATTTTAGATGGCCACCTAGTACAGCTTGGCCATTGTGCTGAGACCACTTTTGGCGACTAACAGAATTTCTGAACAGATACGTTTTTGTATGTGCAGACTTAAAGAGATTATCTAGCACCCCTCACATCACCGGTTTTTATCGATATTGCCCCGACAGTAAATCCATTTGCATGCTTACAATACTTGCTTCAGTCGCAATTCTCGCCAAGCCAAGGCCAAAAGTGTAGCGATGGTCAGTCCACAAATCGCATCCACGAAAGCATACGCATTTGTATTTTGCAAGTACGGCGGTTATCGTGACTGTTTCATCTTGCAAATGTTGTTCCGCTTTGGTTATTTCTTTTGTTTCCACGTTGATAATTTTGAGAGTCTATCACAGGTCCTTCTCTTCTAAGTTTAATGAATGTTAGTTAGATGGAATTGAAGAAATATAACCAGCGTGGATTTGTTGGTGAATTTCACTTCATCGTTGTAGAAACAACCCATTGGCGTTTTCAGGTTGTACGGGACGCAGTTATCAATCGAGATTTTTCGCGTGTAAACGCATTATTTCCAAGTTGTCCTCGTGATGGTATTAGCACATCAAAGTGGTCCCCAAGATTGATTTCTATCTGGATCACGCGTAGATTTTATTTGAATGTATATGAAGGTCTAGTAACTAACTTTACCGTCTGTAAATTCCGCAATAGCATCACCTTGTAGCTGATTCATAATCAATCACGTATAAATCTTCACCACAACCACCAAAGATGGTTGAGTATCATTCCGGATATACCTTAACTCCTTTTAACTGAATTTCAGCTCAGGCGACTAACGATGTTGATATGCCTATATGAAAAATTCTTAATCGGTGCCTGCATTGTCCATATGCGAAATTGGTGTAATGAAACAAAAATGCCCCTAATTATTTCTCAATATGATCACTTAAATCCAGCGGCTTTTTGTTCTGGTTAAACTAATGAAAAGTGTGATCCGAACCGGCACGCCTTGAAGATGCGAGGACCAGGTCTATCAAAACTGTTTGTAAAATCATCAAAGACTGTCAACCATTTTCTAAGGTTAAGAAGTTAAATTTTCCTTTAATTTACTGGTTAATACTCCTACAACACGTTCCATTAAGTTACTACGCTTGGTGGTACTCGTGTGGCTGGTGACACCTCTGCTGTGAAGAGTATATTCGCAGCTGAAAATTGCATGCGTTGTTTAGGACTCCGCTACGTGAGCCAGTGATCTGACAATGCTATCGAACTTTTTCGTCAGTGGAGCTGAAAATCCTTCGCAAATTCAGCAATGCATTTCCGTAGAAAACTCAAGAATATCAAGGGCCATAGCCATGTCGGCGAACGAAGACAATTGTACATGAATTCATTCTATTCCAAACCCGTACAATTGAATAAACATCTCAGCTGAATTCTTGCCATGGTACAATAGTGGCGGCCCAGTTACGGCAACGCATTTGACAATAATGTTGCAAAACCCGTATGGAATTTCTTCAGCAATTTGTATCGGTTTTAACTTAATTCCTATGGCGGCGTTAGGAAGCAAATATTCCACAGGAACGTTGAGATATGCAAAAACCAAAAAGATAACGTATGAAACTTGCATATTTTGATGAATCACGAACTTTGTCATTATCGGACGCTGCGGCTTCTTGCTTATTTCCTCACATTAAAAGCCAAGATTGTCAAGCACCTGTTGCGTGCTAAATACATGCATACAACATCGACACGGAAGCTTATTTTAGCATGATTTCTATGCTGGTAAACCATTTGTTGAACATCTTTTATCCATGCATACTAGTACCAATCTACTTGACAATCTAGCTACAACAGATCAACGTTAAACTGCCAACACGAATCTTTGCAGTGTTTGTGGGGGTGGAGTGGGAGGGTTTCGAATCGGCTGAAAAGTCAATGTTTCAAACGATCATATTATTAGTGGTTCTGCCAAAGTTCAATCGTACAGAAAATTATGTTACCAAACTTGAGTTCACCCATGTATTTTCCAGGCTGATCTGTATTATCGCGTGGTGGGAGCAGCGTAGACAAGATCGCCTATCCTTAACATCGATTATGGTTGTTTTTCGTGTTTGACATTGCTCGCTGTGGAATACACGCTGACATTGGAATATTACTGAAAAAGCGAAAAGGTTCCACCCAAGAAACCCTAATATGAACTTCCGCTCTTATGGATGCAGTCCATCCTGAACCTAGACAGGTGTAATTATCAAACTTCTTGATTGTTGCAAACCTTTATGAATTTTATCATTGCTGGACCCAGTGTCTTTTCGGTTCAAGATCAGAAAAGGCGAGACTTTGACACCGTCGTTGGTTCCTTTGGTCTGTGAAAATCGCGGTATATTTAAGTCAACAACTCGAACAATGTTTACCTCGAACCTGAACGTGAGTGACAAAGCCACCGAGTACTTCAACGTTGATATGATTCTCAGACGCATGTTCGAGAGATGTTCCTCAACGCCATTTTCTTTGTAAGCATGCGTGTGGGATGATTTCTCTGCAGCATATGAAAGCCTTTGTGCTACTTATACTCAGAAACTTTGGCTCGTTGATGTGCATACATAACAGCTTCAACGGCAATATTACCAGCGATATGACGATTGTCCTGTTTCATCTTCGTATAATTCTGCTCCGAGTAGTGGCCCCTTACTGAACTTAAATAAGTAACTGGCGGCCGTCGAACGAAACTGCCTCATAATCTGCTCGTTCAGGAGGAGTCCTAATGTATGTCGAATTCTCTTGCACCTCTTGGTATCCTTATTCGACTGTCCAGCGCGAATTGCTTTAGTTGATTCACGGAGGGCATAGTCTTATAGTAACAGTATCATCTAATTTCTTATTTGGCAATCAAGTTTTGTAGTCTGGTTGTTACTTTCCCAGTTCAGTCTCAAGAAACGGGATTAATATTACAGTCTTCCGTCGTGTTAATAATATATCAATGGGTCAAGCAATTTCCAGGTTTGGCTGACGGACATTTTCTTTTGAAGTTAGGACTTTTAACTTTAAATAGATATGTGATCTCTCTCTCTCTCTCTCTCTCTCTCTCTCTCTCTCTCTCTCTCTCTCTCTCTCTCTCTCTCTCTCTCTCTCTCTCATGTTGATTCTTTCCATCTGCATTTTTTATTGAATTTCTTTATTTATAATTTCGATTCCAGAAGCTAAACCATACATATGCCCCATAAGGAAATTTAAAGGTTGTGAGTGGCACAGCAATTGTTATTGATGTTATAGGCGGTATCATAACGTGTACTCATGAAAATTCATAATTGTTCTTTAAATATCAAGGAATTATGGCAATTTCACAAAAATTATGGCTTTTAACTTTAAATAGACATGTGATCAATTCCTCTCTCTCTCTCACACATACACACGTACACACACACACGCGCGTAGTAGTTAAATTATCCTTGAAGTTGTATGTATATGTGTGCTATGTGTTACAAATGGATGACATTGACAACATTTTTGTAAAAACTTCTATTTTCCATAGGTTTTGGATTCAAAGCTAAAATATACAACCTGTTTAATTGTAAAACAATGCAATTATATTTGTTGCTTTTAACAGCAGATAATCTATTTATGACGATTTTGTTTCCAACTTCTCACCTTACAATGAGCTTTAGACCTTATCACACCGTACTATGCGATTTAGAATGATAGATTTATATACCACCACGTATATCACAGGAGACTATCAACCCAGAATCTACTGGCCTTTTATCGTTTACGTTCTGCAAACAAACCGGTTTGTGCACCATAATGAAAAGAGCCGTTAACGACTATTAAATTGGCCGGTACATATATATGTGTATGGTGACTGTAGCGTGGCGTAGTTTGCTATGTAATTTCGTCATCTTGTATCATTGATTTCGTTACGTCTCTAATGTAGACGAATTAATATCTCTTCAGAATAATGCGTTGTACGCATCTTTAAAACTTCCATTTAAAATAAAAGTGTTTTTCTTTTCCTATATGAAGAATACGAAAAGTGTGAAAAGTAAATATAATAGAATATTGATTTACTTAATGATTACAAATTGAATCTAACCTCAAAAGTTGTTCATGGAAAGTTTTAAAACTTTTGTATGATATTAATGACAAATGTAATCTTGAATTGTGTTGATTGGAGTTAAATAATAAACTGAATAATGAAAGTTAACAAATGTGATCCTGTTTCGTGTTTATTGTAGTTACATAAATACACAGACTAATGAACGTTAACAAATATAATCCCGAGAATGTTCTCCTGTCATAAAAAGTGTAAATAGTCTAAAAACTGTGATGATGGCAAAGATGATAAAATAAGGAATATCCAGGAATCACCGCATCACGCAAAAAAAAACTAAAAATGAATTTTAAACAAAATCTAAATTATTATTAAAAAAATTAAAACCGGCGAATCAAGTATATATATATATATATATATATATATATATATATATATATATATATATATATATATATATATATATATATATATATATATATATATATATATATATATATATATATATATATATATATATAACATAACAAAACAAGCAAAACAAAACCGGAAGAATTTGAAGCAGTGAGATTCAAAATACAAAACTATAATGGAATGAAAGACTACGTAAACCTTTGGATATCTTAAATCAATGTCTAGATTATTATGCAAGACATTCTACCAATAATAAGCCTTAAAATCAGAGGCATTATGCCAATATTAACCATTCAGAACAATAATATGTATTACATGACAACATGTTATACTTCATAAAAGAATTACATTCCAGGATTAGGTGTAATAGCATGGTTTGTAATTAATTTGAATGCATCTTTTGGGTAGGGCAAGGTGAATGCATGTAACCTTTCTTATTGTTTATTCTTATAAATCCTTCCATTTATTATATGCTGCAGATATTTATGTATTTCCGAGTTCTCATACATGTCTTCAAAACAGTGTACACATTTTGGATTTTTTTTTTTGCAGTTTATGGATATTTGTTTATAGTGACTGGGACCCAGTGTGTCTATAGCGCTTACATTTACTGATCATTGCTACGTCACCTCTGTCCACGTAGGTTTGAGTCTCGGGCTCGGCTTATATTGGTATGTGAGGTAGTTTGCCAACCACTACCTTCCTGTGGGTTGGTGGTTCCTCCTGGGATTTTTCTGTGTTCTTCAGACACCATTTATACTGTCTGCCATGTATAGCCTAGCTACGATGTCGTAGCTTCAACTTGTTTTGTTGTGGTTGAAGCTACGAACTGATCCCATATCATGTAATGGAGCAAAAAATATCCTCACCTAAGTCAGAAACATAAATAGTTTAGAAATCTACTAAATAAGTTTAATCATTTTGTCAAAGAAGTTTGGCTTATTTTGAATTATTAACCCCTTACACGGTAAAATAAATTGGCGTAGTTATGTTAACCTCACCGTGTCCACCATGACAGATAACGCGAGACTCTCGCCTTGACCCCTTTTCTACATAAGGCTTGCCAGACTATATATGGATATTCTACGCTATGGTATTAGTTGTTGAATGACATAACGCGAGATGGAGAATGGATACTTGCATAAATTGCGGAATACGGTTTTGTTGAGAAAATAAATACTTCTTGGTGCAATTTCAAAGTCACCGGTAAACCGTATTTACTTTTAATGCGCAGAATTTCGGGCTTGCTCACTATGCTTAGATTTAATGGAGTTTGGATCAGTCACGAAGTAGGTAATGATATCTGTCTGGTTAATTATAAATACAGAGTGACTGATACTTTTCTTCCAAAAATGGATGGAGATATTGTATAATTATAGTAAAGCTTTTTGCGTAAATATTTATTCGTTTCAGCTTTAAGCTTTTTATCGGGGAGCCACGGTTCTCAGTGGTTAGCATATCGGGATTCACGACCGAATGGGTGAATGTTATTTATATTACAAAATGAATATATATGAATTCTTGATTTCAAGACTAATCATTCTGTTCTCTTTAATCGAAAATGCATATGTGTGTGCGTGTGTTTTTGCGCGCATGAAAGTATTGCTCATGTATGATTGTCCCTCATTTTATGAAAATACGTTGTATACTTACGACGATGTATGTAATGTAAATGTATATCATATTAATATAGGGGACTATATGCAATGTACACGTGTGTATTGGCAGTTTTGTGTGTGTGTGTGTGTCTTTTGCTTATGAAGATATATGTAGAATCAATGTATATTACTGTAATCACGGTAGGATGTCAAAGATATGAAATACTTGATATACGTTGTATTGGCTCGTATATACTGATTCCCTATCAGACGATTTAACGACATCACCAACAATTCTACTATTATTATATGCAATGTCAGATACAATATCTGTTTGACTTAACTATTTTGTTTCAGCTCACATGTTGTCCTTGTGCTGTGAAATGGTAACAAGCCATGAATATATAAAAAGAGATTTCTGACGCACACTTTACGATTCCTCCTGTAATACCAACAACTGTTAAAACACCGGCAACCTTTTTCTTCTCGAACATATATGTCATCTAGCCTCCACGACAGAAATCATAGAACGAAAGAAACTGAAAAAAAGAGGGAAGGAAACTGAAGAAAAGAGGAAAGGAATCAACTTACCAAGCAGACTCTATGAAGTATTGTAGACAAATGGATGGTCGCCTGACCAGAACAACAATCAAATATGTTGAAAAATTGGCTGACCACCATTTTCTTTGAAAAAAGCAAATTTATTAACAGCGTCACAGTGACCAAATACTGATAGTCTCTCTCTCTCTCTCTCCCTCTCTCTCTCTCTCTCTCTCTCTCTCTCTCTCTCTCTCTCTCTCTCTCTCTCTCTCTCTCTCTCTCTCTCACACAAACACACACACACACATTTGTTAAATAAGTACGTAGTAAGATGTTGTTACACCAGTTATGAATCAAAATTACCCTTAAAAATATGTAATTTCTCTAAATCTCACGTTTTAAAAGCTACAACTTACATATAATGCATCGGAACGCTTAGGAAAAGTAAATATAACACATTTTTGTTGTTTATTTTCTGTATATGTACTTAAAGATACAAATTAAAAAAAAACTTACAATAAGATGTTTGCATTATCATGTATGTTGGTTTATACGCGTACAGTCAAACTCAAACACGGTTGGTATGCGTAGAGTCTGAATTTATTTTTGTTTTCACTTTGACAGTCCTCGCTCGGCACTCACCATTGAGAGGTTAGTGTTAAGACTGGTCGGCCGGGTATCAGGATAATGTGACTGTGTTGGGCATCATGCTATATGTCTGTGGCATGATGCCCCAGTGTTAGACGTCAATATAAACTACAACATCGTATTGATTTGACTGAAAAATTGTTAAAGCTACGTTAAAAATCCAAATCTCTCTCTCTCTCTCTCTCTCTCTCTCTCTCTCTCTCTCTCTCTCTCTCTCTCTCTCTCTCTCTCTCTCTCTCTCTCTCTCTCTCTCTCTCACACACACACACACACACACTTTGACGGTTAGAGATATTGTTTTGCGTATTATCCACACTCAAAGCATTCATCGGGTTCATAAGGAGGCTTATCTTTTCAAATTCGAGAAATTGGGATAATTTACAAATATAACAATTTTAACCAGATTAATCTCGAGGATTGATAATTCGATCTCGAGACAACAAGTTTCAATCATACTATCCCTATAATTGATATAAATGTGCTCTCTGTTATGCTTAAGATCTCCACTTATCAAAAGATGCTCCCACCTGTCTTATTAGAATCTACGTACTTGGCATAACGTGAACACATTTCGCTTTCTCAAATCAGGAACGCGAAAATTCGAGTTCGAATACACGATCTCGAGAGTAACAATCAGAAACAGTCGTTAGATCACAAGACAAAAAAATGAAATGTTATCATGTTAAGACCCTGTTCATTTTCCTTGTAGTTAGATTACGCGAAGTGAAAGTTTATTTCAAGTAATGGAGAACTTGATTGCGCAAATAAAATTTCAATTTTGCGCATCGTATGTGTCACATAAGTGAATAATATTATCTAATTCGCTCTCTCGATTTCTAGTAATCAAGCATCGATATCGCGAAGTTTTGCCACGCTATGGCCCTAATGGTTTGCCATACGCGCTGCATGTGCTCCACGCTGCGTGTATGTGCGAAATCCGGGACAAAACATTAATACAGTAGCATTATTTTATGCCAACATTTCTAGAAATCTCGTGGTTGTTCAAAAAAGTTTTTTTTATTTAAAACATATAAGAAGCTGCCTCTACCCACACGAAACTGTCCATCTACTAAACAAATTCTGGACAAAATATATTTTTAAAAAGTATGAGTTTTGCCACTACAACAAAAATAATATCTCTCATGTGTTCAGTTGGCTTCGACGATGCTGTAAGTTTATAGATTCTATAGTCTTTTTGTGTGTGCCAAATTACTGATCATTGCATCATAAACCAATTTTGGATCCTCAAGTGCTCTACAACGGTACCCCACCCTCTGCTTATTAAGTTCCAATGTGTGCCCCTTATTGCGTTTCTTGCAAAAATGTCATAAAACGTGTTACTAACGTTTCACAGGGACAAAGACAGGATTTAAAACAATTCAAGTGTTTGGTTTTCTGAACAATGATGTCTTACTAATTTTGATTAATGTTTTTATTTTATTTGCTTTTAAAACGAGTCTCTTTATAGTCTTTGTTCCATTCTAATAGGCTAGTGTAGTTAGTTCCGCGCGCCATCAAAAGGACAGTCATATGGTCGAAATGCATGATGCAGTGACCACGAATGGCACATAACCTTAGGTGTTATTATGTTTCATTTACTTGTATACCACAATACTTGTTGTGACATGTACATGATTTTGAGATGACAGTCAAAAGACCCAACGAGGCAGACATCTCTAGATAAGAACGATGTATGTCAGAACAAGAATATAAGTTATTAGGTCATTATCAAACGAGAGAGAGAGAGAGAGAGAGAGAGAGAGAGAGAGAGAGAGAGAGAGAGAGAGAGAGAGAGAGAGAGAGAGAGAGAGAGAGAGAGAGAGAGAGAGAGAGAGAGAGAGAGATGCTTTGATAAACAAACACAATAAGGGTGGTGGCTAATGACAAATTTTCCTTAAGATTTACAATTAAAGATATACAAAGTTTCGCCATGTTTAGTATTTTTAATTTAACTCCAGCACAGAATTGCACAACAAATAAATTTTTGATATCATAAACTAACATAGCTAGAAGACATTAACATTAATATGTCCTTAATGCCAACTGATTTTAATAAATACTATTTTATATCAGATTTGAGCATGGAGATTATACATGCAGCAGATTGTGAACACGGTGTCCCCCTTTCTATATTTTACAAGGATTTAGGTGAGTTTAAAAACATATTTATCAAGATTATCAAACGCTCTTGTTTACCAACGTGATAGGTTGGTGTGTTGGTGCATCTGCAAGGCAGACGTTATTTATCACTTTGACAAAACGTACTTAGTAACGGTCACCCGTTTCAACTTTCTGCAATTAATTCGTTGTGGAAGTTAAGATGTATCCCATCAAAGAAATGTATGTATGTATGTATGTATGTATGTATGTATGTATGTATGTATGTATGTATGTATGTATGTATGTATGTATGTATGTATGTATGTATGTATGTATGTATGTATGTATGTATGTATGTATGTATGTATGTATGTATGCACGCTTGTGAATATTTTTGTAGTGCGCAGATGCGTGTACGAGAGAGAGAGAGAGAGAGAGAGAGAGAGAGAGAGAGAGAGAGAGAGAGAGAGAGAGAGAGAGAGAGAGAGAGAGAGAGACACAGAGAGAGAGAGAACTGTTTGAGTGTTTAAGTACAAATTTAGACGATTTACACATTCATCTCATCCTTCTCGTGGCAGATCTATCGAGTGGTGACAGTGGTGTCCTTGGCAGATCTATAGAGTGGTGACAGTGGTGTCCTTGGCAGATCTATGGAGTGGTGACAGTGGTGTCCTTGGCAGATCTATAGAGTGGTGACAGTGATGTCCTTAAAGCTCCCCTTTAAGGTACTGCATATTTTAAGTGTAAGACTTAGCATTTTCTCCAATTTCAACGAAAACAAACCACCCATTCTGTAAAAACGAACCTTGCACACATAATAGACAAGATCAACCCCATTTCTGCGGAATCTTGTTTTCGTTTTTTATTTGATTTACCTGAAGGTATCGACACTCGAACATAATATACATGCGTATACAATCGTAGGACAATAATGATAATACATATTGTCTCGAATCCCATTGACGCTCAGTTCAATGCTCCACATATGTTACAAGTCATCAGCTAATATCGATGGTTTGTATTGATTTTACCGGAATAGTCATTTCATTGTAACGTACGTAATTCATATATCAAAGAAGAATTTTTTGTAATATTTTTTTTATTTACTCTATTGCAGGATTTCAAGCAAACTGCTTACCTCGGCATTTAGGTTACATTTACAGGTTAAGGTCTATATCATGATAATATGTATAAGATATGATAACATGCATGCAATGTTTAATTCTATCATTTCCATTACAAGTAAAGAAAAAAGGGGAATAACATATCCTTGAATCGCAACGTTACGGAAACTGACGGAATTAGCCGGTGTTTACCGAACACTATGAACTCCTATCGTAAAAAAAAAAAAACAACGAACCCCCCACCCTCACAAAACAGACTCAACCACGTAAATATAGACGGTGTATAAAGTGTTGACGTTCCGTTAAGTTTTAAACGCGAAGGTGACAAAACTGCTCATTGGGGAACTCCATAAGTTATAGGCAATCCAGCTGACTCCTCACATACCAACACAGCTTTCAGAAAGCATGAATCCATTCAAGAGTGTTGTTTCTGATTCAGTAAAAGCGGATCTTAATCAGTCAATGTTTAGGGCTATTTTGACAAAGGCTTTGTTGAACTAAAAATGATCATGTCTGTTTGTTTACCTTCAGCATCTGTCGGTCGAGGGAAAGTCTTCAGCCAACAAAGAAAGTTCACTAGATCCTTACTTGTGAAATCTTGCTGGAAACCAAATATTAATAATCTATTGCATTGTCATTTAAGCTGGAAACCAAATATCAATAATTTATTGCATTGTTATTTAAGCTGGAAACCAAATATCAATAATTTATTGCATTGTTATTTAAGTGCTCTGACACTAGGATGAGTTCCTTGACCTTACAGAAAATAAGAGAAATATGATGATAGTTTGAAAAGGAGGAATCCTATCCTTTTTCCGAAATAGGGAAAAAGAGTACATTTGCTCTGGACAGTTTGTTTGCCAATTGTTCTGTTAAAAAGTAGCGTTTAAAAATCACATGTATAATTTGGGTTTTAATTTCACTGTTTTAGACTTAATAAAAATTTCAATATTTTTTCCAAAAATTTGATAATAAAATTTCTTGATATCTAAATTTAGATATTATAGGATGGGTAAAATGGTCAGGTACAAAAGTTTATGTTATTCAGGTGTTTATTAGTTAATTGGTCTTGCACATTTTGCTAATAATTTAAACTGAAATGTACATTTTACATGTTAGCTTTGTCAGTATTCCCTGTAATTAACCTACAGTTATTTTCGACACGGGAAAATGTGATTACTGTCTTCAGTTTTTAAAATAAGCAAACAACTTCATAGCATGTATGTGTTTGCTCTTTTACTGCGAGAATCGCCCACGTTTTCAGCTTCTAACAATATGAAAAGCAAATAGTGACATCCGTGATCTTACATCATCCACTGAATTCAACCATTAAGTATTCTCCCTCGAAAATTTAGTCAGTTTACGTTTCTGCAAGGAGCAAGAAGTTGAATCCGGGGATTAGTAGAAAGTTCTTTCTCATTAAAATTGTCCAACGGGCGGGTGTCTGGAAGCTGAGGGTCACGGAATTTAAAGGAACAAAGAGATTCGGCAAGAAAAGAGCGAGTCTCGTGAAGGCCTAAAGTATTGTATCAGTCTAATGTAATTTGCTCATTGATATAACTTCGTAATGATTTACTTGGATAAAGATGTTTGATTTTACTTTTTTCTATGCAATACAAATCATGTATTCCAGGAATTTCATACACTACGTCTGTTACGAATTTTGAGAATTGAGTAAACTTGTCTGTCTTAAATGATAAGAATCATGTAGGCTAGGAATTCATATTACTGTAAATTTAATACCAATGTTTGCAAGTAAAGTAGTTAAGACAATTTGTGAATTCTTTTAACCCAGGAATCATGCGCTGCCGATAGACATTTAGCCCAGTTAGTGATTTATAATCAACAACAGGCGTCGAATCATTTAATTTACTCGATCCGGGCAATAATGCCATGGTCGATCATCTTCTGTATAACTATAACCAAACACACAGCCAAGTAATAATAATAATAATAATAATAAATTAATAATAATAATAATAATAATAATAATAATAATAATAATAATAATAATAATATTATTATTATTATTATTATTATTATTATTATTATTATTATTATTATTATTATTATTATTATTAATATTATTATAAAATCAATTCTATGATAACAGAATCTGGGAAATTTTAAGCCAGGTGAAGGAAAAAACAAGCGATCGAAATGTTTTCACTTGCTAGAAACAGGAGTATATACCCGTTATAGTCCTTTTATTAATGTGACAGAAAAGCGAATAAGTTGATCTTTGACATTCATTCTCCATATACCATAAATACATGCATATTTTATCAACATCATCATATCCTAAAAAAAGTTTTTATTTTCCTTCATTTCTTTTCATGCTAATTTCACGACCATTTTACTTGTTCACTTTAGACTTGTTCTAGGGTGACTGACAACGGAGCATAATTCCATGGTTTTCTTATATTATTGTTTTGCGCGTTTGGGAGAGTTGGTTGAGGGGTCTTGAGTTTGAATGTTCTATTTTAATGAGCAAATTTTACAAAAATGAGATATCTAAATTTCTTAGACTGTATGATTGAGGTCAGAGTGGGGTTGGAAACGGGCTATTCCGTCGAGTAAAAATATTTAACGAAAGATCTCAAAAGTGACAACTCTATACCTCATTATTATTCAACTTCTTTGCAGTGGGTTGATATTGCGTTTTTCCCTGTTGAATGAAAACTACATGAAGTGTGAAATAGGATTGCCCAAAAATACAGACAGACGTACACGCAGACACATTATGATCTAATACTTGTAAAATAATACCGTGCTTGAATTCTTATCGGTACAGTAAATACTAGTCCGAGTTTCCCTTGACCCTTGACACCCCATTTTTGATATTTGTTTTTTTATGTTGGTGTGTAGGGTCAGAGTCTATTCCCTATCAAAAACTTGGAAGTTGCCGACACCATTTGGTGTCGGCATAGGGCACTCGCCAACTATCAGGCCTAGCAAACTTAAATGACCTTACATTGACCCATAATTACATTAAATCGATAGGGAAATCATTTATCTTCTCAGAAATTAAAAGCATAACACGATTTTGTCTTTAATCCGTTGTCAGACGAGACGTAACTACATCGTTGATAAATTTTGTTCTCGTTCGCACCATTTTCATTGCTAGTCACATGACTAACCAAATCTCGCAGCCGATATGCATAAACGTCATAAGTCAAATAGTCACGTGATAACAACAAAAAAACCGCGTTTTCCCATACCCCTTGTGGAAGACGGCAAATGTGTCACCTTCATTGATAACTAATTTTATTGCATCATAATGTAGTTCTTTAATATTAAAATAGTATCCCTTTTCTTAAAGGATCTCATTGGCAAGAGCTTCCGTGTATTCGTCTTTACCTGCCATGTTGCAATATAGGTTTATGCATAAAACCTTCCAGTCCAGTATTGCAGAAAGAAGACATAAACTCGAAAATATTGAATGAAAGTCACGCAATGTGTACAATAACAAGAAAGAACACGTATTATTCAACATATTAATTGCGATAACAGCAGCCCGAAACATGTCGCTGTCGCATCTTCCTGGAAAGAGCCTGACTGATCACGCAGAAACTACATGTCAACGCACTTTGTTGATATCACGTGACTATTTGACCTATGACGTTTATGCACATCGGCTGCGAGATTTAGTTAGTCATGTGACTAGCAATGAAAATGGTGCGAACGAGGTCAAAATTCAACAACGATGTAGTTACGTATCGTCTGACAACGGATTAAAGACAAAATCGTTGTTATTCTTTTAATTTCTGAGAAGATAAATGATTTCCCTATCGATTTAATGTAATTATGGGTCAATGCAAGGTCATTTAAGTTTTCTAGGCCTTATAGTTGGCGAGTACCCTATGCCGACACCAAATGGTGTCGGCAAATTCCAAGTTTTTGATAGGGAATAGACTCTGACCCTACACCCCAACATAAAAAACCAGATATCAAAAATGGGGTGTCAAGGGTCAGAGGAAACTCGGACTAAGTAAATACAGGCAGTCTTTAATTAACAAGAACGATACCGTCGTTATCATTGTGCAAGGTGAAATAACTCTAAGGAGATACTAATAATGCTGCTCTCGTGGTGTAAGCTCCCCTTTGTCTCTGGAAAGGCAGTACTTTAGCAGAACATATGTTTCGACTTTGCATTATATATTTGGCATATATACTAATACTGGAATCCGTCCCCGGTGACGAAACGTGCAAGATACACGTCTGCTCGATTAAAATCAGCGATTTCCACTAGTTGTATTCTCTATACGCATCAAATGCCACATATCAACTCCACCTTCACCTTTCAGACATCTTAACAGTCCAGAATGGTTAATCCGGACTGCAGTAAGCTGTTGTACAATGGATCCAGACTTAAGTCTTCACCTCAGTTAGAAAGAGAGACAATAACGTATGTTACATTACCATTTTAAGGGACAATTGTTGTTTGGAACAAGGAAACGGCGACTGTATCTGGGCTTTTTATGTTTACATCAAATACCTCATCGTATTTCTTACTTCGATGGCTTGTCATCGCAAATTCTCTCATTGCCATATTAATATTAACCTCCGCCAAACCAATCACATCTCCAACTGTGATAGTGAGGGCATGATCCAGAAATATGTTGTATTTACATTCATTCTGTGTGTTCATCATACGACTGAATTTATAATGCCTGGAGTCAAAATCATTTGCAAATGTCATTGCAGTTTAAATTTGATCTATACTTCCTTTACCTCTAAACGAACCCAGAGGAAAACGAAAATAATGTCCTTCTTGCAGATGGTTACCTTGTACTCAGCCTAAACACTAAGTGTATTGAATATCTATATTCAGTGTTTAAGGAGGAGTTTTTGATTAGCGGAAGGCAAAAGGCGTGGGCATGAAAGTAGAAACTACAATAATGACAGCAACAGAAGTAGCAATTTGGTGTTTTACCACAGGGCAATACAGCTGGATTTCGTAGTGCCTTCGCGAATGGAAAAGTGCGTGCCCAGAAACTATTCTATGCTAGTCGACCCAGACTGATCCGTTTTCATGATTCGAGCCATCACCCTTTCGACATCCTAACTACTGCACCACCGTAGCTTATTTCTGCATTAGTAGTTTTTCATGACATATGGGGGCGGGAGAGGACACTGACCATACCCAGTGCTAGGGGGATAAGATCGACGGCGCAGTCCGGTCTGATGGGGTTAGAAGAGACATGACGACGAACTTCACAGTCATGAATCCTATTTTTATGGTGCAGATGAGACAACCTAATCCTGTTTCGCTCTTGATAGCAAGGCTTACGTCAAGGCGGTCCTTTATCTCCCATCACACTCACATTATCGATAGAATTTCTAATTAGCCGTGAGGGGACCTCATTATATTTATGGAATTGATATTTATGATGCTGAATTTTATTTAGATCAATTTGCTGAGGACATGCATGATTTCGTTCAATCATCAATCATGTTTTTCTATGCCTCGTCGACTCACTTGGGAAACAATCATAATCATTGGCTAGACTATAAATCTTTTCTGAACAACAATGCTTCAGATCTGACCCTCAGATTAAATAAATCAAAGCTTTGTTACAGAAAATACAAAAATCAATTTGTGCTCAAATATGATATCGGTTTTAAAAATTGAAAACCAAGTTAAAGCTAACAATAAAATTACGAAACATTTTTATGAGCGTTCAAAAATGGAAAATTTGCAGACATTAAAATAGGAATAAAAATAGTAAATAAATCAAAGCTTTGTTAAAAGAAAATACAACAATCAAATTGTCCTCAAATATGAAATCGGTATTAGGAATTGAAAACCCAGTTAAAACTAACAATATGATTGAGAAATTTTTTTTTACGAACGTTCAAAAATGGAAAATTTGCAGACATTAAAATAGGAATCAAAACAGTCTATTACTTTTAGCACCATTGTTACATATATGCGGAAAAGAAATTATGGATCGTTTAATAAAAGTAACATAGAAACCAAATTATGAAAAAACTAGATCATCTACTTTCATATAATTTACCTAGAAAATTATGCATAAAATGTAAAGAGCGGATACAAGTTAATACGGATTTTGTCAAATGAAGAACGGTCATTTGATAACATGTTTTGTTTGCAGTATTCAAGTAGCTGTTTTGAGAAGAAAAAAAATGAAAGTCGCTAAATTGAATCGATCAAGTACCTTAACTCGTGCTAGAATGAGCCCTTTTCCCAAGCTATGAGCATACTTCTCAGCCTTGTAACTTAAGAGAAGTATATATTTTTCCATATTGAAAAGATAAATTTGATTACCATGTTTAACTGATAACTTTGATTCCTTTCTACGGTTTTGGAATAAAAATCAAACAGGTAAAACAACCTATAAGTATGATAACATTCTGTCGAAGTGGAACAAATAGGGTTATCTTCTCTTTAAAAAATGACTTTTATAGTGGTGGAAATGTTCTGAATACTTTGTATGGAACAACAAAGTAAAGTGAAAGATACAACAACAACAACAACAACAACAACAACAACAACAACAACAATAATAATAATAATAATAATAATAATAATAATAATAATAATAATAATAATAATAATAAGTGGTATAAAGGTGCTGACATTAAAGGGTTTTGTATGTAATATGTGTTCCATAATGGAATATGTAAGTACCAACAATGAACCATCAACAAACTTGTCAACGAATTATAGTTCATTTCTATGAAGCTTTTGGTTGACAAAACTTACTTCAGAAGCCATTATCATTTTTCACTCATGGAAGCCAGATATTACTGGGTAACAGTCACATAATTTGGGTAACTTAGGAGTGACATATCATATGGGTATTAGTGAACGTTAGTCAATTAGTAACGATCTTGATTAGCAATGCTAGAGTTATTTGTCAACCGTAAAATACATTTTATTAAGTTTAAAATTCACAGATTTTGAATATCCTAAGAGTGACACGTAGCATTTTTCGCGTTAGAAGAACATACTGTGCATGCGTATCTACCTTGGTGAGCCACTACAGATAAGGTTTCACCTGGAAAAAAAACATGCAGCATACAGTCAGCTCATCTTGCTCCTCTACCGATAAACATTTAAAATATATAGGTTATAACCTATCATATTTGCATAAAATTATTACTGAAAAGTAAATCATAGAACAATGACAACGGAAAAATCTTTGAGGTCATAAAGTAAACATAGATATATAACTGGTTTTTTTGGTTTTGGTTTGGTTTGTACAAAATAAAATGTATTACACAGCTATCTTCTTTAGCTGTAAAGTGTAATATTCAAAGAGCTGCATCAAATAATCAAGTTTATTGATTATAATATATATATATATATATACAGTTATATACTATTTTTTTTTTTTTTTTACTAATGTGTATAGTAGTACTCGTATGGTCATGGGATAAGCGTAGAAACGTAGCCGAACCGTCGATGAAATATATGTCACTGGTTTTTTTCATCAACAGTGATTGCGAAATAAACTTACATCATTTAATTACAAGTCAGAGAAGTTTGAGAAATGGTCGAAGTAACCTACTTTGTGATGAGAATGTAATACTAATCTAGATGCATCTCCTTACCAATTTTCATGATTGCTGTTATACCATTATTTATTTACCGTGCAGAAACAAAACCAAACAAAAACAAATTAGAATGAAACGCAAAACTTAATCAACTTTAGTCTTTGTTCCCAAAACGAATGCTCCGGTGGCTTAGCGGTTAGACCGCCCCGAACGAATCATACCAAAGACATATCAAAATGGCACTAGCAGCTGCCTCGCTTGGCGCTCAACATGAGGAGGTTAGTTTTTAGGACTGGTTGACCTGGTGTCAGGATAATGCGACTAGGTGGGACATGATGCTACCTGTCTGCGGCATGATGACCCAGTACTAAATATCACTATAAAATGCCACATAGCAGACGGCGTTGATTTACTGAAAAAATTGTTTAAGCTACGCTAGAAATCTAAATATCACACACACACACACACACACACACACACACACACACACACACACACACACACACACACACGCACGCAACTCCTAGTTAGACCCATATGTTTATTATGTACTGGCATCCGCCCAGTAATGTTTGTAAAGTAATTTTGTATTAATTAGTTATTATAGCGGTTAACAGCCAACAAATTAAAAAAAAAAAAAGCTTATTCAGCAGTTTAGATATCGTATTTTCTCTCACTGTTTGACTGATAGTTGCATAAATACACCGCGTGTATCTAATGTACTGATCACGCCGACAACGTAAGACAAACTAGGTCAGTGTCAAAAACTGCAATATTACGAGCGACCTGAATTTCGAACGTCTTGCAAAATACGAAAACTATCCTAAAATTGTATACACAAGGGGTGATTTATTTTGTCCTCATTCTGTCTTTCATCAATAATTACTTGAAGAGAACATTTAAAAGAAACTGGTTGCTGAAGTTTTTCTAAATTTTAAAATTTAAATACAGAGCGAATCGCAAATATGAACGAGGTGATATGACATGTTAATGAATGTCGGGTGGGGCACTCTTGATGACCTCATTCTTTGTTCGAACTTGCAATATAAGTTTATATAGGGCAAAATCAAGTTTTAAAAAAAATCCTTATGTATTAACGGGTTGGTGTATGCTTTGAATGGCTGACACTGTATACGCTGCGCTTCGATTGGTTGACACTGTAGAAACTGATACTGCAGTTTGCAGATGCAACCATTTTAAAAGTGATTAAATATGGTTAGGTGCTTTAATTCATATCCATATAAGATTACAACAAGTTAAAACTGATGGATGCTGTGAAATTTATCATACGATCCTAACATATTGGATGAACAATATAAAACCCACAAAAACTCTTCGTCACCACTCAGTATGGCAATAAATGCTGAAACAGTCACAATTACGCTAGATGTATCGTCGGCATAGAACTGTTATGATTCTAGATGTCACACACACACACACACACACACACACACACACACACACACACACACACACACACACACACACTGCTAATTGCGTGTGCGAAGTGTGCGATGCATACAGGAGTCACCGCCGAATAATATGTGCTAACCCTTCCGAAAGGCGCCAAACATTCATCGCATATATATATATATATATATATATATATATATATATATATATATATATATATATATATATATATATATATATATATATATATATAATCGGATTTGTGGATTTCCCGATTTCTTCGTCTACCATGAATCTTGCCATTTGTTGATGTGATTATGATTTTTAACGTAGTTTTAACAATTTTTTAGTCATATCGCTACAATGTCTGCAGTGTGGCAGTTTATAGTGATGTCTAACACTTGTCTAACACTGGGGCATCATGCCGCAGATATGTAGCATGATGTTCCACCCAGTCACATTATCCTGACACCAGGACGACCAATCCTAACACTAACCTCTTAATGATGAGCGTCAAGCAAGGCAGCTGTTAGTACCATTTTTGTAAGTCTTTGGTATGACTCGACCGGGGATCGAACCCACGACCTCCAGCATCTGAGGCAGACGCTCTAACCACTAGGCCACCGGAGTGGTTTCTTGCCATTTGGATGAATCATCCTATTCAGTTGACGGTTTGGTTAAGGACTAATATAAATTTTCATCGAGTTAAAGGTTTCAAGTTACATGTACTTTTAAGTGAATAAAGTTTGTAATTTTATCATCACCTCTTTCCAAATTTGTTTTCCCAAATACTAGAGACAACCCAAGAAAGGATCATGGGATCGAGACTGTCATGTCACAGAATGAGATTTTTTTTTCTCCCTTTCATGTACACTGACTGCTAGATGGAGACATAACAGAGATGAAGATCTGTTTTTAAATACTGGTACTCGTTTTAATAATAACTACCTCGTATTTTGACTGGAATATTATTAATATGTTATTCTCGAAGTACTTTCTCCGAGAAAAAAATAAATAAAAAAGCGAATCCAAGATACATATGTATTTCAATGAAATTATTGGAGCCGATTGGGAAATTGATGAAAGGCAGCGAGATATGCATAGAAAAACAGATAATAAATGAACAAAAATTACCTTCGAATGTTGTAACGGCAAGAGCAGTAATCCAACTAAGATGCAAATTTCACACGCGCACACGCAGTTTTATCAAGAAACCGTTTGTTGGGGTCAAGCAGCCACGTGGCAATCACGTTTGGGACGAGTATTTATAAAATAATTGTATCACCAAGCCTGAATAACGTATATCTGAAATGAAAAGCCATGTGATGTCATCCCGTGTTACATTATGCCACTCGAAGTACGTTCTCATCTCTGAGATTTGTTTAGACCTCTGCAAAAAAAAAAAAATGAAGCAAAACACTTTTCAAATTGTTTGGTACGGTTATGTGGGGTTTAAAGACATTTTCAGAACATGATACCTGTACATGGCGGTTTATATCTGGTGACGGAAGAAACCGGGAAGAACCAAAGATTCTTGGGGAAAATACTGCCAAGTTTTTAAACACACCCTCATTTTTTTTTTCAAGCCGGAACTAGTATTCACACGGATAGAAGTGTTGTTTTTGTTGTTGTTGTAAGTTTAACGCCATTTTCAGCACAAGATAGGCTATACAAGGCGGCCAGTTTAAATGGTGAAGGAAAAACGAGAAAACATCAGAAAGAACCACCAACCCATGAAAAGCTATTAGCAAGCTTTCTCACGTACCCACAATGGCAGATCTCGATACTCGAACCCAGGCAGACAGAGGTGAGACGACAGTGATCCGTAACGGTGAGTGGTTTTAGACCACACGGCCACTGCCCCAACCCCCGACCGAAGTCAGCTGTTTGAGTGATCTGTAAACGCGAGCGCCTTAGACCTGGCCTCTACATCTTTTCAGACGGGCGTGGATATAATAGTTATACATTTCCGTTGTTATAACGTCTACAAATTTATCCCTCACTACATTTGTCAGGAAAAAAGTATCAGTAACGCGAGCTTTTGACTAAATGTGATAAATGATTCACGATTACGTACAACGGTTTCGAATGGCAATATGGGGGCTTACTGTATCAAGGTCTGTTTTTCATTACATACTTCTACAGGGAGATGATCTAATATCTACACAATAGTTTCTCAAAAAAACTTTTATTCGTTGTTTCAATAATGTGCTAAAATATGCAGAACAATTGACTTGCTGTATGATATATATATATATATATATATATATATATATATATATATATATATATATATATATATATATATATATATATATATATATATATATTAGAGAAATTAAATTCGTACTCTACGGAGTTTAGAACTCAGGTCCGCGAGTAAATGGCACCCATCGCCTTGCCTGCTCGCACCAGCCTATATACCATAACAACTAAGCACGCACAACCAAAAAATGATGTCACTGAATCGGTGTTATATGAGCTCGTTCGTAGCAGACACACTCGCATGACGACCTAGTAAATAATTCTTATATATATATATATATATATATATATATATATATATATATATATATATATATATATATATATATATATATTGTTCCTGATTCCTATTAAATAAATCAAGGTATATAGGATATTTTTATTACAAAGAATTATAAAAATAAAGATAATAAAAGGAAGGTTTGATGTGTATTGTTATAGTCAAACTAATTTTAAAAAAATGATTATACCAATAACGGGTAATAGTCACAGCAGGCTAAATACGTTACCAGATAGGAACATAAAATGGCATTAAATAATAAGCAGTATAAAAATGTGTATGGAGTTACATGGAGAGTACTTTGTTGTAGCCTCGGGCATGCGAAGGCTCGGCCAGTGTAGCTAATGAACAACATTTTCACTGTTCGATTAACCTAGGAACGTGATATTCTTGTTTTTATTCTTGATATTCTTGTTCAAGAACGGGTCTCTGAGTAGTTATGTTGTCCGTAAGCGAGAGAGGATGGAAGGTGGCCGGAGATTCACACCTCCAAGTCCCTGTGGGGGTCCTCTTAGTTCAAGGAAGAACAATTTGGATCTATTCCCAATTTTGAAAAATGTCTTGAACGGAACTTTTAATAAAAGAAGTATTCTGTACATATATAGTGGTTTGTGAAAGCGTAGTTGGGTTGTTTTTTTTTTAATACGGCTTCTGCCATGGGCTGCATTTATAGGGACGATTTTAAAACAGTACGCGTTGGCGTTGGACCTTGATGACGGTTTGGTTTTGGATTTTGTTTTAGTTTCATTCAATCTGTACCACCTTGTGTAGCTGGGCCACCTTACATTGTATACTTTATATGGGCCGAGTTTTGTATTTCAACTCAGGTGGTACCACTGCTTTCTTTCTGAGTTTTCTTGGAGGATTTTGAATTTTTACCGCTTTGTGCAAATAGACCAGATGGTCTTTGGACCATCTTATATACCTATTTATGCATTGAGATCGGGTTAGAGGATCACATGTTTGGGTTACGTGTATTGAACCAACAATTGCCGTATTGTTCTGCGGGACCTGATAGTCCTGGGTTTTGACCACCTTATAAACTATCTCAATTTCGGGGTCAGTTTGTCTGATTCTGCATTTATTGTGTGACAATCGCTGACACCACGTATGGTGGGGCGTCATGTGCTGGGCTTAGGGCAACCTTATAAAGATTTAGTATTCTGCACGGTCTGAATTATTGTTTGAATTCACTTGCCTTGCTCCGTTATATTTCCTTTATTTAAGATATTTAGGAGGTTGCTTGATTTATTAGCAAAGATATGAATTGTTTGCCTGATGGAAGAATAGTGCGAAGGTTGTAAAACAGTGGTTCCAAACTATTTTTGGAAATTGTTTCTGAGACTCATGACCCCGTCTCCACAGTTTGATCATTTTGCCACCTTCCCCATCCAAATCCTGGAGACCTTCTACAATCCTTGAGCGTACTTGCGACCCTGGTTTTGGTTCGTGACGTACGGGTTAGGAACCAGTGTTGTAGAGGGTGCTACGTAATGTACAGATCAGATTTGCTTGGTTAGTGGAAGAATATTGTAGATCATTTATTTGGCTAGTGTTGTAATATATCGAAGGTTTTGGAGGTGGAGGTGATCATTATATGTATTGTTGGCCAAGTTCTTGATTATAGTGCAAGATAAGTGTACTTTATTCTTGTGGCTGATTCTGACACCGCATATGTTTAAGTCTGTTGGGGCGTACCCGTATGAGTCAGTTTAGTTGCAATGGGGATTTCTGCCATCACCATGTCCCTTAATCCGAATGATATATCCTGTCCCTTCTCTGATTGAGAATCTCAATCTCACCCTCACCCAGAACAGACATGTGGGATTTGCCCATTTGAATTATTTATCATATATTCCATCTCTTTTGACGGTTTTAGTTGTATGTCTCTCTCTCTCTGTATATATATATATATATATATATATATATATATATATATATATATCTATATATATATATATATATATATATCTATATATATATATATATATATATATCTATATCTATATATATATATATATATCTATATATATATATATATATATATATATATATATATATATATATATAGTTTACATCGTTCATTTGTTCGTTTTTTTATTTCATTATATGCTATTGTAAATGTAACATTGTCTGTTTTGCTCGGCCTTGTCCAAAATTAAAACCATTTTCTACCTGGCCTAAATTATTGATTTTGGTTTTGTAGTAAATATGTTATCTCAGTTTCAGTCGTGAACTTTAAAAAATCCCCATGAATTGTTAGGTTTCTTTGGTGTTGACCACACATTTTATATTATATGCTAGTAACAGATTTCTAATTATAGCTACATTTTAATTTTCAAACATTAAGAACTTTCTAAAAGGTTATTTTCCATTAGGAAAATTTTGTTTTTAGAAAATGTTAATTGGTACGTGAGATCAAGCAGAAGGCTGTGTAATATTGTCGCTGAAAATGTATTAAAATTTAATTAAGTGATTATTTTCTTTGAGAATACAGATTGCTCATAGAAAAAATCTCTTGGACACACACTTTCAGATAGTGAATTCGAATATGGAATTATATTACTGTGTTTCAATAAAAGACTGTAGGTACAACAACATGATATAGGCTAATACAGGCACATCAAGATGTTCAGCATTGGCCCTTATTTGGATTTTTACTAACGTTTATTTTAAAAAATGTTTCAATTACTGGGACTTGTGTCTGTAATTCAATAATTAATTTTGGCATTTTATTCTCAATATAGGAAGTTTGTTGTTGTTTGTTTTTCATTTTCATCATGCATTTTAGGGAAATAAATTATTTGTTGAATTTTACAAATCTTGTTGCTTTTTCAATATTTTCTCTGAATTATTCTAAGGGCATAGAATCGTAAAAATATGTGCACGTGGGTGTTTTCTTAACATTGTGCGGTAGCAGACGGTTATGCTTTTATACTTATCCTCTTTTTCCTATTTCAGAAAGTTGCAGGATATTGGTGTACTCAAACAGTGTGTCAAGGATTACTGGAATATAGAAGAATATGATCTGGAGATCATCGAATTAGGAACTAGAGTATGAATCTCGGATTTCGAATCAATCATGTAGGACTTTTTTTATACTGAAAAGTCATGCTTGACTGGCTAAGAATGGACACTCAGTTTCAAACAAATAGTGATATTAAAGGACACACGGTACTAATGGAAGAAAGGGAACCATCCTGGATATCGGTAAACATAAAATACAGTATATATGGGTTTGGATGGCCAGAATTGGTTAATAATGTAAGTTATGTTTTAGGTAAAAGAATCTTTTGAGAGCTTATCATTGTTGTAAGTGAAAAAATACAGACAGTTTTATTGATGTAATTCCAGTCCTTTAACAGTCTTGAGTTTGGAACACTCAATAATACTAAAATTACCATTTGACTCTTTAGTGCGGAATTGAAAGCACATGTTTCGAACTCCTGCAGGTCCAGAAAATGCTGCGGCTCATATCCTTTCTTCTACACAGAAGATGACATCCAGGTTTCATCTAAACTGATAAAATTAGGTTTGATCATGGGCACTCAGAAATTTTAAGTTATTTTAATATCATGGTGTTTGCATAAGTTTACTATGGGAACTAAATTAGAACTGTGATTCCTAAACAATGGCCAGGTCTTGTCAAGATGGCAGTGCCGTCTTAACATCATTGTAGGCTCTGGGCAAAGCTTTGCACTGGGTCCCCCTACCGGCCCTGCTATTCATTAGCAATATTGGCAGCATGATGCTCCTAGAAGCGCGAAGCCATGGGCAACTGCCCAGTGTGCCCACGCCTTACGACGACACTGGAAGACGGGTTCCATTTTAATTTCTGAAGACGGATTCCATATAAGTCGGCGACCTTGCAAACTTTTCATACTGATATATACGGTGCAAAAGCCTTCGACTAATCTCGGTTATCTGCCGGTAGAGTATATAATTTCATGTATAGCATTCACCTTGATTCGAGGTCGTTTTTTGTGTAATTATTTATATAGCTAACAGTCAGTTTCAATGGTGTTTTTTTTAGGGGGGTTGTCGTGTTTTTTGCAAACTAAGCATTGCGAGTCAAGCATTGACTTTATTATGATCATCATTATGGAATGCCATTCTCTCTCTCTCTCTCTCTCTCTCTCTCTCTCTCTCTCTCTCTCTCTCTCTCTCTCTCTCTCTCTCTCTCTCTCTCTCTCTGATTTAAACGTTAATTAATATGAAAACATTAGCTGTTACTTAGCAAAATTTAAGAATTTTGATTTGGAACAATATATCCTTTGATTTGAAAAAACTACTTCATTTAAAACAGACATGATATGATCTCAACGAGAAAGACAATTTACCAGAGAAAATCATAGTATACCAAAGATTGTGCTGCCAGAATTGAACACCATTAGGGGCAGAACCGATGCCAGAAGAAACTATTTATTTGGCTTGGTGAACATTGCTGATATCGTGATTGTTGAATTAAAAAGCAAACCGCTGATCGAAAAGGAAAAAGAAACAAAGAAAAGTTCGCTTTATTATGTATGAAAACGGCTTTTCTAACCTGGAGAAGTCTAAAACAGCACGCGTGCTTTATCTGGTTAACCTTCAGATTGTTCTTGACATTCGGCGTTTGGCGGCATAGGAACGCATGTATGTCATTAAGTGTGGAAGAACTTCTAGTAAGATGGCCACGATAGTTTACACAGGCTGTCCGGTCGTATTATTCGAATTCATACCCCTTTGATAGCTAATCCTGCACGACGAAGGCTCAGCAACGGCGGCCTCTCTATCGAAGTTTTATTACCAGTATGTACGAATAGTGAAAATTAACGTGTCCTTCTTCTCCTTTATGTTGCGAATATGATCTATGCATGTGGGTGCATTTAACCTAGTTCTAGAAACTCTAAGGTTGAATTGCACACAACCGTCATGACACGTGTATGATTTAACAGTAACTCCAGATTAAAGGTGACCTGTAAATCAGTCTTATTGAATAAAATTTTGAAACTCACTGCACGAGGACAAGGTGGGCACATATCTGTCAAGCCTCAGGCATTGCGCCCGAAGACGCATTTTGGCGCACATTCTGAATTTTCTCCTGCATTGTTAAAACAATGTAGGTCATTTACTTATAGGGTTATAATGTTATAGTTTCCCAACTCTTTCCGGTGAATTTTCACGTTAGACTGACCGTGATGCCACTTGTCCCACCCAGAAACTCTAATCGGACATTGCCTTACGTCCCGACCGGGAATCTGTCACCCCTTGGAGATGATCTCACCACTCCTGGCACTTAACTATCACCTGTTCTATAGTCTATTACTGTTTGGGTGGTGTGGTGTGGTGAGAATACAGAATAATGCAGCTAAAAATAAAGCCCCCACTCCTTAAAGAAACCAAACAAAAACTTGTAAATGTGTTCCTGGAATACAGACGCCCTCTAAAAATTGATTGCCTGCGGTTTTGTTTGCTAGTTTTGTATTTGTTCTGATGATGGCACTTTCAGTCCTTTAATGGTTCTAAATCACACCAAAGAAAATGGCAGCGTTCATGACCAACTCTAGCATGGATAGACTGAAATGGAAAATACGACGTGCCTTACCTTCATCAGGTAGGACATACCCAATCATGCATTCGTGATTCTGCCAATCCTTCGAGTCAAGCTAGTCAAGAGGAAGGAGGGAGAAAGGGGAAAAGGATTACGGGTTAAAGCTATACAAACTTTAGTTCATATATATATATATATATATATATATATATATATATATATATATATATATATATATATATATATATATATATATATACACACACATATACGCATATCATGCTTAGTGAGTCACAGAATTTATATTTAATTTGCAAGTTCATCTAGTTTCATCCCCAACACAAAAAAGTGTTGATGACTTTTTCTCTGCTGAAAAATACAAATAATGTATTGTAACAGGGTGGTTGTCGTGGTGTATCTCAGGACAAGGTACTTTATTTCAAATTACGACTGACCCAACATTAGTTGGTGCTATCGCTCCTGTTATGTATATTTAATTTGATTTATTTTATATAGCTGACTTTGGGCCATGATTGATGATAGAGTTTTGGGTCAGTACTTGCATTTCGTCTTATATGTAAGCTATATATATATATATATATATATATATATATATATATATATATATATATATATATATATATATATATATATATATATATATATATATATATGTGTGTGTGTGTGTGTGTATGTGTGTGTGTGGGCGTGTTTACTTGGGTTTGAGTTGAAGACCTATCCTTGATCTGACTTTTGAAGGTTCTAGAAATGAGTTTGTATATAGTTTCGGGTTTCCATTAAGATGATTTAATTTTTTCTTCAGTAAAAGTTTTATGGCATAGTTATATATATATATATATATATATATATATATATATATATATATATATATAGAGAGAGAGAGAGAGAGAGAGAGAGAGAGAGAGAGAGAGAGAGAGAGATGTTTACTTGGGTTTGAGTTGAAGACATATTCTTGATTATGACCTTTGAAGATTCTAGAAATGAGTTTGTGCACAGTTTCGGGTTTCAATTAAGATGATTTAATTTTTTTTTCTTCAGGAAAAGTTTTTATGACATAGGTCAGTTGGGGATGTATGGAAGGTTGATATCAACAGGGTTATTTACTCATCCTTTTAATATCAGTATAAAATCGTTTATTGCTACGTTCATATATAATTTTAGAGGAATCATTTATTTAAATTCATCATTGGAATTACGAAATTCTCGTTGGCTGATTGAACTTTAACACTAATTTGGGATTATTGAGAATTCATTAAAAGACAATTTGGATTATATCTTATTGATACATCAAGACCGTTGGCACATCAGCTTTTTCGATGTTACTGGTGTATCAGCACATTCAAGACATATAATTAATCCGGAACACACACTCGATACATTTGAACTTGTGATATAACCTTTAGGAACATTTGGTATTTAATTCGCAATGCTGTAAGTTCCTTTGAAATGTACACTTTGTATTCTAAGAAAATAAATTATTTCTTAAATTTTACTAAATTTGTTGGTTTTACCTTTTTTGTTACCTAGTTTAAAACTAGATGCCTAACATTTGCAACAAAATCCTCATTACACATGCCTTTTCTTCTGTGAATGCAACTTATACACACTCTATATCTTTACTTTTGACAGCCATTTTTTTCACAGCGGCTTACATAACATGGACAACGAAAGAATGTTAAAAGTCTTCCGGTTCTAGTTATTTGATCTCTCATTTACATAGGCCGAATATCTGCACTACAGAAAAATCTGATATACGTATCACCGTTGTCATGTCCTTGTATACGTTGCGCCAAATTTATCGATGACCTACTTAAAAAATTCCAGATATCTTTATTCATCTCAAGAAATTAGAAAAGATTTTTAATCAATACAATTTTTGATATAGCAAATATCATCATAAATGTTTATTCGTATGAAATGGGAAAAATTATTAATTTAAAAGATGAGGAAATATATTAAATCCGATTCAAAAGAACAACTGATAGGAAAGATTCTAGAGAACATTTTTTTTTTGTACTATGAAAGGACAAATGTTTACAATAGCCTGTTCACAATATACGATGGATAAAATTAGTCTTGCAAAACGAAAATATATTAGAACTTAATTGTTTTGGATGAAATCATACATGCAGAATTCAGGTAGAATTTTACATTCATCGTGTGAATTTTGCAATTTGTTGAATAGACATGAAGCCTGTATAATGGAGAAATATAAAATAGTGGGTTTCAGAAAGGTCCTAATTGAGTTAGATGGATTTATATTTGTCTACTACAGGATAAATAAAATACTGTCATCAAATTCACCAGAAGGAATTTTTTATTATATGAAAAATGCGTGGAAATGCTAATGTATGTTAATTTGCAATTTATTAAACGAAGTTTACCTGTTCCTGGTACTGATCACATTTATACGGTAATCCATGACTCGTTTGTAAATGACGATACCGGTGAAATCATCTCATTTAGGCAACTTCAGAAGACGGTGGCAAGTAAATGGCAATCCAAGACTCGTTTTCAAGTGATCATACTGATTGATTCATCTTATTTAGGCAACTTTGGAAGACGGTTGCAAGTAAATGGCATCCATGACTCGTTTGCAAGTGACCATACTGAAGGAATCGTCTCATTTGGAAGAAAATGGCCATAAGTGGTAAAGAGGACTATAAATCTGGAACAGTCTCACTGGCTAAAATTGGTAGCGTTTAAAATGATCTAGAGACAAAACTTAACCAATGTTTGATAGACTGAAAAATAAAATACCAAGGTGATTGACGACAACACACGCGTGTTCTCTCTTTAAGATAAATTATTAACAAAAAAGAAAATTCGGTTACCATCTGCTTTCCATCATTTATAATTTAATCATGAATTACTCTTGTCACTGTGTCATACTGTGAATTACTTTTTTTCATCACTACAAGCCATACAGTTAATGACTCTTGTCGCGTGTCATACTGTGAATTACTCTTATCACTACGTGCCATACAGTGAATCACACTTGTCACGTGTCATCAGTGAATTACTCTTGTGACTATGAGTCATATAGTGAATTGCTATTGTCAATGTTATACAGTGAATTACCATTGTCAGTGAGTGTCATTGGGTCCCGAGTGGCCGAGTGATCTAAAGCGCTCACCGCTCCGGATGTCTGCGAGTCTCGGATTTGGCCAATGTGGGTATGTGAGAAAGCTTGCCAGTAGCTTCAGTGGTTCATTGCGGGGTTTTCCCGGTTTCTTCTTCCATAATTTGTACTGAACGCCATGTATAGCCTATATTGTGCTGAAAAAATGGCGTTAAACCCAACAACAATAGTAAGTGTTATGCAGTGAATAACTCTTGGCATTGTGCTGTACAGGGAATTACTTGTCACTATAAGTCATACAGTGAACTACTTTTGCCACTGAGTTATACAGCGGATATTTTGTCATTACGTGTCATATAGTGGATTACACTTGTCACAATGTACAGTGAATTACTCGTCACTATGGGTCATACAGTGAACTATTTTGGCCACTATGAGTTATACAGTGGACTACTTTTGTCACAATGTGTCATACAGCGAATTACTCTTGTCGCTATGTGTTCTACAGTGTTCTACTCGTCACTATGGGTCATACAGTAAACTACTTTTGCCACTATGAGTTATACAGTGGATTACTTTTGTCATTACGTGTCATACAGTGGATCACACTTGTCACTATGTGTCGTACAGCGAATTACTCGTCACTATGGGTCATACAGTGAACTATTTTGGCCACTATGAGTTATACAGTGGACTACTTTTGTCACAATGTGTCACACAGCGAATTACTCTTGTCACTATGTGTCATACAGTGAATTACTCGTCACTATGGGTCATACAGTGAACTACTTCTGCCACTATGAGTTATACAGTGGATTACTTTTGTCATTACGTGTCATACAGTGAATTAATCTTGTCACTATCTGTCATACAATGAATTACAGGATTAATTTGTAGATGCGTAATTTGTTGCTGTCAGTACTTCATGGGAGTGTCTGAAGGTGATGCAAGTTTTATAAGTGTCACTAGTTGTACTCATTAAAGACTGCTTTCATTCAAACTTACACAAATATATTATTTAATTTTATGAGCATTGCAAATGAGCTTTCTGCATCGCTGCGAGAAAGTGTCCTTCACGTAATGGTCACACCAGTTTTCATGTCGGATCTTGCCATTCCTCATGGTAGATGATGACTGAGATTGATCATTTTGCCTTCACAAACGAATAACACTCCATTACTGATCCTATCTTCACAATTCTAAGTGCTAGAATAATCTCATACATTTGCCAAATGGGCTCACTCACAACAATGCTTCAAGGGTTAGTCACACATTAATTTAGCTATGGTCAATCAATTAATCTGTGGACTGGTGGTTGTTTATCTCTTATCACCTTTACTTTTACCGGTCATCTAGGATAATTGCATAAACTGCCTAAAGGTGATATTAATCTATTAACCCCAAGTTTCACGAATCCCTAGTATTTACTGTGTCACAGGGTACAAATTATGGCGTCAAAAGGACTCTGCGTGTGTTTGTTTTTTTACTTGTAAAATTAGATTAATTGGAAATCGATTTTTGGAGACCAAATTCTTGGTTTCGTGTGACATGTCGTGACATGGCAGGTAGGTATGTGTACAAAATCAATACTTGCGTGCAGTGCCGGATATAGCTAGTGTAGGGCCCGTATCATAATGTAGCATATACTATAAATAGACCCTAAAAGAAAAAAAAAAAATCCACATCATATTAAAACACAAAAAGCGCGGGGTCCGTAGGATTTTCTACTTTTACTACTAGGATAATCAGGTACTGCTTGCGTGTTAAACGGTCGTGGTTTTAATTTTTTTCCCAGTTATTGGGCATGGTGCCTTTGATTTCTTTCTCATGCGTTAAATAGAGTTCATCATTTGTGGACACCATAGGTTTTGCAGTTTTCATTGGCAGAAAGGCCAGAGATGTGCATGCAGTGATTTTCCATTGGCAGAAAGGCCAAATATGTGCATGCAGTGATTTTCCATTGGCAGAAAGGCCAAATATGTGCATGCAGTGATTTTCCGTTGGCAGAAAAGAAAAGAACGTTGAAAGTGGGTTTGAAATATTTTATCTGACCTATTTTATATCAAAGGTTGATCTTCAGAGATGGTACCACTCCTTTAATGAAATCATTCTAGGACAACAAACATATTTATAAAGAAACCACATATTTCTACACTCTGTGTAGATATAGCTAAAATTTTTATTTTTCTGGTCCACATACAATAAAATAACTTTACATATTAAACAGACTTAATGTAGACTTAAAGTACAATGTACAACTATGTAAAAATCTATTTTACAAATATAAAAAAATAAGCTTAGCACAAGCAACTGGTGGATAATTTCTATTGTGAAAAAGAATGTCAAATTAATGTCATATTACATTTGGTCTTTCAATCTGATTTTTTTCCCTAATTGGCAATTCAAATTATTGTGCATATATGGAAAATTATTCCTATATAATTCAGGTGATTTTTCAATCGATATAAAGAAATTATTCACTACATTAGTAAGCAAGAATATTATGAGGTACACATTATATACCTGCCACATATTTAATGGGAATTAAATTGGTACTTAAATGGCATGGTTGATCAATGGGTCTCATTGGCTTTGATCTTTGGTCAAGGTATGTATCAGACTATAACAATCTTTGACCTTTTTGAACCCAGAATCTTAAGGTTTCTTAGTTACTTTTAGTGCAAGACATCCACCAAGTTTGGTCAAGGAATTTATTATACAAAATTCATGTTCTGCAAAACCAATTTTCCTTTAGTTACACTGACTATAACCTTTGATCTTTTGATCCAAGAATCTACACATCTACTCAAGTGCAAGTCAGGGTATATGATCTAGAACTAAAGTTATATTGCAAAAAACATTTTCTTCTATAAGTCCTTCACCTTTGACCTTTCGAAATTAATATCGAGTACCATCATTTAGATCATCCACATACTTCTAAGATGGTGCATGGTCAAGAACTAAAAGCTTTTGTGCAGATATTATTGTTCTTCATTCAAGCATACTAACCTGATTTTTGGACCAATCGGCTTCTTCCTTACAAGTATAAGCCATCCTCAGAGTTTTGTATTGTCTGTGATGTAGAATTGTTTTGCAGAAAGCAGGATTCTTCTTCGAGTCCCACAACTATGTCCATTGACCTTTTGACCCCAAAAACCATAGATTTCTTTTTTACCTCAAACACAAGCCATCCACATCTTTGTAAATTTAAAATAGGGGTTAATGTTAGTTTGCCGAAATAGAATTAACAACACACTGATAAACAGACATATGGAGGAACGGATATCATAACATGGTGGGATCATGGAAAGTTTAATCATGACATGTCATATTGAAATAAAAGACAAAAGTTATATCTCTCCAAAAGAGAATGTTCCAGTCACAATGACCATGATTTTTGACCATTTTTTAAACTCCAATAACAGGTCTCTTCTTTACTGCAGATGCAATTCATCCATAAAATTTAGTTCAGGTTTGTCAACCAGCCTTGATGAACGTTTCTAGCATGGACATACTGAAATTAAAAATACGATGAGCTTTACCACCATTACGTGGGACATACCCATCATGCATTCGTGCTTCTGCAACTCCTACGAGTCAAGAGGGAGCGTAGGAGAAGGGAGAAAGGGTTACATGTAAAAGGTATACAAATTTTAGTTGCAAAAGAGCATACATAATTAGTCATAGAACTGATATTTAGCTTTCAAGTTCATCTAGTTTCCTCCCCACACACAAAAGTGTTGATGACTTTTTTCGCTGCTGACCATTAGGAATGATTTATTGTAACAGGGTGGTTGTCGTGGTGTATCTCAGGGCAATGTACTTTATTTCAAATTTCGATTGACACAACATTAGTTTGTGCTGATGTGCTGTCGCTCCTGTTATGTATGTTTACTTTATTTTATATACCTGACTTTTGCCCAGGATTAATGATAAAGTTTTTGGTCTAAACCTGCATTTTGTCTTTTTTGTGATGTATATACATATACATATACATGTGTGTGTCTGTGTGTGTATACTTGGGTTTGAGTTGAAGACCTATCATTGATTATGACCATTGAAGGTTCTAGAAATGAGTTTGTGCACAGTTTCGGGTTTCAATTAAGATGATTTAATTTTTATTTCTTCAGAAAAAAATTATTAGGACATAGGTCAGTTGGGGATGTATAGAAGGTTGATATCAACAAGGTTATTTACTTACTCATCCTTTTAAAATCAGTATAAAATAGTTTATTGCTGCGTTCAGATATAATTTGAGATGAATCATTTATTTAAATTAATTATCGGAATTACGAAGTGCTCGTTGGCTGATGGAACTTTAACACTAATTTGGGATTATTGAGAATTCATTAAAAGACAATATGGATTATATCTAATTGATACATCAAGACCGTTGGCACATCAGCTTTTTCGATGTTATTTGTATATCAGCACATTCAAGACATATAATTAATTCGGAACATATACTCGATACGTTTGAACTTGTGATATAACCTTTAGGAACATTTGGGATTTAATTCAGAATTCTGTAAGTTCCTTTGAAATGTACACTTTGTATTCTAGGAAAATAAAATATTTCTTAAATTTCACTAAATTTGTTTGATTTACCTTTTCTGTTACCCAGTTTAAAACTGTAGGATTTGCAACACTCACAGTGAAGAAAAAATCGTCATTACACATAAATTTTCTTCTGTGGGTGCAACTTAAACACTATATCTTTGCTTTCGACATGCCAAATTTTCTCGGCGTTTTAATTAACCAGATATCTTTATTCATGTCATGAACTTAGAAAAGATTTTTAATCAATACATTTTTTAATACAGTAAATATCATCGTAAATGTTTCTTCGTATTAATTGGGAAAATGATAGTTAAATTTAAACGACGAGGAAATATATTAAAATCAGATTCAACAGAACGGTTTATAGAAAAGATTCGAGAGAACATTTTGTTGATACTATGAAAGGATGACAAATGCTTACAATATCATATACACAATATACGATGGATAAAATTAGTCTTGCGAAACGAAAATTTATTAGAACTTAATTCTTTTGGATGAAAGCATATATGCAGAATTCAGGTAGAATTTTACATTCATCGTGTGAATTTTGCAATATGTTGAACAGCAATGAAGCCAGTATAATGGAGAGATATAAAAGAGTGGGTTTCAGAAAGGTCGTAATCCAGTTAGATGGATTTATATTTGTCTGCTACAAAAGAAATAAAAGACTACCATCAAATTCACCAGAATGAATTCTTGTATATGAAAAATGCGTGGAAATGCTAATGTATGTTAATTTGCAATTTACTAAAAGAAGTCTACCTATTTCAGGTACTTACCACAGGTACGTGGCAATCCATGACTCATTTGCAAATGACCATACCGATGAAATCATCTCATTTAGGCAACTTTAGAAGACGGTGGCAAGTAAATGGCAATCCAAGACTAGTCTGCAAGTGATCATACTGATTGATTCACCTTATTTAGGCAAGTTTGGAAGACGATTGCAATCCAAAACTCATTTGCAAGTGATCATACTGATGGAATAGCCTCATTAGGAAGAAGGTGGCCATTAGTGGTAAATAGAACTAGAGATCTGGAACAGTCTCGCTGGTTAAAACTGGTCGCGTCTGAAATGATCTAGAGACAAAACGTAACCAACGTTTGATAGATAGACTGAAAAATAAAGGACCATATTACGTTACGACAGCTGCTTAGGTGATTGGCGATAACACACACGTGTTCTCTCTTTAAGATAAATTATCAAGAAAATATAAAATTCGGTTACCATCTGCTTTCTATCATTTGTAATTGAATCATGAATTACCCTTGTCACTATGTAACATATTGTGAATTACTCTAATCACTACGTGTCATAGAGTGGATCACTCTTGTCACCTGTTGTCAGTGAATTACTCTTGTGACAGTCATAAAAGTGAATTACTCTTGTCACCGTCATACAGTGAATTACCATTGTCAGTACGTGTCATGGGGCCCCTAGTGGCCGAGTGGTCTAAAGAGCTCACCACTCCGGATGAATACCATCTGACCTCTGTATGCATGGGAGATAGTCGCATATTTGACCAATGTGGGTATGTGAGAAAGCTTGCCAGTAGCTTTTCGTGGGTCGGTCGTTCTTTGCGGGGTTTTCCCGGTTTCTTCCTCCATCATTTCTACTGACCGCCATGTATAGCTTATCTTTTGCTGAAAAATGGCGTTAAACCCTACAACAACATTATATGTTATGTAGTGAATAACTTTTGCCACTATGAGTTACACAGTGGATTACTTTTGTCACGTGTCATACAGTGAATTACTCTTGTCACAATATGTTATAAGGTGAATTACTCTTGTCGCTATGTGTTATACAGTGAATTACTCGTCTCTATGGGTCATACAGTGAACTACTTTTGCCACTATGAGTTATACAGTGGGTTACTTTTGTCACAACGTGTCATACAGTGAATTAATCTTGTCACTATCTGTCATACAGTGAATTACATGATTAATTTGCAGATGCGTAATTTGTTGCTGTAAGTACTTCATGGGAGTGTCTGAAGGTGATGCAAGTTTTATAAGTGTCACTAGTTGTACTCATTAGAGACTGCTTTTTTTCAAATTTACACGAATATATTATTTAATTTTTATGAGCATTGCAAATGAGCTTTCTGCATCGCTGTACACGTAATGGTCACATCACACCAGTTTTCATGTCGGATCTTGTCATTCCTCATGGTAGATGATGACCGAGATTGATCATTTTGCCATCACAAAGGAATAACACTCCATTACTGATCCTATCTTCACAATTCTAAGTGCTAGAATAATCACAAACATTTGTCAAATGGGCTCACTCCCAACAATGCTTCAAGGGTTAGTCGCCCATTAATTTAGCTATTGTCAATCAATTAATCAATCTGCGGAATGGTAGCTGTTTATCTCTTTCCACCTTTACCTTTATATATCATCTAGGATAATTGAATAAACTGCCCAAAGGTGATATTAATCTATTAACCCCAAGTTTTAGGAACCACTATTATTTACTATTTACACAGGGTACAAATTATGGCGTCAAAAAGGACTCTGTGTGGGGTGTTTTTTTTTTTTACTTGTAAAATTAGATTAATTTTAGAAATCGATTTTTGGAGACCAAATTCTTGGTTTCGTGTGACATGCCGTGACGTGGCAGGTAGATATGTGTAGAACATCAATACTTGCGTGCAGTGCCAGGCCAGTAGCATATGGTATAAATAGGCAATGTGGGGTGTTTTTTTTTTTTACTTGTAAAATTAGATTAATTTTAGAAATCGATTTTTGGAGACCAAATTCTTGGTTCCGTGTGACATGTCGTGATGTGGCAGGTAGATATGTGTAGAACATCAATACTTGCGTGCAGTGCCGGGCCAGTAGCATATGGTATAAATAGGCCCTATATTAAAAAAAAAAAATCCACATATTAAAATATAACAGCGCGGCGTCAGTAGCATTTTCTATTTTTACTACTAGGATAATCCGGTACTGCTTGCGTGTTAAACGTTCATGGTTTTAAAATTTATTCCCAGTTATTGGGCACGGTGCCTTTGATTTCTTTCTCCTAAAATGAAGTTCATCATTTGTGAACACCACAGGTCTTGCAGTTTTCATTCTCATTCTTACATACTAGTTTTCCAGTCTTACATTAATACAGTCTGTTCACCTGATACAATTGGTTTTGTACAGTATCTCTGTGGATAGAATCACCATGGAATGCATTTCTTTGCTAATTATCCAAGACATTTCGTCATGACCAGTCTTGTGCCTCTAAGGAATGTTGTCATGATATCATTTACAACTGTGTGCATATGACTCGATTATACTTTCCAAATCACATTATATAAGAGAGACAGCTTTTAACTGGAGTTGATATTTTCCCCATTTTAAGAGAAAACATTTACCATGAATTATATTTATTGAGTTATTGAAACTGTAACATAGTCTTATGTTTTGATAATTTTTCTGAGGTATATAACAAAGTAAAGTAGTTTTTTGTTCTAAAGGAAAAGCGTAAAGATTAGTGTAATTACAGAAAAAAATAGCAATAGCAGCTGTTCAACTAGGCTGAATAATTTCTTTAAAAATGTTTTATTCCAAAATAACAGTAACTTCTATTTTTCTAGTCATTATGGTGACATTAACATGTTACGTATTTGCTTATTAACAGGCTTCATTTAGCATGGCTCAACTGTTTCTTGAACATTTATAGATATATCAATTTCATTTAAAAATTTCCAAAATCTTGCAAAACAATAATCGCATTGAAACTGTAAATGTATTTGAATGGACTATCCACATAATCTCTTATCGTTTTCAGCACAGCTCACAAAACAGCTAAATTTTTTATTCTTCACATTGCTACAAATTTCAGCTTCTACCCACTTTTAGGCAAATCTATGTATGAGATTCCTCTGAGCAGCCGATATTTATTAATACACATGATGTGACCTTGACCTTCAAGATATACCAAGCCTCAGTGTGACATGTGACACATTTTAATGATTTGCAAGTGTACCATATTTAATCCACTAATATATAATAACCAAAGACAAACTGTGATGGTCAGATGGACTGCTTAAAATAGTACAATGACCCATGCATTTTTTTAAAAAAATGTGTGGGGCAATAATGCTCCCAAAAAGGGAGTAGTAAAAGACCATTTTTATTGGCAAGGTCATATTAAAGAGATCATATTTAACCTTCATATATTGCATATGGAATTTATGAAATAAATGATGACTGGTGACACATTGTAGTTAGTGAACAAAGTTGACAGACTCAGTGTAAATGCAAAATTCTTTTTCTCAAAGAAAAATTGCAGATTCGATTTTTTGAAAACTTACATGAGTTGAATGTATTGGTTTGATTTATTTTCATGATTCTATATGCTATTGTTTGACCCTGTGCAGGTAAAAAGTGCAATATTATAAATGTGTGATACCAAAAATATGACAGGTTTATGTTATGGGAAAGATATTGCATTACCCAAAATATAAAATTCTAAGTGTAAATGCCCCACCCAACTCATGAATAGGACAGATTTTAGAAACCAAAATTCCTTACATCTAAATGAATGTAAATCTTCACTTGTGTCATAATAATAAATGGAGTCACTTGAAAAAATAGCTATTTTATTATTATTTCAAAAGTTTAAAGCGATGTTAACATGAGGTGATAATAAAATGCAATTAACAGGCATGTATGTAGGGACACATCAATGTACTCATTGAAAGAAAACAATTATCAAACACTTCAAAAGTACTGTAAAGGCTATCAATGTGCCCATGTTAATTCAATGAGGTAATTATATAATCTATTATGGCACTGATTTGAAATGGTCCAAGAGACCCACATGTATAATGATGGAATGAAATAATGTTATCATTAAAATCATTGTGAAAGAAAGCATATAATAATACATATAATAATACATATTTATATTTATATTCATCTAGTGAAAATCATCCTCTCCTTCCAATAGAAAATAGAAAACAGTACAATTTAAAAATGTAGAAAACCCTGATAAGAGATAAGGTTATTTAGAATATGTCTTGTCTATGAATTGCCTTTTCATGTCAATTTCAATATCTTGGGCCTTTTGCAAGCTGTAATTTTCCACTGGCAGAAAGGCAAAAGATGTTGCAAGCTGTAGTTTTGCACTGGCAGAAAGGCCAAAGGTGTGCATGGAGTGATTTTCCATTGTCAGAAAGGCCAAAGATGTTGCAAGCAGTAGTTTTCCACTGGCAGAAAGTTCCAAAGATGTGCATGCAGTGATTTTTTTCCACTGGCAGAAATGCTAAAGAAGTTGTAAGCAGTGGTTTTTGATTGGCAGAAAGGCCAAAGATTTGCAATCAGTGCTTTTCCAATGGCAGAAAGACCATAAATGTTGCAAGCAGTGGTTTTTGATTGGCAAAATGGCCAATGATTTGTTAGCAGTGTTTTTTTCAAATAGCAGAAAGACCATAAATGTTGCAAGCAGTGGTTTTTGATTGGCAGAAAGGCCAAAGATTTGCAAGCAGTGGTTTTCCAATGGCAGAAGGGCTCAAGATGAGCAGTAGTTTTCCACTGGCAGAAAAGCCAAAAATGTGCATGCAGTGGTTTTCCCCTGGCAGAAAGGCCAAAAAGTGCATGCAATGATTTTCCACTGGCAGAAAGACAAATATGTGAATGCAGTGTTTTTTCATTGGCAGAAAGGCCAAAGATGTGCATAGTGATTTATTTTCCTGTTGACAGAAAGGCCAAAGAGGAGCATGCAGTGACTTTCCATTGGCAGAAAAGAAAAGGATGCTGAAAGTGGGTTTGATGTATTTTATCTGACCTATTTTATAGGAAAGGTTGATCTTCAGTGATGATACCACACCTATAATGAAATCATTCTAGGACAACAAACATATTTATAAAGAAACCACATATTTCTACACTCTGTGCAGATATAGCATAAAATTTCAAATTTTTATCTGGTCCATATACAAAACAAGAAATTTACATTTTAAACAGACTTAATGTAGACTTAAATTACAATGTACAACTATGGAAAAATCTAATTTACAAACATTAAAAATAAGCTTAGCACAACCAACTGGTGTATAATATCTATTGTGAAAAAGAATGGCAAATTTAAGTCATATTATATTTGGTCTTGTAAACTGAGTTTTATTCCTAATTGGCAATTCAAATTATTTATTTTTTTCCTAATTGGCAATCCATGTTACTGTGCATATATAGAAAATTATTCCTAAATAATTCAGGTGATTTTTCAATCAATATAAAGAAATTATTCACTACATTAAAAAGCAAGAATAATATGAGGTACACATTATATGCCCTCCACATATTTAATGGGAATTACCTTGGTACTTGAAATGCATGGTCGATCAATGGGTCTCATTGGCTTTGACCTCTGGTCAAGGTATGTGGTCTTGAAATAAACTTACTGTATGCCCTTATTATTTTATCAGACTGATATTAATCTTTAACCTTTTGAACCCGGAATCTTAAAGTTTCTTAATTAATTTTAGTGCAAGTCATCCACCAAGTTTGGTTAAGGAACTTATTATAGAAAATAGATGTTTTATAAAACCAATTTTTCTTTAGTTACAATGACCATAACCTTTGATCTTTTGATCCAAAAATCAACACATCTTTCAAATACTCAAGTGCAAGCCATCCATACAAATTTGGTCAAGGTATATGATCTAGAACTAAAGTTATATTGCAAAAAACATTTTTCTTCTTTAAGTCCTTCAGCTCAGATCTTTTGAAATTAATAACTAGTACCATCATTTAAATCATCCACATACTTCTACGATGGTGAACTAAAAATTTCTGTGCAGAAATCATTGTTCTTCATTCAGTCACAAGAACCTGATTTTTGGACCAATCTGCTTCTTCCTTAAATTGTAAGTCATCCTCAAAGTTTTGTATTGGTCTGTGATGTAGAACTGTTTTGCAGAAAGCATGATTCTTCTTCAAGTCCCACAACCATGACCATTGACCTTTTGACCCGAAGAGCCATAGGTTTCTTGCTTACCTCAAACACAAGCCATTCACATCATTGGTAATTGAAAAAAGGGGTGAATGTGAGTTATGCAGAAATAGAATTGACAAAACACTGATAAACAGACAGACATAAGGAGGAATGGATATCATAACATGGTGGGCACATGGAAAGTATAATCATGACATATCATATTGAAATAAAAGGACACAAGTTATAGCTCTTAAAAAGAGAATGATTCAGTCACAGTGACCTTGATTTCTGACCATTTTTTAACTCCAATAACAAGGTTCTTCTTTGCTGCAGATGTAATTCATCCATAAAATTTAAATCAGGTTTGTCAAACAGAACTAATGTTATTTTGCAGAAATATTTTTTCCTTTAGTCACAGTGATCTCAATCTTTGATCCTCAAATCCATAGGCCTTACCCCAAATCCATAGGCCTTACCTCAAATCCACATGCCTTACCCCAAATCCATAGGCCTTACCCCAAATCCATAGGCCTTACCCCAAATCCATAGGCCTTACCTCAAATCCACATGCCTTACCCCAAATCCATAGGCCTTACCCCAAATCCACAGGCCTTACCCCAAATCCATAGGCCTTACCCCAAATCCATAGGCCTTACACCAAATGCAAGCCATCACAATTTCTAGTAACTGTACAAATTGTGCTGAACTCATGTTGCTTTGCAGAAATTAAATTGGACAGCCAATTGGATGGAGGAAAGGAGATAGTAACATGGCCAGCATATAAAAATGCGGGTCATGGCATGTCTATCTGAAGGAAAAAAAAACCATGATAAATTAATGACATACTATATCTCAAAGAGAAAATGTTGAAAATGATATGAAATGAGAATAGGACTAAAAATATAAAAAAATATTGCCATTTCTTTAACAACGAATCAGGCAAATTATGTTATTCACCAAAAAAGGCACAATCAGTTTTTACATATTACACAAGCATAATGTATACAATATTTTGGTTTTAAAGGGACTGACACTCTACTGGCTGATGTTTTTAATCAGCTGCTGTGAGGAACATATTTGAAGTCAACTTTGGCCGTTTTAATTTAGACCAAAAAGGCATCATAAGATGTCTTCTGTTGGAAACATCACGTTGGAAACCCCCTGTTGATATGACTTTCTTTTTTCAAGGAGCTATGATAAGATTTTTTTATACACAACCAACTAGAAATCATAAAAAAAACCAATCAGTGAAAACCCCAATGTTGATATAATTTTTCAGAATTCTGAAATAATGATAATATTTTTCAGTATGGCCACTAGCAGCCATACTTGTCTTCAGACTGACATCATTTTCATTTAAGGCAAATTACAGATCATAAGAAGTAAGAACACACCATATAAATATTACTTTCCATTCAGTATGATTAGCAATAACAACATTTTCAAGATGGCTCATGTGGTGGCCATGTTAGATATCACATTGTCACCATTTTCCTTTACGATCAACTGTGCATTGTACCAAGTCTACTGATGAAAAATAAATGGTGATACTACGTTTTGTTCAGAAGAAGTAGCAATAACAAGATCTTGAAGACAGCTATTGTGGTGGCCAATATGGACATCAGCTCAGCGCCATTTTCGTTTAGGATTAACTAGACATCATAAGAAGTTTTTCAGTGAAAAACCCCATGTTGATATGACTATCTATTCAAGAAGAGCAGTAATAATAAGAGAGCCGATTATTGGATAATAGATTGGCACAACAGACATCATATATAAAAGTCTTTTAGCAAAAACCATATGTTGATATGATTCAGTGATAAGATTTTCAAGATGGCTACTGTGGCAGCCATATTAGAAATCTGAGTGGTACCATTTTCTTTAAAAGGGCAACTATACAATAGGATGAATGTGTGGGCAATGTTTTGTGGCAATCCTCAAAGTATTGTAGGAGGATTAGTAATTACAAACTCTTGTTTATGGACATATGGACAACAGATGACAGACCACCACATTAGGTCTTCCAATCAATGCTCAGTAGACCCCAAAAGCATACACAGACTTGCATACATACAAATATATATATATATACACACACACACACTATCACATGATCATGCAAATGTATTCTTATAAGGGAATATTAATGGTAAATATTAAATAATAAATTTTCACCCATAATATAAAGAAACAATCATAGCAAATATCATGAAATACATGTAAAGAATCCAAAATGATAAATTACTAAAAGTCAGCTAGATTTGTGTTTGTAAAATACACATACCCAACTGCAGCCAATCAATTCTTCATTGAAGCCCAAAAGACTAAATTCAAAATGAAACTCCACAATAAAATTCAATGGTACACAAATCTAAGTAGGTCAAATACATGTGGATATAAACATGCTAATCAAGAGATGATTTCCATAAATAAAATGTTTTTCGAGTAATTCTGTTGACAATGGTTTAACTGCAAAAAGTTACTTAAAATTGTGCAAAAGACTAATAAAACTTTAAGCATAATCAAAATCAGGCCTTGTACCTATGAATTTAACATACCTAAACAATTTAATTTCCCAATGGCAAGGGAAATCTAAGGAATTATGCAAAGAAGTATTGCACTAAAAATGTTTACAAAAAAATTAAAAAGATAAATAACTACAGGCAAATCTACATTGGTCTTTTATAAATATGTGTATAATCAAGTTTATAATAATTTGTCTAAGCCAAGTAGTCTCAGTGTCATGCCAAGTTGTATCATTAGTTATGCTAAGTTGTGTCATTAGTCATGCTAAGTTGTGTCAGTGTCATGCCAAGTTGTATCATTAGTCATGCCAAGTTGTGTCATTAGTCATGCCAAGTTGTGTAAGTGTCATGCCAAGTTGCCTCAGTATCATGTCAAGTTGTGTAAGTGTCATGCCAAGTTGTCATTAGTCATGCCAAGTTGTGTTATTAGTCATGCCAAGTTGTGTCAGTGTCATGCCAAGTTGTGTCATTAGTCATGCCAAGTTGTGTCAGTGTCATGCCAAATAGTCTCAGTGTTATGCCAAGTTATCTTAGTGTAATGCCAGGTTGTCTAAGCGTTATATTTACAAAAACTTATTCTGACAGAATGTAAAGTAGAGATGTCTGATGCATACAGTGAAAGTTTTCTGTATTAGGTACATATTACTAGTTTCAATTTCGCAGGTGCTAAGTTTAGATATTTCAGCTGTCAGAGGTCAATGAGTACCATTTTGGAGGTGCTAACTTTCGATATTTGAGCTGTCAGAGAAATGAGTACTATTTCAGATGATGATAGCACATCATGTAAATACCATATTTTATTTTTAACTGCATGAAAGAAGAGATGACTCCTGATTGTAATTCTTTGTATTCAATTAAGTCAAAATAATGCTATCAAAATTTCCTGTCACCAAACTATCATAACAATACCTATTTTACTATGTGCAGAATAACTCCAGCTTTATTGGAAAAATAATTTTCATGTTTTTCAATGAAGTGTTGCATTTAGTTGCTATCAATCACTCCAAGGTGTTAATTTTTGTTGTATAAAGCACATTGCCAGATTTTAGATAAGACTGAATGATGGTTAAGACACATAATGCTAGATTTTTGGTCAGTCTGCTGTTTAAGACACATACTGCCAGATGTCTCATCAGTCAGAATTTATGGTTAAGACATAGATTGCCATATTTCTGGTCAGTCTGAATGATGGTTAAGACACATGTTGCTACATTTCTGGTCTGTTATGTACATTTATTTTAACTGTTTGTTTGTTTAAAAGTTTTTTTTTTTATTTCATTACATGCTATTGTAATGTAACAGTGCTCACTGGACTTGACCTTGTCCAAAACTTGGACTGAGTTCAGTTCTGTTAGATCTTTGGGTCTTGAACTAGATTTTATTCAGGACTTTTTATTACTAGGACTTGTGTCTTTAAATCTTGGATTATTTTTAAATTTAATTTACAAAACTATAATTTCTTTTTCTCATTTGTATGTATGTGTATGTGTGTGTGTGTGAAAGGTTTTCATGCCAGGGTGTTTTATGTCAAGTTTGGTCTAATTCTTTTTAGTGAGTTGCAAAGTTGTTTCATATTTTTTAAATAGTAGCGTCCATATCTGAAAGTGTATCAGCATTTTTTCTACAAATTTTTTATTTCGTCCTACTAGTATGATTTCTGTAAATCTTGATCAGTTTCTCTATATGAATTTGTGAAAGGCTTTTTCCTATTTTTGGTAATGTTGGCCTTTTTTGATGGTGGATTCGCATAAGGATTTTAAGTAAAATTTGATAAACAAAAGAAGGTATAAAAGTTGTTTAATTGCTGTCTTCTATTAATTTTTAATGGCAAGCATGTTTAATGGCAGACTGCTATTGTTAAACACATGATGACTTTCATGCCAAGATGCCATCAAGTTTTGTTTTAACTTATCTCTGTTTTGCGGTTTTGAGGTTTTGACGTAGCTGAAATTGGCAATTGTTGAAAGATGCCAGATGATGGTCTATACCATTAGCTATTGTTGACAGATATTAGATGTCACATGACAGATGATTAGCTGGCCATACCATTAGCTATGGTTGAAAGATGCCAGATGTCATATGATAAATGAGGGGATGTATCAATTGCTATTGCTGAGAGATGCCAGATGTCATATGGAAAATGAAGGGCTGTACCATTACCTATTGTTCAAAGATGCCAGATGTCACATGACAAATAAAGGGCTGTACCATTAGCTATTGTTGAGAAATTCCAGATATCACATGATGGACAAAAAAGACTATGCTATTAGCTAACTCTGCCATGTGGTCATGTTAGCCAAAAATCCAATTCTTCCTTACAACAAAAATCCTGGATAAACCTTTATTTATGCATGTTAACATTAATTCTCCTTATCTTTCCTGATTTATTTTTTATTTCGATTCATACAAAATCATATCTGCATAATTTTTAAAACTAATGAGTATGAACACCACAGAAAACAAAAAGTATACATTTATTATTGGAAAGTTAAAATTTAAAAAATGTTGACATGAATTTCACACAAGCACTTTATAAACATTTTTTTTTATTTAACATTTGCCAATAAAGCCATATATTACTTAATAAAAACTGCCTTTAAAATTTCAAATATACTAAAAAGTACTGCATTCTCTGTAGTTTTTCAGACCTCTAATTTTTCATACAGTACATCCTCCATCTACAAAAATTAGAAATATTTTTCTTCTCTGTCCTATAACAAAAATAAATTTTTGTTTTAAATTTGCCTATTTTTTAGTAACCTAAGAAAATGTACCTGTAATTATTTGTACACCAAAACATATTGAACAAAAGGTGTATGAATAATCACAAAAACATTACAGTAAAATAAAAGAGATTGTAAGGCTCAAAACAGAAAATATTTGAAATTCTCAAACTGAGACACAAGGCTACTATATGGTAAGCTCATAAAGTAGTTTATAGTGTTTACCCCACTCAATACACACTTAGATAAACCTACCTGTCACAGGGACATACTTACCTGTCACAGGGACATCAATACACAGCTATATCTACCTGTCATAGAAACATCAATAATTACAGTAAAATAGTACAAGATTACCCATTATTTATGAATATTTTATAAACAAAAAATAGTCAGGAGTATTTGATCATATTAGTTGTTTACATCACCTGAAGTAACTTATTCACTGTATATGTATATATTCTCTGACAGAGTTCAACTGCAAACTGTTGTTGTAGGTTGTTGTTGGGCTTTTCACACCATTTTTCAGCACATGATAGGCTATTCATGGCGGCCAGTATTAATGGTGGAGGAAGAAATCAGGAAATCACCGGAAAGAACCACGACCCACAAGAAGCTACTGGCAAGCTTTCTCACATATCTATATTAGCCGAATCCTAGACTCGAACACACCCAGACAGAGGTGAGATGGCAGTGATCCGTAACGGACATCAATTTAGACCACTCGGCCCCTTGCAAACTGCACATACCCAGATCTACTATTGCATGATGCACTGTACTGATCTATGCAATTCTGCTGCCAGAACAAATAAAACAGACCCTGCTCTGTAGGTAATTTATGTGACAGCAGATCAGGTCTATACTGTTTGCAGCTGGACTTGTCATATAAGTGAGTATATATGGCATGTGATAAAATGTGCAATAAATGTCCCTCTTACTAGACGTCAATTTCGGAATCACTGTCTGATTCTATCTTATCTTTTACATTTGTAGAGTTTACAAGTTCAAAGTCTCTCTCTGAGTGTGTTTCTTTTGTCGACTCCTTTGCTGTCAATTCTGTGGACTCCTTTGCTATCAGTTCTGTGGAACTTTTTGGTGTTTCTGTTTGTGACTGTAGTGAGTCCATGTCTTTTGATGCAGTCTCCGTACAGATATTCTTCTGTAATAACTTGGATGACTTACTTTTTGACTTGGCTGCTTCAGATATTTGATCAATGATGATGTCATTTGCTGGATCCAATAAGTCAACTTCAGACCTAACTGAGTCAGTACATGAATTTTTATGTGAAAAGTCTATTGTTTCTTTCTGTGATTCACATGTACTTGGAGCTGAAAAGCAGTTTGCTTCATGAGTGTTCTGACAGTAAGTCTCCTCAGACTTTACATGTGAACTGCTACTTTCAGGAGACTTGCTGTTTTGTTCAGAAGAGTCATCAGTTTTTGAGGAGTCCATTGCTGACACACATTGTAAGTTCCTGTCTGATTCAACTGAGTCTCCATTCCCTTCCTGGCTCTGTAGTTCTTCTAAATAGTTTATTTCCTCTGATATTTTGGCACATTCACGACTGAGTCTTTCATATTCAGCATCCAAAAAGTCACAGTTTTTCAGTGATTTGGTTTGTTGCTTTCTGTCTCGAATCAAGATTCTGAAAAAAAAAAGACAATTAATATCATTAGTACTTTTGTTTCTAACAAAAGAACCAGAAGACATGTCCAGCATCTTGAAGATCCAGAAAACTTATAATGCATAATATATCAAAGAAAATCTACGCTTCTCAACTGAAATGGAAAAATGTAATAAAATACCCTCTTATAACAATGACATTGTTGCACAGCTAAACAACCACTATTAAAATAAACGACAAATCTATCAAAACAAATTAGAGGAATCTGTAGGCACCAAACTTCGGAAAAACCTGGAAAATACTTTTGAAACAACTGAAGGAACCAATCAAAATGTATTACATGATAATCTCAAAAACCTAAATGCAAATAAATGACACAGGGGCTTAAGGTTTAGGTCCTGAAAGGTAAAAACTAAATGTATATTACCTAAACCAATGTTATACATTATAAACTCAAGATAAAAAATGTAAAACATTTCATCATTAGAGTAAGAATAATATAATTAAATAAAGGAATGGAAATTATATGTATGTATGTATGTATGTATGTATGTATGTATGTATGTATGTATGTATGTATGTATGTATGTATGTATGTATGTATGTATGTATGTATGTATGTATGTATTTGTGTGTGTGTTGCTGTTGTTGTTGTAGGGTTTAACAAAATTTTTCAGCACAAGATAGGCTATACTTGGCGGCCAGTATTAATGGTGGAGGAAGAACCCTGGAAAACCCAGGGAAGAATCACCGACCCACGAGAAACTACTGGCAGGCTTTCTTGCTTACACATGTTAGCTGGTTCTGGACTTGAACTCACGCAGACTTAGGTGAGATGGCAGTGATCCATAATGGTCAGTGCTTTAGACCACTTGGGGCCCATATGTGTGTGTGAGATTAAATGGTATATCAACACAATCCTGGCTGTATAGTGCCAGTTAATGTATGATACATTTGTCCTCTACCAGGTATACTGTACACCATGTATAGCAATCTTGTGCTGAGAAATGGAAATAAATCCCAAAACAACACCAGGAAAATAGTTTCCCCTGTTAGTAGCCACTACCATAAAAGAACAGACCCATCTCAGTCCGTAACCCACCATTAAAAAAATTATGAGAAAAATGTAGCAAATGTCAACTTGTGTTTTTTCTATATACCTCTATGACTTTCAAACTCAACTCACCTTGGGTGGTGCCTCTTAAAATGTGATATAGTCATTTGCAAAAGAGAATCGGAGGACTTAGAAGCAAAACCACTACAAGAGAAGTCAAGTAAGATTTGAAGTTGAATATGGCACCATATAGGCATTAATGTGCTGCTGTTCAGATAAGACAAAATATTAATTGACAGCAGATGGCATGAACAGCAGTAAGACAGACTATTAATTGACTGTAGATAGTATGAACATCAGTAAGATAGAATATTAACTAGATATAGATGGTATGAACTTCAATAAGACAGAATATTGACTAACTGTAGATGGCATGAACTTCAATAAGATAGAATATTAATTGGCACCAGATGGTATGAACTTCAATAATTGATAGCAGATGGTATGAACTTAAGTAAGACAGATTAATTAAATGTAGATGGTATGAGCTTCAATACGACAAAATATTAATTGACAGCAGATGGTATGAACTTCAATAAGACAGAATATTAACTAACTGTAGATGGCATGAACTTCAATAAGACAGAATATTAACTAACTGTAGATGGTATGAACTTCAATAAGATAGAATACTAATTGACACCAGACGGTATGAATTTCAATAAGACAGAATATTAATTGATAGCAGATGGTATGAACTTAAGACAGAATATTAACTAAGTGTAGATGGCATGGGTTTCAATAAGACAGAATATTAATTGACAGAAGATAGTATGAACTTCAACAAGACAGAATATTAACTAACTATAGATGGTATGAACTTCAATAAGATAGAATATTAACTGACACCAGATGGTATGAACAGAATATTAATTGATAGCAGATGGTATGAACTTAAAACAAAATATTAACTAAATGTAGATGGTATGAGCTCCAATAAGACAGAATATTAATTAACTGTCGATGGTATGAACTTCAAGACAGAATAATAATTGACAGCAGATGGTATGAACTTCAAAGCCAGATTAATAAGTGACTGTAGCATACAATTACTGTCTTCTTACACAATATTAGTTTTACAAATCATGATTTTGTTGTTGTTTTGGGGCTTAATGCGATTTTTTAGCACACAAAAGGCTATACAAGAAACCGGGAAATCCGCAGAAAGAACCACTGACCCACGAGAAGCTACTGGCAAGCTTTCTCACATAACCACATTCACCGAATCTTAGACTCAAACCCACGCAGACAGAGGTGAGATGGCAGTGATCCGCAATGGAGAGCGATTTAGAACACTCGGGGCCCCCATGATACATGATTTTGTGTAACGCAAGCAGTTTATCTAACTCTATGCTATTTGAGCATTTGTAAAAATATTTTTAAGAAGAAAACAACATCAAATAAATAAATAAATAAACAAAATTCAGCATATTTTTTACCTTTCTTTTTTGAAATCAACAAGTTTTTTTCTTAACTCCTGAATTTTGTTGGCAATGGGAACATCATCATCTATATCACATGCAACTTTCAAACTTTTGACCACTGGAATGGACTCCCTTCTTGACCTGGTTACTGCCATAACAACTGTGTCACCATTACCCTTTCTTACATCTTTTGAGATCTCAGAAGAAATTGATTTTTGCATATCATCAGAGCAAGTGGAACACATATTTTCAGAATCTGTCAATTCATCTGCTATAGAAACACTCAAATTAGAATTTTTATCTGACATAATTTCTGCCTCCATGGGGTTTGCAATGTTGTGTGCCAGTGAAATGCATTTTGTTTTGAAGTTGGAGTCAGCGGAATCTGTCAATAAAGAACTTTCATCAACAAAAGCACTATCCTGAAGATTAGTTACATCTACATCTATATCGGATGAATTTCCCACAGAACAGGAGCTGAGTCTGTTGTTAAAATGAGTCAATAATTCATCTGCGAAGCTATTTCCTCCAGAATCATCCATGTTAAAATCCTCAAAGTCACTCACTTTATTGATCATGGAGCCAAACTTAGCATGTGCTGACCTTTCACTGTTTTCTCTTGATGTGCTACTGGTATTCTTTGAATTCTTTTTTGTTACCTCAATCAGTGGTATAGAGTTATCTCCACCTATAGAAGTACCACTTGTTCGTCTTTGTACCTGTGTATAAATATCTCCTGCATTTCCTACACTTACTCTTGTTAAGCTTTCATCTTTCCTTTCTGCCAACATAACTTTGTCTTCTTCCTCGTCAATAACATCTTTATCAATTTCTGACGATAAGTGAATATGATGACTGAGTTTGCTTTCCTTGGCTTCCATCTCTAGTGACCGAGAATTACGATCCAGTGAGTCACCAGAACAGTTGCCACTGTCACGGTTACCTTGCCAGCTATTGCCTTTCTCTGTCCCTTCACTCTGACTAATATCCTCAGAGCTTTGTGAAACAACTGTCTCATCTGCAGTTGATGAAGAAACCTGATGGATGGTACAAGAAAAGGATATATCAAGTGAATTATTTTAAAACAACAAAGTATCTTAGAAATTATTGTCACAGAATCAGCTCTTGATTCTTGTCAAAAATGTAGCATTCATAAGGAACAATTTTCTGAATTGGCACATTTTGTGTCTGACCTGAGTTTTCCAAAGAACTTAAATGTATTCATGTTATACTAGTGGCAACAATGTCATATCACATAGTGATTTATCCTATACTTTTATTGCATATTTTAGTTCCTAGACAAATTGTGATATCTAATTCAACAGATGGGTGGACCAGTTTTGCCAATGTAATACATCCTGTTTTAACTTGGATTTGTTAAATTTGGTCATAAATTTGGAGTAAAATGATTATCAGAAGGGGGAAATATGCAGCTGGAAAGAGCTCAAACCCTGGATATCCGTAACCCTAGATGTTTGAACTAATCACTTAAGCTACTTAGACCATGTGCCTAACCAATGCCTATGATATATTTCCACATGATCTGAAGATATGTCCTTGTGTCACCATTAACAGCATCAGGCAGACATATTGACATGTATCATATGTCTTTATACCTGTGACTTTAAGCATTCCTACCTATGTAGGACTATATTCAAGAGTGGCTGATTTATAAACCTGGGGGCTCTAAATGGGTGCCCCTAACACACAAGTTAATATCCATGACCTGACATATTCCTCTTGCTCTCAGGAGATAATTCCTTGTATCCACAAACCTACCAAAGCCAATAGTCAAATTCCTTTTTAATACAATATGTATATAAAATGTGTGATCCCACTGATGTCACTAAATATCACACATTTGTTGTATAACTGGGGCTCAAACCTGTGACGTCCTTAATGCTAGTTGGTGCTGTACCATGCAAGTCATTCAAGCAGATACCACTGATCAGCTTCTTTGACATGACTATGTAACCAGATAAACACTGGAAACAAATGTAACCTGCAGAAAATGCTAGAGATGGTAGTGATGATAAGTGTATGAAACAAAAAAAAATCTTTCCATTTAAAATCTAAATTGCCTGGCTCAATTTGCATAATTACAGCAGAGACTGCATTCAAGTAATAGCTTTTACAGTGCAATATTAAATTTTTTTTTGATTAAGTTTTGCTTTTAAAACTCGTGTTAGACAAAGTTTTGAAACATACCATTATTTTTTAATTAAAATCAGTAACTGAATATGTATGATATATACTTAAAACTTAAAAATGAGCTGAGATTGCACATATTTTATTTAGAGGATCTTAAATGGGTAATGGTTTAATACTGAGTTTATGAAATGGGAGCAAAACCTGGGAAATTTTTCAATGAGTTTCACAAATTTAATATTAAATAATTCCCCATTTGAGATTCTTTTATCACATAGGATTTGTTTTAATGGAAAGACAGAGAAAAAAAATAATTTCATTCATTTTGACTCAGGATGCTGCACATTTCATTTGTTGCATATAAAAAAATAGTCTCAAACACTTGTAAATTTTGTGTGTGCAGTTTCATAACTAATAACTTTTAAAATCAAATTTTCTTTTACAAATTATATTTCAAAGAACTGTCTTTCAAAATAAATAGAACATGTGATTCAGACATCATTTTTCTACACAGACTGGTGGTTCTGTGCGTCATCACAGTTTGATTCATTTAGGTTAGATAATCAATGTAAAAACGTTTACACTTTAGGTATGTCAGTTTCACTACTGAAAGTTATTGGATCACTACTGAAAGATCTTGGAGATTCATGTAAAAGGCTGATTACTGGTTGAAGAAATTCCATATTTACTATAATGTATTTGTGATGAGGTATTTATATTAGTTGATTTGGTAGATGTGACAGTCAAAATTGCATCACTTAGAAACATCAGATTATCTAAGCTATTTTACTGCATACAAATGCATAGGTTTCATAGGCCTAACATTCTGTCAGTTGGGAGAATGGTTATATGTTCATATTCTTCTATGAACATAGGTGAGTTTATATACTTCTATAAGTTAGCATTTAAACCAATCTTGTATATTGGGCAAATTCCATGTAACAGGATCACTGATGACTTACCCAACTATGCCTGCTATCAATTGACCAATATCTTAGTTTTTTTTTGTTGTTGTTGTTGTTTGGGGTTTAACACCAGTTTTCAGTGCATGATATGCAATACACGGCATAAAAAAAACCTGTGGAGTAAATTCACCATATTCAGAAAGACATGACCTTTTTACGCTGATTCTCTTATGGCAGTTTATTTGAAAAATGGCTGCCAAAATATTTATAATATTAGTAAAAAGAAAATGTTTCATAAGGAGGGGTAAAGAAAATTTTCCAAAACTCTCAGCCAATCATTAAAGAGAATACTGCAAATAGGTTTTATGGGCTTATTTAGACCAATCAGAATCACATAAAGTGATATGTTAACATGTTGTAATATCAAAAACAAAATAAACTGCACACACACACTATGTAAAGTGTACAGACTATGTGAGAAATAACAATAGATATACTCATTTATAAGTTGAGTATAAGAACAATCTGCAGAGACAACATCTGTTATTGCATAATGTGCCAGCAGATCAGGGTTTATGCAGATTGTTAGAAGTAATCAGCAGAACCAATGAAAACATAACCAGACCTGAAAGTGCATTATGCAATGGCAGGTTAGGGTCTTTGTTGTTTGCAATTAGACTTGACTTATATGAGTATATATGGTAGGTTTTGTGCTCAAACTTCATTATCCAAATTTTCTATATAATAAAACCTGTACTCAATGTTCTAAATTTTATATTTCCTTTGACTTGGTTTACTCTACATTCAGTTAAATTGTTTCAAATTGCAATTGTGTGCTTATTAAAATCAAGTGATTCACATCATTCAAAACAAAAGAAAATAATACAAACTACAATAATAAAACTATAATAAAACATAATTTTACGAATGACCAGTACCAATTCTGATTTTTATATACCTGAAGTTCATCATCAATACTAGAGTAAGTGAAGGGATCTGACAGCCTGGATATATCAATGTCCAAATCATCAATATCATCATAATGCTTATCATGCACCATGTAACCCTCAAGTCCCTCTGGGACAGATGGTGTTGATGTCTCCTTCATCAGTATACGTAGCCATGCTCCCAGCTCATCCCAGCACATGGGCTGAAAGATGCATGTACAGTAGAAGTTTATTACTGCTAAAATTTTTGTCAGCCCACTAAAATCTAGTCTTTACAGCATTCTGAAAAAAAATTGTCATCCAAATTTTAAACAATTAACTTTGAATATATTCACAGAATTAAATTTCTGATTAAAAAAAAATTGATTTGATAACTTTGTAGAATAAATCCAACCCATAAAATGACGCAACTAATACAAGGCTGAATCAATCTTTTTTGGTGTTCAGTATTTCATTTTGGTGGAATTATTTATTCAAATTATTATTCACTGGATATACAAAGTGTTCATCTACAATATTCTTGGACTGGAATGTTAATTTGGAATTATAGTGATTTCAGACAAGAAAACTTTGGGATTATATTACTGTGGTACATCAAAAGACTATTAGCACATTGCCACAAAACTGGACACTGTCACATTAGCAAATTCAAGACTTGCACATCAACACATTCAATATTGGAATTTAATTGGAATACCACTGGGAATCGGCTGTAATTTATACAATTGGACTTGTGATAAACTTTTTGGACTATTTTGAATTTATTCCACAATACTACTGTAAGATCATTTTAAATTTCACTTTGTATTCTAGGGAAATAAATTATTTATTGAATTTTACAAAACTTGTCCTTTTCACTCTTTTCTGTTACTTAGTTCATAATATTTTCAAATGCTAATATAATAAATTTGAAAATAAATCAGAAATTGTTAATTACCATGTACTGTGGATTGTTTTACTTTAATGAAAATATGACTTTTAATTAAAATTTGCAAATTAGCGAGGAGCAATAGGTACCCTAAATTTGTATGTTAAAATTTCAATTAAAACTATTGGTGACTTGTTTGACCATGATTGTAATGGCATGTTTTTACCTCTATAGTTATCTTTTCTCTATTATTTTCTTTAAGCATTAGGCCCAGTTCACTTTTTGTCTCCTCAACGGCACGTCGCAGATGGCAGTTCCGCAGCAGAAAGTCTAGCTCACACACTTCACTTGACTCATTACGATAGCATTCAAAGCTGTTATCATGTACAAGGCACCAACGCTTTCCCCATTTCCTCTTATTAAAACTACTGTAGATGTTTAAAAACCCTGTAATATATAAAAGGCACATCACTCTTGAGTTAAATCAGATAGTGACTGCTTGGATTTCTTTACTAAGTCTTATATTTATAATATATAATCTAATTAAGATTACATTGTATTGTGAATTTGCTCTTTTCAAAGTTTTCAGTTTGCACCATTCTGCTAAGAATGGCATGTTTGTTGGTTACTAAATTGGCAGATCTGGAAAGAAGTCCTCTTTATTTGAAAGGATGATTGTTGGGTTTTTATATTTTGCAACAATGACAAAAAATTTTAAATTTATTTTATCTTACCATAAAGATGCTTTAGTAAATGTTGAGATCATTGATGTTGTGGTATGAGTTGAGATTACTGATCATGTGATATGAGCTGAGATTACTGATGATGTGGTGTATCATGACATTACTGATGATATATGTTTTGAGATTAAAGATAATTTGGAATGTGTTGAGATTACTGATGATATATGTTTTGAGATTAAAGATAATTTGGAATGTGTTGAGATTACTGATGATATATGTTTTGAGATTAAAGATAATTTGGAATGTGTTGAGATTACTGATGATATATGTTTTGAGATTAAAGATAATTTGGAATGTGTTGAGATTACTGATGATATATGTTTTGAGATTAAAGATAATTTGGAATGTGTTGAGATTACTGATGATATATGTTTTGAGATTAAAGATAATTTGGAATGTGTTGAGATTACTGATGATATATGTTTTGAGATTAAAGATAATTTGGAATGTGTTGAGATTACTGATGATATATGTTTTGAGATTAAAGATAATTTGGAATGTGTTGAGATTACTGATGATGTGGTACACATGTTGAATTCCATGAGTAATGGGAGTACACCAGGTGAGTTCCATAAAAAATGTCAGTACACTGGGTGAGTTCCATGAGCAATGTGAATACATCGGGTGATTTCCATCAGCAATGTCAGTACACCAAATGAGTTCCAGGAGTAATGTGAGTTCACCAGGTTAATTCCATAAGCAATGTGAGCACACCAGGTTAGTTCCATGAGTAAAGTATGTTTACCTGGTTACTTCAATGAGTAATGAGTACACCAGATTTTTTAGTAAACCTGGTTAGTTCCATGAGTAATGAGTATGTTAGCTCCGTGAGTAAGGTGAGTATACTAGATTAGTTCCATGAGTAATAATATGAATATATTATTACTAGTTCCATGAGTAATGTGAGTAAGCCAGGTTAGTTCCATAAGTAATGTAAAGGTTAGTTCCATAAGTAATGTGAGTAAACAATGTGAGTTACATGAGTAATGTGAGTACATTGGGTGATTTCTATCAGTAATGTGTGTAAATCGGATGAATTCCATGAGTAATGTGAGTTCACCAGGTTAGTTCCATCAGTAATACGAGTACCTAGGTTGGTTCCAAGTGTGTGAACACTGTTTTGATAATAATCATTCAAATTTATTTGATGAACAGATGAAGGTTTAACACTTGTCTAATTTTGACACAAGCATTTACTGTACCTTATCAAGTGTAAGATTGAATTTTACACTGGCTAGGCACTCAATTAGCACAATAATGAGATCAATTAATCATTGAAGGAAATGCCACTTCATGTTTAATTTGATGCTAATGACACAAAACTACATAATAACTTTTATGAGAGTGACCAGCAGCAACTTTCATGGCTCCAACAGATTAATGATAGCTGGGGTAATCTATTGGTAAAGTCACTAACCTTGGCATTGCAGCATGGCATTATTTTCAAGTCTTGCTGTACATGTTTCATATTTCTGTAGGTTTTAGCCAGTTGAATGCTAGGCTTTGCACATGCTTACAAATTCATTTGTTTCAAAAATCAGTCTCTCTTTTGTAAAGCAGTGATGGCTAAAAACAATGGACCTTCCTCACCCATTACAGATACAATAATTGTTGTTGTAGGGTTTAATGCCATTTTTCAGCACAAGATAGACAATACATGGCAGCCAGTATTAATGGTGGAGGAAGAACCTGGGAAAACCTTGGAAAGAACCACTGACCCACAAGAAGCTGCTGGCAAGCTTTCACACATAACTACATTGGCTGAACCTGAGACACAAACTCATGCAGAAAGAGGTGAGATGGCAATGCTTTAGACCACTCTAAAGAAGAAGTGTTTCAGTGTTAGAGAAGCGTTTCAGTCACATTGGTTTGATAGTTATCCATGTGCAGAAAATCCTCACTCAAAGTTCAAGTTACTGTGTGCACTCCTGGAGAAAAGTGGTCTTAAATTTGGTATTAATTATAACAGACTCAGGGCATGAGACCTTGTTTTGTGAATTGCCTGAGTCTTGAGAGAGACATTAGCTAATTCAAATAAATTCCATTCCATTTTGCTGATGGAACTACTGATGTGACCATATTTGAGCAAGAAATAGTGTATACAAGACATCTTGAAAGTAAAGAAAAAAATAAAAAAGTAAGCCCTTTGAAATAATAAACATGGTGTACATTGTTTCTCTAGTTTTAATATTGAAAAAAATACATCTTGTAGGGCTTGGCTAGAGATCAAAATAATTAGAGAAATTAAAAATGCAGGTTGGACAAGTGAATTTTCTGAAAATTTCATCAGCCCTGCAATAATTTACAATAATTCTTTGGAAGTTATATTTCACCTAATCTAATGATTGACTTAACCTAAAATAGACACTAGCACAAGAAAAATAGGCCACTATGAGCTTCTTTTCATAACTGTTAAAAAAATCCTTGAAAAGAAAAACATACCCAATAGGTTTCAAGATAACATAATAAACAATATCTGTCAAATGGAACCAAATGCAAATAAATAATGTAATCAATGGCCAGAAGTAACTATTTTCTAGTGGGTGAATAGCATTCCTTCTGATGAGGTTCGATGAATGTTCATAACACTGTTCCAGAAAAATGTAAATAAATTAAAAACTGAATGCTGATGTCTACTGGAAGAACAAAAACAAGAACAATAACTGATAGTACAATCATACCTATTATATATACCTATTATATATAGTCACATATAAGTCAGGTCCAAGTACAAACTGTGCTGAACCACTGACTTATATATGGCATGTCTTGCTTCATCACAGACAAGATGACAAAACTGTACCTTGATGTCTTGTTTCATCACAGACAAGATGACAAAACTATACCATTATGTCTTGCCTCATTGTGGTAAGGATGACAACTATACCATGATGTCTTGCCTCATTGTGGTAAGGATGACAACTATACCTTGATGTCTTGCTTCATCACAGACAAGATGACAAAACTATACCATTATGTCTTGCCTCATTGTGGTAAAGATGACAACTATACCATGATGTCTTGCCTCATTGTGGTAAGGATGACAACTATACCATGATGTCTTGCCTCATTGTGGTAAGGATGACAACTATACCTTGATGTCTTGCTTTATCACAGACAAGATGACAAAACTATACCATTATGTCTTGCCTCATTTTGGTAAGGATGACAACTATACCTTGATGTCTTGCCTCATTGTGGTAAGGATGACAACTATACCTTGATGTCTTGCTTTATCACAGACAAGATGACAAAACTATACCTTTATGTCTTGCCTCATTGTGGTAAGGATGACAACTATACCATGATGTCTTGCCTCATTGTGGTAAGGATGACAACTATACCTTGATGTCTTGCCTCATCACAGACAAGATGACAAAACTATACCTTTATGTCTTGCCTCATTGTGGTAAGGATGACAACTATATCTTAATGTCTTGCCTCATCATGGACAAGATGACAAAAGTATATCTTGTTGTCTTGTCTCATCATGGACAAGATGACAAAACTTCACCTTGTTGTCTTGTCTCATCATGGACAGGATGACAAAACTACACATTGATGTCTTGCCTCATCACAGACAAGATGACAAAACTATACCTTAATGTCTTGACTCATCACAGACAAGATGACAAAACTATACCTTGATGTCTTGCCTCATCACAGACAAGATGACAAAACTACACCTTGATGTCTTGCCTCATCATGGACAAGATGACAAAACTATACCTTAATGTCTTGTCTCATCATGGACAGGATGACAAAACTACAGCTTGATGTCTTGCCTCATCACAGACAAGATGACAAAACTATACCCTGATGTCTTGCCTCATGGACAAGATGACAAAACTACACCTTGATGTCTTGCCTCATCATGGACAAGACGACAAAACTATACCTTAATGTCTTGTCTCATCATGGACAGGATGACAAAACTACACCTTGATGTCTTGCCTCATCACAGACAAGATGACAAAACTATACCTTAATGTCTTGCCTCATCACAGACAAGATGACAAAACTACACCTTGATGTCTTGCCTCATCATGGACAAGATGACAAAACTACACCTTGATGTCTTGCCTCATCACAGACAAGATGACAAAACTACACCTTGATGTCTTGCCTCATCATGGACAAGATGACAAAACTATACCTTAATGTCTTGTCTCATCATGGACAGGATGACAAAACTACAGCTTGATGTCTTGCCTCATCACAGACAAGATGACAAAACTATACCCTGATGTCTTGCCTCATCATGGACAAGATGACAAAACTACACCTTGATGTCTTGCCTCATCATGGACAAGATGACAAAACTACACCTTGATGTCTTGCCTCATCATGGACAGGATGACAAAACTACAGCTTGATGTCTTGCCTCATCACAGACAAGATGACAAAACTATACCTTGATGTCTTGCCTCATCATGGACAAGATGACAAAACTACACCTTGATGTCTTGCCTCATCATGGACAAGATGACAAAACTACACCTTGATGTCTTGCCTTATCTCAGACAAGATGACAAAACTATACCATTATGTCTTGCCTCATTGTGGAAAGGATGACAATTATACCTTGATGTCTTGCCTCATCATGGACAAGATGACAAAACTACACCTTGATGTCTTGCCTCATCACAGACAAGATGACAAAACTATACCTTGATGTCTTGCCTCATCATGGACAAGATGACAAAACCACACCTTGATGTCTTGCCTCATCACAGACAAGATGACAAAACTATACCTTGATGTCTTGCCTCATCATGGACAAGATGACAAAACTATACCTTGATGTCTTGCCTCATCACAGAGAGGATGACAAAACTATACCTTGATGTCTTGCCTCATCACAGAGAGGATGACAAAACTATACCTTGATGTCTTGCCTCATCACAGAGAGGATGACAAAACTACAGCTTGATGTCCTGCCTCATCATGGACTAGATGACAAAACTATACCTTGATGTCTTGCATCACCATGGACTAGATGACAAAACTATACCTTGATGTCTTGCATCACCATGCCAAAGATGACAAAACTATACCTTGAAGTTTTGCTGATTTTGCTTTTGAGGACTCTGTAACAGTAACCACTGGTGCAGCAGGATTTGTAGGTGTATTGGTCTGTAATGGCTTCAGGACTGGGAAATTGGTCAGTGATGGCTTCTTGATTAGAAGATCAGTCAGTAATGGCTTTTGGATTGGAAGAACATTATCTGATGATGAATTACTGCGGACATTTCCCCCACTCTTGCTGTTGACATCCACAGGATCTGTTTTCTTGTAAGTTTTTTTGCTTATAGTGTCAAAAAACTGACTGGCCCTAAGAGCAAAAGACCCCATTCTATTTGCCCTGATCCCTTTCTCATCTGAAATGAAAGAGATTGGGATAATGTCAAAATCAAAGTAGACATGTTACATTAGGACTGAACAGTGTAATACTGTAAATTATTATATTCTGCCAATGGGAGTCACTGTACATACTGCCATATAAGGAGACCACATTAAAAGGAAGTATATGATACAGTATTCCTTCTATAATGCTTTCCATGGGAGTAACAGAGTATACCATCTTATAGTAAGACTGCTTTACAATGAATTACATTGAAAAGATTGAAATGTAGGCAGATGCAATAGACTGAAATGTAGACAGATGCAATAGACTGAAATGTAGGTATATGCAATAGACTGAAATGTAGACAGAGATGCAATAGACTGTAATGTAGACAGATGCAATAGACTGAAATGTAGACAGGTGCAATAGACTGTAATGTAGACAGATGCAATAGACTGAAATGTAGACAGATGCAATAGACTGTAATGTAGACAGATGCAATAGACTGAAATGTAAGCAGATGCAATAAACTGAAATATAGGCAGATGTAGATGTAACAGATTAAAGATATTGTCAGATTTAATAGACTGAAATGTAGCTGATATAAAATACTGAAATGTAACCAGATGTAATAGATTAAATATATAGTCAGATGTAATAGACTGAAATGCAAGAATATGTAATAGATTGAAGATATATGTAGATGTAATAGACTGAAATGTAACCAGATGTAAGATGCAGGCAGGTATAATAGACTGAAATGTAAGCAGATGTAACAGATTTAAAATACAGGCAGGTATAATAGACTAAAATGTAGGCAGATGCATTAGACTGAAATGTAAGCAGATGTAATAGATTTAAAATACAGGCAGGTATAATAGACTAAAATGTAGGCAAATGCAATAGACTGAAATGTAAGCAGATGTAATAGATTTAAAATACAGGCAGGTATAATAGACTAAAATGTAGACAGATGCAATAGACTGAAATGTAAGCAGATGTAATAGATTTAAAATACAGGCAGGTATAATAGACTAAAATGTAGGCAGATGTAATGGATTATAGTAATATTGAAAATAAAAACATGGAGCAGATTGAAGATTTAGGAATATTGAAGAGGTAGGCAGTATAAAATGAAATTAAAAACTATGGCATACAAAAGTAATGACTAACATTAGAAATATTTTATTTATTGTCTCATTTTTCAAAATGGAGATCCACAAAGCTGATAAAGAAACATTTGACTACAATGACAAAGTCAACAAATTTACATAAAAATATAATTTCACTCATAACATTTTTTTCTGTCTTCTATGTTTGGTAAATTCTCATTTAATCAGGGAGCTGAATGAAGTGTCTGGCACTTGCTTTTTTCAGAACTGTCACACTATTTAAGCACTTTGAGCAAATTTCTTTTACTTAGGTGTTCTTATCAACCCTACAATCTACATAAGAACACCCTAAACTAAGCATTCCTATTTATAATATAACCCAATTATCTATATCAAAAACTTCTCTATGCATCTTTATTTGTAATACAACTCTATTATCTATATGAAATACCTCTCTAAAAACAAGCATCTCTTTTTATAACTCTATTATCTATATGAAAAACCTCTCTAAAAACAAGCATCTCTATTTGTAATAAAATTATTATCTATATGAAAAACCTCTCTAAAAACAAGCATCTCTATTTGTAATAAAATTATTATCTATATGAAAAACCTCTCTAAAAACAAGCATCTCTATTTGCAATAAAATTATTATCTATATGAAAAACCTCTCTAAAAACAAGCATATCTATTTATAATATATCTCTATTATCTATATGAAAACCTCTCTAAAACAAGCATCTCTATAATATAACCCTATTATCTATATGAAAAACCTCTCTAAAACACACATCTCTATTTGTAATATAACTCTATTATCTATATGAAATACAACTTTAAAAACAAGTATCTCTATTTCTAATATAACTCTATTATCTATATGAAATACCACTCTAAAAACAAGCATCTCTTTTTGTAATATAACTCTATTATCTATATGAAATACCACTTTAGAAACAATCATCTCTATTTATAATGTAACTATATTATCTATATGAAAAATCTCTCTAAAAACAAGCATCTCAATTTGTGATATAACACTATTATCTATATGAAAAATCTCTCTAAGCATTTCTATTTTATTGAACCAATGTCAAAATAAATAATTACTGGTCCAGGAGTTGCAAATGGATAATCACAACTTGCCTAACTCTGTATGTTCTGTCAGTATTTACAGTAGATATGTACAGTAATTTTTGATTTGGATGTTCTGTATTTCAGTAGATATTTACAGTAAATTTTGATTTGGATGTTCTGTGAGTATTACAGTAGGTATGTACAGTAATTTTTGATTTGGATGTTCTGTGAGTATTACAGTAGATATGTACAGTAATTTTTGATTTGGATGTTCTGTATTACAGTAGATATGTACAGTAAATTTTGATTTGGATGTTCTGTGAGTATTACAGTAGGTATGTACAGTAATTTTTGATTTGGATGTTCTGTGAGTATTACAGTAGATATGTACAGTAATTTTTGATTTGGATGTTCTGTATTACAGTAGATATGTACAGTAAATTTTGATTTGGATGTTCTGTGAGTATTACAGTAGATATTACAGTAAATTTTGATTTGGATGTTCTGTGAGTATTACAGTAGATATGTACAGTAATTTTTGATTTGGATATTCTGTATTACAGTAGATATGTACAGTAATTTTTGATTTGGATGTTCTGTGAGTATTACAGTAGATATGTACAGTAAATTTTGATTTGGATGTTCTGTGAGTATTATAGTAGATATGTACAGTAATTTTTGATTTGGATGTTCTGTGAGTATTACAGTAGATATGTACAGTAATTTTTGATTTGGATGTTCTGTATTACAGTAGATATGTACAGTAAATTTTGATTTGGATGTTCTGTGAGTATTACAGTAGATATGTACAGTAATTTTTGATTTGGATGTTCTGTGAGTATTACAGTAGATATGTACAGTAATTTTTGATTTGGATGTTCTGTGAGTATTACAGTAGATATGTACAGTAATTTTTGATTTGGATGTTCTGTGAGTATTACAGTAGATATGTACAGTAATTTTTGATTTGGATGTTCTGTGAGTATTACAGTAGATATACCCAGTAATTAGATCTGGATGTTCTATCATAAATGGTATCAATATGCATTTCATTGTTTATTAATGCAAACTGAAATGGGGACTGAAGTTACACTGTTAATCAAAAAGTCCTAGGTAGAATACAATGACATTAAATGTATTACTGTGCTCTGGAATTATGTACTTGTGGAGCTAATGTCATCCATAAACATAATAACACCACCCACTCAGTCTTGGTACATCCCAAAGACCAAACTCCTTTGAATACAAAGTGTTCAAATACCTATAAACTCCAGTGTGATAACTGTGGAAATGACTACACTGTGGAAATAACTACACTTTGGAAATGACTATGACCTCTAGAGGCCTTAAAGGTCACTGGCCATACTCCAACATTTTTTATTTTACATCAGATTTGCATTACATGATTAAAAGTTGTTATACTCGCAAAAGAACAAAAAAATTATCAAGTGTAAAGAAGAAATAATTATTTAATTACTTGAAATAGAAGTATACAATGTTGTTACTTCCCCTTAGCTACGATTTCCCACCTACAGAGGACGACAACTGAAAATGATGTACATTTATGCCCACAAGACAAAGAACATGCTTCTTGTTGTCGAAAAATAAAATACTTTAAACTATGGATAGGGAACATTTAGATGAAACTACTGAAAACTAATTGTTCAGCCGTATATCAATATGCATGCATGATGCACTAGATCATGCAATTATTTCATTGTTTCAATTTTGTTTTGAAAATTCCCATTAAAATAGGTAAAAAGGAATAAATGTTGGCTTCCCTATGTCAGCCAATTTCATAAAAAAAAGAAATCAGCACACTTAAAAGAATCCAAAGGAATCAAATTAGGCTTCCTTATGTTGGCCGACTTCATAAGACAAAATTGCCACACTTAAAATATACCAAAGTCAGTTTCCAGGGTTGGTTAGCTTTGTAATAAAATAACCTTTGTATTTCATATCTTGTTGGTAAGTTTGACTCATTAACCCCCGCCGCCCCGATAACTCGTCGCACTTTTCCTCCCTCATCTGAGTGCCTCGATATCGTGGCAGAGTTTGCCTAGCTTGTATCCCTGGGCATACTTTCCTTCGAGATAACATTAGAGTACTTGATAGAGAGAATAATATTCTAAGGAAAAAACAAGGGATGCTATTGGAATCATAGAGGGGAAGCAAGTATTGAAATGTAATTCCCTATTGAAACTCCCACCACTGTAGAGAAAGATTTTATTATGCGATCAACATCATTCCTCTGAAGAAAACCTTGTGAAAAGTTTGAAAGCTCAGGAATGAAAAACTTATTTTGCTACAGAAAGGTATTTACATCTAGTTTTATAAACTGCAAATGGCTGTAGCAGGTAACAATATTCATTCTACATTTGTTCTTGAAAGCAGAAACATATCTCTTTAAACCTCTTCACCTCCTTGCCTCCAATTAATACTGTTTTCCTTCATTCAGTGTCTTGTGACCCTGAAAATATCAGTCACCAGAACCTAACCATGTCTCAGGACTCATTCAAGGTATGTAAAAATTCAGTCTGGTCTGGTTGGACTCAATAGTCTTTTCTAAAACACATCTTGTTTACAAGCTAATTGTGATGTATGGATTAATCGGCAGCTAGATTTACAGACTACATAAAACCATTATATCTCAATCCTGTTGTGGTTGGATTGAGTTGGGTTAACATTTATTACAAAGTTTGCAAATTTAGAATATGTGCAACAGAAATGTTTTGAATTTGCTTATTAGCAACATGAATGTCACATTATCCTATCATTAACAACATGAATGTCACATTATCCTATCATTAGCAACATGAATGTCACATTATCCTATCATTAGCAACATGAATGTCACATTATCCTATCATTATCAACATGAATGTCACATTATCCTATCATTAGCAACATGAATGTCACATTATCCTATCATTATCAACATGAATCAAATCTTTTTGAATATTATAAATGATAAAATGTAACTGCATATTAAATTGTCATGGACCTAACAATGAACAAACCTTATTTTATCAATCATAATTCCTAAAACTAAGAATCTCTGGGTGTAACAACGACCTTGAATCATGTTGATTCCTCACCTTTCTTGTTACTTTTTGCCGATCCTGGTTCTATGTTCAAAGTATCACAGCTTGCAGAGGAAATATTGGAGGTGGATGAAAATAAACCACTCTGAAAAGGATAATAATGTATAGATTCAAGCTGGAAAAACAAGGATTAAATATTCAACAAAAAATATTATTGAATTCGTTGAAAAATTAAACAACAAAATTGTCACAAAATATATATAATTTACTTTCACATGCAAGACAAGTGGCTTCATTAATGGCTGAATTTTGTTTGATTATTGTTCAAACTCCTATACATAAAATAATTGTTTAAAAAAAAAATCTGACATTTGGTGTTCTGTTGAGGTGAATTAAATTTTGTTTATAATTGCAACATCTTTAACCAGCAAAATTTTTAATATTCCTTTTTGTATTTCATAAAATACATACACACTTAACCTCTCTTAGTGGACACCTCTGTATTTAGGATGCCCATTCATTTTTCATATCCATATGTAAGCTTTAAATATGGAATATCTATATCTCTCTCTCTCTCTCTCTCTCTCTCTCTCTCTCTCTCTCTCTCTATATATATATATATATATATATATATATATATATATATATATATATATATATATATATATATATCAAATACAGTGATACCTGCTTATGTTGACATGCTCAGGCCTGAGGACAAATTGTCGACATAAGTGGAGGTCGAGATAAGTGTTTGGAGGGATGGTTGAACAAAAGATACAAGTTAAACCATCAGAGACTGCAGTTGTATCAATAAAGCTCGACGAAATTTCTGACAACATGAAATCACCATAACAGTATTATAATATTATATTATTATAATACCATTAAGGTGATTACATGTCAGAAATTTTGTTGTGCTTTATTAATAAAACTGCAGACTCCTGTGGTTAAACTCACACATAGAGAGGTGAGATGGCAGTGGTCCATAACCATGAGCACTTTATACCACTCTATACATGAAGACAAAACCAGTGTGAAAGACTACTTGTATATTGACAAATTACATTTTGGTTACCTTTGTATAATAAACTCCACAATAAAATATTGCCTCGGTCACATCCTGATATGATAAGCATTAGGATTTTCAATATCTACATTATCAAAGTTATTTACATGCTTCAAGTACATGTACTTTTACTTAAATTGGCCTAGATTTTGGTCAGTCTGTTCCCATCTTATTGAGGCTACTCACAGAGAAATGAAAACCTGTCAACAAGTTGATTTAACCAGTACTTGTATTTAGCTACATACAAAAGTATGAAAAGTACATAAAAACGAACAAGAGATATGCAGTTGGTATGATTAATGAAGACAATATTGTATACATTAACATGTGCTAATGAGGTATTAAAAGAAAGTTATTCTTATGATACAATATTGTAACAATGTCAGCTCAATACATTTAAAATTTTCATTGACATCTTTGCAGGATGCCCCACCTTCAACTTTCCTGAATGGTGAGATAAATTAGTTTCCAGAGACTGTAAATTTAATCTGTGTTTACACTGCCGTTGGTAGCAATCATAAATAAAAATAATGTGAAAAAGGGAACTTTCACAGCACAATAAATCTGTTTTAATCACCGATCATTTTGGAAAATGCAAAAATCAGAACAGGATTCATTTCTTTTATTTAAGTCGCTGTGAGAGGCCAAATTTATAGGACAAAACAAAAGCCTGCTTTTGTGCCCATTTTTTTTATTACCTGACCATGACATTAAAGACTGCCTTCTGCCATCAAGTGCTGCTACATCAATGTATTGTCACACTGCCTTCATGTACGGCTTTATCAATGTATTGTCACTCTACCTTCAAGTGCTGCTACATCAATGTACTGTCACAGTCTTCATGTGCTACATCAATGTATTGTCACACTGCCTTTATGTGCTACTACAGCAATATAATATCACTGCCTTTATGTGCTACTACATCAATATAATATCACTGCCTTTATGTGCTACTACATCAATATGATATCACTGCCTTTATGTGCTACTACATCAATATAATATCACTGACTTTATGTGCTAATACATCAATATGATATCACTGTCTTTATGTGCTACTACATCAATATAATAACACCGACTTTATGAGCTACTACATCAATATAATATCATTACCTTTATGTGCTACTACATATGATATCACTGCCTTTATGTGCTAATACATCAATATAACATCATGCCTTTATGTGCTAATACATCAATATAACATCATGCCTTTATTTCCTACATCAATATAATATCACTGCCTTTATGTGCTAATACAGCAATATAATATCACTGCCTTTATGTGCTACTACATCAATATAATATCACTGCCTTTATGTGCTACTACATATGCTATCACTGCCTTTATGTGCTACTACATCAATATAACATCATGCCTTTCTTTGCTACTACATCAATATAATATCACTGCCTTTATGTGCTAGTACAGCAATATAATATCACTGCCTTTATGTGCTACTTCATCAATATATCACTGCCTTTATGTGCTAGTACATCAATATAATATCACTGCCTTTATGTGCTAGTACAGCAATATAATATCACTGCCTTTATGTGCTAGTACAGCAATAAAATATCACTGCCTTTATGTGCTAGTACAGCAATAAAATATCACTGCCTTTATGTGCTACTACATCAATATAATATCACTTCCTTTATGTGCTACTACATCAATATAATATCACTGCCTCTATGTGTTAATACATCAATATAATATCACTGCCTTTATGTGTTAATACATCAATATAATATAACTGCCTTTATGTGTTAATACATCAATATAATATCACTGTCTTTATGTGCTACTGCATCAATATAATATCACTGCCTTTATGTGCTACTACATCAATATCACTGCCTTTATTTGCTAATACATCAATATAATATCAATGCCTCATATCACTGCCTTTATGTGCTACTACATTAATATATCACTGCCTTTATGTGCTACTACATCAATATCACTGCCTTTATGTGCTAATACATCAATATAATATCACTGCCTCATATCACTGCCTTTATGTGGTAATACAGCAATATAATATCACTGCCTTTATGTGCTAATACATCAATATAATATCACTGCCTTTATGTGCTACTACATCAATATCACTGCCTTTATGTGCTAATACATCAATATAATATCACTGCCTCATTTCACTGCCTTTATGTACTACTACATCAATATAATATCACTGCCTTTATGTGCTACTACATTAATATATCACTGCCTTTATGTGCTACTACATCAATATAATAACACTGACTTTATGTGCTAATACATCAATATATCACTGCCTTTATGTGCTACTACATCAATATAATATCACTGACTTTATGTGCTAATACATCAATATGATATCACTGTCTTTATGTGCTACTACATCAATATAATAACACTGACTTTATGTGCTACTACATCAATATCACTGCCTTTATGTGCTAATACAGCAATATAATATCACTGCCTTTATGTGCTAGTACAGCAATATAACATCATGCCTTTATTTCCTACTACATCAATATAATATCACTGCCTTTATGTGCTACTACATCAATATAACATCATGCCTTTCTTTGCTACTACATCAATATAATATCACTGCCTTTATGTGCTAGTACAGCAATATAATATCACTGCCTTTATGTGCTTCTTCATCAATATATCACTGCCTTTATGTGCTAGTACAGCAATATAATATCACTGCCTTTATGTGCTACTACATCAATATAATATCACTGCCTTTATGTGCTACTACATCAATATAATATAACTGCCTTTATGTGCTAGTACAGCAATATAATATCACTGCCTTTATGTGCTAGTACAGCAATAAAATATTACTGCCTTTATGTGCTACTACATCAATATAATATCACTGCCTCTATGTGTTAATAGATCAATATAATATCACTGCCTTTATGTGTTAATACATCAATATAATATCAGTCTTTATGTGCTACTACATCAATATAATATCACTGCCTTTATGTGCTACTACATCAATATCACTGCCTTTATTTGCTAATACATCAATATAATATCACTGCCTTTTTGTGCTACTACATCAATATGATATCACTGCCTTTATGTGCTAGTACAGCAATATAATATCACTGCCTTTATGTGCTACTACATCAATATAATATCACTGCCTTTATGTGCTACTACATCAATATAATATCACTGCCTTTATGTGCTAGTACAGCAATATAATATCACTGCCTTTATGTGCTACTACATCAATATAATATCACTGCCTTTATGTGCTACTACATCAATATAATATCACTGCCTTTATGTGCTACTACATCAATATAATATCACTGCCTTTATGTGCTACTACATCAATATGATGTCACTGCCTTTATGTGCATATTATGTCAATGAATTGTCACTGCCTTTAAGACCTCCTACATCAATGTATTGTCACACTGCCAGCATGCATGTGCTACCACATCAATGTATTGTCACACTGCCAGCATGCGTGTGCTACCACATCAATGTATTGTCACACTGCCAGCATGCATGTGCTACCACATCAATGTATTGTCACACTGCCAGCATGCATGTGCTACCACATCAATGTATTGTCACACTGCCAGCATGCATGTGCTACCACATCAATGTATTGTCACACTGCCAGCATGCATGTGCTACCACATCAATGTATTGTCACACTGCCAGCATGCATGTGCTACCACATCAATGTATTGTCACATTGCCAGCATGCATGTGCTACCACATCAATGTATTGTCACACTGCCACCATGCATGTGCTACCACATCAATGTATTGTCACACTGCCTTCAAGTGCTAAACTACAATAATTTGAATGGTACTTACCTCCAATGATGACAATGTAATGTTAAACTAAAGAAATATATCTGAAGTCCGTATAATAGTATAGTAAGTCAATATCTATATTTTTTCTGCAGAAAACAGTATTAAAATTCTACATTGAATTATTACTACTATAAGCCTACAGTTTCATGATAATCACCACACTATTTTTGAAAATGTACCATATATTCTCACACATAAGCTGGGTACAATTGCAAACACTACAGACTCAGATCTGCCATTGCATACTGCACCAACAGATTGTGGTCTATGTGTGTTCTACTATGACTCCAAACAACATGCACATAGAGAGACATAGGCACATGCATTTTGCAGTTGGATGTATAAATACATTTGGTAAATATATCAACATGGTAAAGATGGATGCCCTAGTAACCATTCCTACTGTCCATGGAGATCCATACTTTTAAAACCAACTAGACATTGGCATAAATGTGAATCATTGGATTCATGATGTTCTTCTTAACAGTTCATGTTTGGTTGATGATGTTGTTATTGGGTCATTGGATTGATGATGGTCTTCTTAACAGTTCATGTTTGGTTGATGATGTTGTTATTGGGTCATTGGATTGATGATGGTCTTCTTAACAGTTCATGTTTGGTTGATGGTGTTGTTATTGGGTCATTGGATTGATGATGGTCTTCTTAACAGTTCATGTTTGGTTGATGGTGTTGTTATGGGGTCATTGGAATGATGATGGTCTTCTTAACAGTTCATGTTTGGTTGATGGTGTTGTTATGGGGTCATTGGATTGATGATGGTCTTCTTAACAGTTCATGTTTGGTTGATGGTGTTGTTATGGGGTCATTGGATTGATGATGGTCTTCTTAACAGTTCATGTTTGGTTGATGGTGTTGTTATGGGGTCATTGGATTGATGATGGTCTTCTTAACAGTTCATGTTTGGTTGATGGTGTTGTTATGGGGTCATTGGATTGATGATGGTCTTCTTAACAGTTCATGTTTGGTTGATGGTGTTGTTATGGGGTCATTGGATTGATGATGGTCTTCTTAACAGTTCATGTTTGGTTGATGGTGTTGTTATGGGGTTAATTGTTTTTAAGAATGTGCTATGCAATACATGGTGGCCAGCATATCTGGTGGACGGAGAGCCCAGGAAAATCCTGGGAAGAACCACTGACCCATGGAAAGCTACTGGAAAGCTTATGCACTTACCCATGTCGGCCAAGCTGAGGTTTGAACCCATGCAGACACATATGAGTGGCCTGTAAAGATGATGGCATACACCATTCAGCCACACAGGGTCCCCAAAGAGTTCACAAGTAGTAGTAATCATTTTTGGATGTTCAAGCAGCACCAATTTTGTTTAGAATCAGCTTGACCTCAGGATGAATATCTGTAACACCATTTATATTCACACATACTTGTGATCCAACTGCAAACTGTAAAGACCCGGGTCTGCCATTGCATAATGTGCACACAGATCTCAGTTGATACAATTTGTTAGCATAAAAATAAGTAGAGCAAAACAACTTACACCCTGATCAGTCGGAATGTTATGTAATAGCAGATCGGGGTCTATATTGTTTGTAGTCAGACCCAACATACATTGAGTTTCATGATAAACTCTCCAAATTATTAGGCTGAATGCTGCATTTAAAGACGGCTATTTTTTTTACCATAAAGAATGTTCCGCTAATATGAAACCAACTAGATTTCAGGGTGCATGTGTATATTAAGTCCTCCAACACAAGATTTTCACCACATTCATCCTAGTGACCATATTAAATGTCCAAATGGCACTATTTTTATATAGAAACAATCAGATCTGAGAATAAACATATTTACTGATATTCCACAATTATACTCATGGTGGTTTAGAGGAGTAGTGATGGTGTTTTGGATCAGATGAAATTTCATCATCTAGTATCAGTTTCTCTTAAACACAAAAGGGTTCAATTTAAAACTGATTAAATCTGTCCACAAAATAGCTTTCCACAATAAGAATATTTTTAAAAATGTATATGCTGAAGCACAGTCTAAATCAGTAATCACCAAATTTCACATATAATCTGTAAATAGTCCACCACAGGAATGGCCAAATTTCAAATATAACCAGTAAAACAGTCCACCACAGGAATGGCCAAAATTTAACATATAATCTGCAGCAGAGTCCACCACAGGAATGGCCAAATTTCAAATATCTGCATCACAGCTCACCAAATGTTGGGCCAAATTTCATATATAATCTGTAACACAGTCCACCAAATGTATGGCCAAATTTCACATATAATCTGTAACACATTCCACCAACTGTTCGGCCAAATTTCACATAAATTTTGCAGCATAGTCCACTACAGGAATGGTCAAATTTCATACACAATCTGTAACACAGTCCACCAAATGTAGGACCAAATTTCATATAAAAGCTGAAATAATCCATACCTTTAGAAGGACAAACAAAACTTTGCAAATTGCTGAAAAGAAACAGCAGCTAAAACAATGTGATCAGTTCTAAGTAGAATGCCCACCAACAATAAACACAGAAACACTAAACAATTAATAGATAATTTTCAACCAAATCATCTAGCTTGGCCATCACTAAGTAGCAATTATAAATATCTGAAAAAGAATAGATGACACATAATATAAATTATCTATTAAATATAATCAATGTTTACTAAAATAACAACCTTTCTGATGATGTAAGTTCCATCTTCATTCATGATAGCTCCTCTTGCCAGGTGCTGGTAGGTACCAACTGGAGTTTTACCCTGAGACATGGCATTAATGTGCTGAAATAGTAAAGACTGTCTCTATATTCAAGTTCTATTTCCTTCAGTCTTCAACATTTTATGAAATCCTGTGCATTAGTTCAAATGCATCAAGACAGCATTACCTTAGTCCCTAACCTGGACACAAGCTATCAAACAAGAGTCCATAAAAGGGACAGATGCTCTACTGACTAAAAACAATTTCCTAATATTTATGATAAGATAATTTCTTCTTTATATCTGCCGAGTGCTGAAACCATCTCTGATATTCTTTAATGATGAGATTTTTAAATCAGCTACTATGGTAAACATACTGGATTCAAAACTGGTACCAATTTCTTTTGGAATAAACCGGACACAATTAGAAACATTCATTTAAAAAGAGTAGCAATAACAAACTTATTCAAATGGCTGCTGTGATAGCAATATTGGATGGCTGAGCAGCAATATTTTCATCAAGGACAAACTTTATCTTAGAGTGAATATGTGTGTAAAATTTCATGGAAATACTCTAAAAATGCCAAGGACTATTTCATTAAATGACCTTTGTCAAATTTCTTAACCTAAAGCTATGATATGACTTTTTTCAGATAGTTTTTTTTAAAATAATTAAATACATGGATATATCTGAGAACTAAGTGATTTGGGCTTATATTGTTCTTGAAACTGATGTCAGGCATGCATGACTCCCATAGTTACTTTGCATTATGTAGGAAGTGAAATACCAGTAGTCATCAAGATAAACTAGCCATGTGCAGCTGTAGACATGAGGATTCAAGGCAAATAAAATATCTCAAAAACACTTTGGTTGCCAACTATTTTTAACTGTATCAGGCTAGGTATACAATTATTCTCAGAATTATCAACTAGGAAAAGGGGTTGTGTTTTCCCGGTGAGCATCACTTGGTATTACAAAAGACCTTTGCACATGAAAAATTTGGGGTTGTGGTGCATCAACATCTTTAGCTATGAACAGCTCTTAACTTTTCATGTCAAGTGAATAATATTCTGATGTTTTGTTTTAATATGGCTATCCAAAATGTGGACCTTTTACATAAAATGTATTATTTAAATTTGTAAAATTTTTAAAAAATATTTGGCAGGTGTATTTGTGCACAAAAACTGTCCCTTGAACCATAAGCAGTTTTGGAGGAAATAGAGATAACAAACCTGGACTACCAGATGGAAGATAAATCTTGGACAAAGAATGATGGATAACAGGCCACTGCATATGCCTTTCTGCTCTATGATCAGCAGAGCAAAAATTCAGGGTTATGCTGTATTTTTTTAAAAATAGATGAATCTGAATGAAATGACGAAATTTTATTGCATGTAACTTTTTTAAAATCAACCAACCACATCTGTTTGCTCTGAAAACCTTAAGAAAACCCAATAACATTTTATTTTCTAATCAAATTTTATTGTTGATTTCTATCAGAATGATGTCTCTCAAGACGGGAGGTCTAAAAAGAGCATATTTTGTTCTTATGATGAAATATCAGAGGATATCAATAGTCATTTTTACTGTTGTTAAATATCCATTTTACTGTTGTTAAATATTCATTTTACTGTTTACAAATATGCATCTTAATGCTGTGTCGAAATATCCATTTTACTGTAGATATATATCCATTATACTGTATCCAAATAGCCATTACACTGTGTCCAAATACCCATTTTAATGTGTCCAAATGGCCATCATACTGTGTCCAAAAAGCCATTACACTGTGTCCAAATAGCCATTACACTGTAATAAAATGGCCATTTTACTGGTCATGCTGTGAGACTCAGTTTGGAATAGTAAATCCACCATTAACATGCTCAAATCAAATACATAACTTGTTTCCTAATTTTAACATAGATAATATTCCTACTATTGTCTCTTCAAGGAAAATGATACCAATGTGTGCTAATGCCAACAAAACCAAAAAATAGAATTTTTAACATATATGCCCACACTGTAGATAAAAATATGCAAACATTTATTAAAATCTTTGAAAATGTTAAAATGTGTTACTAATGGCAAGAAGATCTAATCATGTAATTTATATATTTATACCAATTTCCTTTAATCAGGTCATGTATATATGCATACCAATTTAATTTAATCAGGTCATGTATATATGCATACTTATTTCCTTTAATCATGTCATTTATATCTGCATACCAATTTCCTTTAATCAGGTCATATATATATATATATATATATATATATATATATATATATATATATATATATATATATATATATATATATATGCATACCAATTTCCTTTAATCAGGTCATTTATACATACCAATTTCCTTTAATCAGGTCATGTTGTATATATGCATATCAATTTCCTTTAATCAGGTCATATATATATATATATATATATATATATATATATATATATATATATATATATATACACACACACACATGCATACCAATTTAATTTAATCAGGTCATTTATACATACCAATTTCCTTTAATCAGGTCATTTATATATGCATACCAATTTCCTTTAATCAGGTCATGTATATATATCTGCATACCATTTTCCATAATCAGGTCATGTATATATGCATACCAATTTTCTTTAATCGGGTCATTTATATATGCATACCAATTTCCTTTAATCAGGTCATGTATATATGCATACCAATTTCATTGAACTACCTCAGATTGTTTTTACTTTGTGCTAGCAAGGTTTTTATTGAAAAGTAGCACTGCATAGAGTCCTAAAATTCAAAAAAATGTGCAAACAAATTGAATAATTGGTGCAATGGGCTCAGAATCTAATTGGGTCATCTACAACATTTGTACTACAATTTACAAAGAAGAAATTTATCAAACCTGGCACCATTGTTCTGCCCAGTCCTTGAAATCAACATGAAAGAAATGTGAATCCAGCTCGGGATGCGAAAGACGTATCTCATAATGTTTCCCATTATCTTTTTTAAGGAATGTAGCTGTGTAATCATTTAAAACTATCACAAGCACAGGCCTGCTGTCATATCTATCAGCCTTGTAGGCAAACAACCTCCCATTACTAAGGGCAACAACCCGTTTGGTCCATGCAAGTTTACTTTTGTGATACATTTCTCCGGATAGAGAAATGCTTTCCAGGCTGTGGAATGGTAGAGTTATCTCCCCTAGAATAGAATTCAGTGACTGTGTTTGCTTCCTTCTTGCTTTTTGATTTCTCTTGTTTATTGGGCTGAAAAAAAATATGAAGAAGAACATTTGAATTTTATGCATAAATAAGCAAGTTTAGGCAGATTTACTCCTTGAAAATTTCTATGATTAAGGTACTAAGAGCAAATTAATTCCAATATCTGAATATCATCATACAAAACTACAAGACATTCAAAAAGAAATGTTATCATCATTTTAAACCTTTCTTGACAGTCACTTTAATTAAATTTGGCAAATAATTAGGGATGTATGAAGTGTAATTGCAATTCTCAAACATGGGGAGATCCCTCTAAAAGTACTAATCTTACCTGGCTGCATCTCATATGGGATGTAATGTTTATCCCAATACAAATGTATAACAGTTTCATGCAACTACATGTATTGTATCTCAAACTGTTCTGAAAATATAATGTTATGAGTGTGACCAAAAAACAGAGACATTATTTTTTAAATGGGACAAGTCCTAATATACAAGAATACCAAACTTCACATAGATACTTTACTCATAATGATACAACTGTCCAAAAAGGGATGATAACTAAAAAGATAATTTAATCTTTGAAGGCAAATCTTGTATGGAAAACCATCTGTTGCAATGATTCAAATGAACACAAAGTTTTGTTAATGAATCTCAAAAGGTTGTGTTATTAACTGGTTAAGAGTATGAGGTATAGATAAATGAAAACAATTTGTAAAAGAAATAACCTTAAAAATTACTATTTTGAAACAGTTAAATCTAATAAGAACTCTTATAAAATATAAATACATGGCATGTTTAATTAGAATATCTTAGACAAGCTGATTCAAGTATGCCCACTCACTCCTTTCATTTGTGGCAGGTATAACTACACCTAAATAAAATGTCTGGAGCATAATATAAGATTTAAATTGTTCTATGCACGATGTTCAAATTAAACATTTCAGCAAAGCTGATGTTTGCACTTCATTTGAATTATTGACATCATACCTGTCTTCTCCATGACCCTCAGTAAAAACACAGATTCAAACATTTTTACATTAATTTGGCATTTTTATGTAAGAAAGTTTAATAAAGAAAAGGCAAAAAACAATAGTAAGTAGTACATGTGTCAAGTATGAAGTGGACATGATTGCAATGAATCCATATTGTTTACAGTTTTGTAGGGGAACTATACACTGAATTCATGTATGTGGGAGACTACTAACATTAAGCAATACAATTACATTTTAATATGTAAATGTCCTGTATGCCTACAAAAATATATGCTGTGAAGAAATATGTTAGTGATAAATAATATATATAATAACTGCATTTAAATTTAATCCTTAGACTTAACTTAAGATGTAAAAGGAAATGCACTAACAGAAATAGAACAAATCATTCCAATGAATATACTAAAAGCCTGACATTAAAAATGACAAGAACTGCTTCTGAACCAGTCGGGCTATTTTTAGAAGTGGTCTAAATAACAAACTATTTGCTAGAGAAAGATTTAGGATGCAATTTGTTTTGAATATTGATGCAAATTAATTTTAAGATTTAAGTAATGAAATTACACTCAAAGCTGATTTTCATTGTTGTATTACTGACAAGAACCAATAGGGAACCACTGGCTACAGCAACCAATCATATATCACATTTATATTTTCAGGTGTATATCTAAAGCTGACAGATGAATGTATAAAAATACAAATGAAAAATTCATCCATCTGCAACCAATGCAGGGTTACATGAAGAAAAACAGAAAACACAAATATGCCATGAGTTGCCCAGTGTTTAATAGTTCTTTGTTCAGATACTGGTATGATATGATTAACCCATGAGACTACTTATCAATAAGTCTCAGCAACTCTGATCGTTGTTCAAGGTATGAGTCATTAACAAAGTTTGGTCAAATAACTTAGTATAGAATTAAACTGTTTCTGAAAAACCAATTTTTCTTTGAGTCACAATGACTCTTACAATTTTAGGCTTCTCCTCTAGTCAAATAGGCATCTTCCATGCTTCAAATGCAAGCCCTCCACAAACTTCGACCCTGCATCTTTCATGCTTCAAATGCAAGCCCTCCACAAACTTTGACAATCAATGTGCATCTTTCATGCTTCAAATGCAGGCACTCCACAAACTTCGACCCAGTATCTTTCATGCTTCAAATGCAAGCCCTCCACAAACTTCGACCCTGCATCTTTCATGCTTCAAATGCAAGCCCTCCACAAACTTCGACCCTGCATCTTTCATGCTTCAAGTGCAAGCCCTCCACAAACTTCGACCCTGCATCTTTCATGCTTCAAGTGCAAGCCCTCCACAAACTTTAAGTCCCAATCAATAGGCATCTTCCATGCTTCATGTGCAAGCCTTCCACAAACTCTAATCAAGGTATGTGGTCTAGAAGTAAAGCTATTATACAAAATACAAATTTCTTCTTTCAGTGATATGTGACCTTGAATTTTTTACCTTTTGAATGCAAACATTGAAAAGCTTTTTCTTTACACTATGTCGAAGTCATCGAGAAAGCCTAGTTCAGGTAGGCAATTTAGGCTAATATTATTCTGTAGAAAGCATTTTTCTTATTTCAGATACATAAAGTTTTGACCTCTTGACCTTGAAATTGATATGTTTCAAACTTATCCCGACTGAAGCAAGCCATCTTTACAGTTTGGTAACTACAGATGGTACAGAACTTTTGTTATTGTGCAGAAACCTTTTTTTCTTCTTTCCATGACAGTGGCCTTTTCTGTGAGTCTCACACTGATAGGGTTCTTCCTTACCCTCATTGTCACCCATCTGCAAAGCTTGATGGTAAACAACTGGAGTCATTGTGCAAAATGAAATTGGTACCAGAAGAAGGAACAGCAATATCATAACATAATACACCCAATGTTAAGAAAAGTGTATAACAAATATGAAACAAGAGGACTGAGTTTAATATTGCTCACCTAAGTTAATTAACAAATTTAGGTTTGTGAAAACAACTTCATATGTGTAGTTAAACTGGAGTGGAAAGAAAAATTTATAACCTGTATGCCGCAGTATTTGCAGTTTCATACTAAAAAAAAATGGATTGGTTGGTCAGAGCAAGATTTTTTAAAATATCCATTGATTCCCTTCGTTAACTAAATGTGAACCAAAGTTGCTTGACCAAAATATGCTGCTTTGACAAAAGACATTGTCAGTTTTATGCTAACAATGATAAGTTTCATGTAGCTTATTATAATTCTAAACCGACCACAATTAAGAAGCAGCACATGAAGTTAGTCATTAGTGAATCAAACTTTTAGTCTTTGTCCTGCAGGTGCTAAAACTAGCTGCAACAATCAGAAACTATTTCTTAGTTGTTTCTTCTTTAGATTGTAATGCCAGCACATAGAACACCTGGAAAGTTGGAGGATTTGTATATACAAATTAATGGCAATAATTAAATCTGGAAGTGGTTCAGGAGAACAGCAATTCCAGATACTGTTGTTTTAATTTTAATAGCCACCACATAAAACAATAATCTAATATAACATCTGACTAAGACCTTTAATATACAAATAAGATAATGAATATACATGAATATACAAATAAGATAACGAATATACATGAATATACAAATAAGATAACAAATATACATGAATATTTTGGGCATTATACCACTGCAACACCATTGAAAGGTGTTAGTGACTTTTGACTTTTGTTGAACAATGAACTTACTGGTGTGCATCAGAAACCCACAAACAATACTTACCTGGTTTCAAGTTCAACAAAGCATAATAATTCCCAAAATTATTTATAAAAAAGAAGTTAACCTTAGATTTTTTTAATTGATATATTTATGTTTCTTTTTAAAAATATATATTTTCTTCAGCATCAAACATCAGATGATTCTATTTAATCACTCAGGTGTATTATTCAGTGTATTGTTTTGTTTACTTTTTTTTTACTTGTTTTATTGGAATTATTGTATACTATATTTTAGAATTATTTTGCTAAGTTTTTTAAGAGAGTATAATAGTTTGATGACTTATCAAATTTCTTAACTTAATACTATCATGTGATGTTTTCAGATATTATTGGTTTAATAATGAAGCTATGAATATATTTCAGAATAAGGTGTTTCAGTCTTATTCTTGAAATTGACGTGAGATATGTACACTTTTTAAAGTTACTTCACAATAACTTTTAAATATCACTAATCAGTATTTGAGTTATAGTTAGCCACCCATAGAAGACATTATGTGTTCAGGGCAAGAAGAATATCTCAAAACCATTATGGAGGGCAACTACATTAATGGCCTAAATTCAATGGCATCAGGCTGCTTCATATACAATGCTTTTCATAAATATCACATAAGAAATGGTCATACATTTGCACTTAGTATCACTGCATGTCAACAATGACTTTCATACATGAAAAATTCATGTCTGAATTTGGGACTGGGTTGCATAAATATTTAGTGCTATGAACTTCCATTTACTTATCAGATCAAATTAATGTTATTCTTATGCTTTGACTTATTATAGATATCAAGAAATATGGATATTTTTTCACCTCAATGGTGTAATCTTTTTTTATGTTTACATATTGCATCCTGATGCAGTATCAAATGTATGCATAACAGTCCCTTGCACTTACATGGTTAGTAAGGGAAAGAACTCTTCAAAACATAAAACCTGTTTGGCTCAATAGGCCTGAGCATGGGTTACTTCCCTTACTTTAACTTTCTTTAACAGCAATTTTGGCCTCCATAGGGGTAGCATGGTTAGTCATATAGATGCAAGATTAAACAATTAATAAGCATGGTTCATATTTCAAACTGGATCAAAAACAGGTCAGATATATTGCTTTCTGAGTGTAACATTGTCAGAAAATCACATACAAGACCAACTGATTAATAAACTCATTTGAGACCTTAACGATATAAGCATCTATCCCAAGTTTGAACAAAACAACAAGCTTTTAATGATATAAAACTATATTTAAAGTTTATTGGATACTGGATCAGAAATATAGACTCCACCGTTTTAAGAAGCAATTGTTGATGGACCAAAGACGTACATTGGATGCAGAGCAATTCCGTTAAGATCACTTGGCCTTAGGCGAGTTAAAAGGTAACAACATAAGCATATAGCATATTATTGTTAATTCACCATATTTGACAAAGAACCAATTATTTTAGTTTTATAGCTTATACATACCATGCATTTAAAGAACCAATGAACAAAGATCTTCCTGATGTAAGAATAGGAGCCCTTCTATAAAAGAATTAAAATATGGAAAAAATTCAGTTTCTTTTACAAAACCACAATGGTTGATACCAAGCAAAGATTTAACTCTTTTGTACAGCCTAACCCCTACATCCCTCTCTAGCAATATACAGGTCTCAGCATCAGCTAACAAACAGAGGGAAAGAAGGAAAAATGGGTAGACTAACAGCGGAAGTTTTATCCCTAGTTTGTTAAGCATCTCTGGGTCATGTTCGTCCTCATCCAGGGACTCACAGGAGTTCAACTCACAGTCATCTGAAATAGAAAAAAATCCAACAAAACTTGAAATCTTAAAAAAAATCAAGGCACTTTTTTTTTTACAAATATCTCATTCTTTTATGTGTATATCCATGTCTGAAAGCCACATGGGATCCATCCTGTATGTATTTATAATAATGGAATCTTACTCCCTGAATAAACACTTTCTATGATAATTCTGTCATTTTTTTTAGGAATATTTCTATGGCTCAAGTGATATCAAAGATCTGACATCATATCTTCAACTGAAAGGAAAGAAAAGCAATCTATCATATTCATTCAAGAGCAAGTTTCATCCATGACTTGGCTCCTATTTAGTCAGGATGGATTGCCTTATCTTGTCCATATATATGATGAAGGTACTTTTTACTCACTTACGGTAACACAAATTTTTTGACAAAAAGTTTTATATGAAAAGTTGATCTACAGTTCATGCATTACAAATAGTGCATTGAGTATGTAAAATAAGCAACACATCTTGTAATACTAGTCTATACACTGATATAAGATAATATTTTTAGTGCAGGTAAAAACTAAGCATATCTCTGTCCCGTCAGTGAGAAAAAATCAATAAAGTTATACTATTTCCTGTAGTGGAATTTCATAACACATGAATTAAAACCTAAATGAAAAATGAGCTACATAAATTTAAAAATTTGCATGAAAAATGAGCCATATGAATTAAAAGTCCACATGAAAAATGAGCCACATGTCATGCAGAGAGCCCACCCTTTGGTTTTCTTACTGATAAAAATCTGCGAAATGAAGCTTTTTATTTCACCAAGTGCTCATTTCATTTGGTTGCCCTGCTTTCTTTACTGAATGCATTTGTGAATGAGTATGCTAATATTTATGGTAGCTATATTATATTATGCCCAAAATAGTATTTATAAATTTAGTTGATCAATCAATTTAAGTGAGTTGACCTGACATGGCTCTTAAGCAGGTAGGCTTACATGACTTGTAACTTATTTTTATTCCACCGCCATTATTTGATTAGATTCAAAAGACACAATTACCATGATAATACAAACTAGGTCTGCTTTTAACATAGTGCATCAATTCAATAAATACTTCTGCAAATCAGATATTAAAACAAAATCAGTACTTGAATGGGTTTTCACAGAAATACTCATGAACATAGCTGGTATGGTATACTGATGTAATTCAGTTGGAGGAAATATAGCAATTATGATAGTTATACTGAAACCAAACTAAAAGAATTGATGAAACTTATTTAATTGGTGTTGCTGCCTCCAGTAAGCATTGGCGACCATTTCATTCAACAAAATTTTATTTAATAGTGTTATTTACTTTGTACAAAAAAAAAATGTTTGGAAAGAAAATTGAACAAAATATATGATTTATTAAAAGCTCAAAATTTCATAATGTTGTTTCATATTTCTAGGTGATATCTGCCATTTTTGATGATAAAAATGAGTGAAAAATCAAGGTGTCAGTTTCCAATTTTTAGCACAATTTTCTTGATGCCCAACAAATAGTATTTTATGGTGATTTTTAATTAAATAAAAAAGGAATCCAAACCTGTAAGTGGATTTATGAGTTTTTCAGGGTAAAAGTTATCAAGGAATTGGTGTAAATGCAAGATCATCTGGCAAATAAATCTGGTTTGGTGGAATGTTCTCTGAAGATACCTATTCCATTGCTGTTGATTGATATGTTATGAAAAGAATTGTTTAAAAGTTTCTCATGTTTGCAAATCTTCAACTGTATTTAAAATCATATGCATCATTTGTTCAAAAATGAAATGCATTTATGCAGGGAAGCTTTCTAAACAATGAGGTCATGTTTTTTAATCCCCTTTTTTTGGAGGGGGGATAAGTTATCCAAATGTTTTATTTTTATTTTAGCAATGGTGGCCATATTTGATGCATGACCAGCATCATTTGTATAAATCCAAAAGGCATTCAAGTTAAGATACTTCTGTCAAATTTGATGCAGGACCAGCATCATTTGTATAAATCCAAATGGCCTTCAAGTTAAGATACTTCTGTCAAATTTGATGCAGCACCAGCATCATTTGTATAAATCCAAAAGGCCTTTAAGTTAAGATACTTCTGTCAAATTTGATGCATGACAAGCATCATTTGTATAAATCCAAAAGGCCTTCAAGTTAAGATACTTCTGTCAAATTTGATGCAGCACCAGCATCATTTGTATAAATCTAAAAGGCCTTCAAGTTAAGATACTTCTGTCAAATTTGATGCAGGACCAGCATCATTTATATAAATCCAAATGGCCTTCAAGTTAAGATACCTCTGTCAAATTTGCTGCAGCACCAACATCATTTATATAAATCTAAAAGGCCTTCAAGTTAAGATACTTCTGTCAAATTTGCTACAGGACCAGCATCATTTGTATAAATCCAAAAAGCCTTCAAGTTAAGATACTTCTGTCAAATTTGATGCATGACCAGCATCATTTGTATAAATCCAAAAGGCCTTCAAGTTAAGATACTTCTGTCAAATTTGATGCATGACCAGCATTATTGTATAAATTCAAATGGCATTCAAGTTAAGATACTTATGTCAAATTTGATGCATGACCAGCATCATTTGTATAAATCCAAAAGGCCTTCAAGTTAAGATACTTCTGTCAAATTTGATGCATGACCAGCATCATTTGTATAAATCCAAATGGCCTTTAAGTTAAGATACTTCTGTCAAATTTGATGCATGACCAGCATCTTTTTTTATAAATCCAAAAGGCCTTCAAGTTAAGATACTTCTGTCAAATTTGATGCATGACCAGCATCATTTGTATAAATCCAAAAGGCATTCAAGTTAAGATACTTCTGTCAAATTTGATGCAGGACCAGCATCATTTGTATAAATCCAAATGGCCTTTAAGTTAAGATACTTCTGTCAAATTTGATGCATGACCAGCATCTTTTTTTATAAATCCAAAAGGCCTTCAAGTTAAGATACTTCTGTCAAATTTGATGCATGACCAGCATCATTTGTATAAATCCAAAAGGCCTTCAAGTTAAGATACTTCTGTCAAATTTGATGCAGCACCAGCATCATTTGTATAAATCCAAAAGGCCTTCATGTTAAGATATTTGTCAAATTTGATCAAAAATTCTTTTATGTTGATTTTGGGAATGATTAAAATTTTTTTTTTTCTTTTTGTAGTAACAACACTTATTTGTTTATATCAAATTGGCATCATCTTTAAAAAAGAAAAGCAAAACAACACTTCAAGCCACAATGCTTTATTTTGTAAAATGTGGTCAAATTTTGTTGAATTACTTATATTTAAGCAATCATTTAAAAGATATTTTTCATTTTAGTGGTGGCAGCTACATCTGATGGCAAACTGGAAAGATCTGAATGCCAGAATGTTTTATGCCAAATTTAGCACATTCAATGTCCTATTTTAAGTAGTGGTGACCAGATCTAATAAGGGATCTGTATCACTTGTATAAACAGAAAAGCCATCTATGCCTGACTTCTTTCAACCAAATTTGCTCAAATTCTATTACATGCTTTTTTTAGATGAAGTCATTGAAAGGTTTTCTATTTGTAGCAATGGTGTAAATAGCATATGTGAATGGATGTTGCATGACAAAAGAAGATCAACACAATAAGATCATTTGAAAATGGGCCTAGTGACTAATATTGATACTGTCTTCTATTTCCTGTAATTTGTACAGTCATTAAGCTGAAATTTCACCAGCTGTAAAGATTGTCAGCAAGCTTAATTCAAATTACCTGACAGGTCATCTGTATGACCAGATTTTTCAGAGTGATTATCTTGCCGATCAGTCAGTGATTTTTCTGTGGCTGATGACAGTTCTGTACCAAGTGACAAATACTGCTGGGTGGTTGATACATCTGGTGACTTCTCGTCAGAGACACTATTTCCTGACCCTCGACTTGTTGCATCAGAGGCTACTCGTTCTCGTCTAGGTGGCAGAGGTGGTGGTTTCGTTTTTGGTAGAATGGGTGAATTTGGTAAATCTTCAGAACTTGTATTTGAGGCATGCGATATATCAATGGTTTTTTCATATCCTGAATCACCAGATGTATTTTTGAGGACGGGGATCTCGTACATGCTCTCTTCTTCCTCTGTTTCCTCCACATTTTTACTGCTGTAAACATAGTGTATATTAATTGTAAATACAATTTTGTTTATCTGACAATATAATCTCACAATTGGGTAACTTAAATTATGTACAATCATTTTATAAAAATGTAAATATAACAAAAATTTTAAATGGTTTGTCTTACACAAATGGTACATGATCTAAGAAAAAGAAATACAATGTAAACATTCTGGATATAATATACCTATATGTGACTAAAGCAATATATGCAATTCAGCTGGAGTGGGTTATCATACAGATTGGGGGCATGGTTCCTTCGATTAGCTTATCTCCTCCCTTTTGTGGGTGGCAATGGTGGAAAGAAAAGGAATTCTCCCATATGTAACCCCCAAATAAAAAAAAAAAAATTAAAGATAACTGTCGTACAAATAAATAATGGACCATATATCATGAAAAGCACTGACATTAATACAAATGTAATAAAACATTAGTACATGAACATGATATTTTGTGTATTATCACAATATTACATTACAACACCCTTTGAGATATTTATGGACAAATCATTTACTTCTCCATAAACAGGGCACATTTTTTGCACATCTTTACTACATGATGGAAAAGAACTTCTGTAACAATTGTTGTAAAAAATGTCTTCCAATTTATTAAAGATGATGAGTAAAAAGCAATGATAAAGGGACCAGTAATTTAATATTTTGGTGGGAACATGATTCTTATTGTAGAAAAAAAATATTTATGTCCCCAAAACAACTTGAAAAAAAGTAATGTTGATTTTGCATTAAACAGGAATTCATCAGATTAGTTAAAGAATTATCTTATGATAAAAAAGATCCTGGTTTTGAAATAAAAAGCAGGCCCACCCCCTTAAAAAAACCTTAAATGGTTTTCCCCTAATATCCAAAGTGAATCATTCACAGTAATTCAGTATGAACTATATTTGTCGCTATGTATTTGTTTTCAACAGTTTTAAATTTCAAAAAGGTGACTTTTGTGAAAGTAAACAAGATATAAGCTGACTGTTCTGAATCAGAGGCAGTTCAGTGTCATAAACTTATTTCTCTACCAGGATGAAATTTCACCTGTGCAGGTGTAATTAATGTGATTGTAAGCTGAGTTCTGCATGGTATCTGATGATACTGCATTCAAACAATGCACACCTCAGCTGCTTAAAGGTGTATTTAGCAATGTGAGAGAATAAAAAGAACCAGTTGTAATTCATTTGGCTTCTGCATGTTGGAACTTTACAATGTACCGATAAGTCAAATTGACTAATGGATAATTCATGTAATCCTAATGAGCTGTTGATCAAAATCTCTTTGATCACTGTATAATTATTACCTTTTATTTATGTATTAATTTCATAAAGAGGACAAAAAAGGGCCAGTATTATTAATATGTCTGTTGTTGGCTAGAATTCTTGCACAATCAAATTATTCAAAATAAGATTCCTTGCTTTAAAATGATGATTACCATATCTATTTCTTCTGTCCTTTTATGCTGAGTACCAAAACCATCTCTGATATTCCTAAGAAAACTCCAACTTACCAAATTTGGAAACAAATATTTCTTTCATATCATCATTTCCATGTCATATAGGACCAACCAGACACTGTAAAGAGTCTTTTAGTGAAAAATGATATGTCGGTCCATTCTGGAGAAAGAGCTATGACAAGCTTTTCAAGATGTCATCTTGGATGCCAGTTAAGCACCATCAATGATCAACAAAGCATCATTGGAAGTCATGCATGTTGATACAACCATACAGTTATATAGAGTAACAATAATAAGAGTTTTCATCTGTGGAGGTCATTTTGGATGTCCAAGTGGCATTATTTTCATGTTGAGACCACATTGGATGTCCGAGTGGCATTATTTTCATGTTGAGACCACATTGGATGTCCAAGTGGCATTATTTTCATGCTGACATCTGTTGAGACCACATTGGTTGTCCAAGTGGCAATTTTTTCATTCCGCCATCTGTTGAGACCACACTGGATGTCCAAGTGGCATTATTTTCATTCTGCCATCTGTTGAGACCACACTGGATGTCTGAGTGGCATTATTTTCATGTTGAGACCACATTGGATGTCCAAGTGGCATTATTTTCATGCTGACATATGTTGAGACCATATTGGATGTCCAAGTGGCATTATTTTCATGCTGCCATCTGTTGAGACCACATTGGATGTCCGAGTGGCATTATTTTCATTCTGCCATCTGTTGAGACCACACTGGATGTCTGAGTGGCATTATTTTCATGTTGAGACCACATTGGATGTCCAAGTGGCATTATTTTCATGCTGACATCTGTAGAGACCATATTGGATGTCCAAGTGGCATTATTTTCATGCTGCCATCTGTTGAGACCACATTGGATGTCCGAGTGGCATTATTTTCATTCTGCCATCTGTTGAGACCACACTGGATGTCTGAGTGGCATTATTTTCATGTTGAGACCACATTGGATGTCCAAGTGGCATTATTTTCATGCTGACATCTGTAGAGACCATATTGGATGTCCAAGTGGCATTATTTTCATGCTGCCATCTGTTGAGACCACATTGGATGTCCGAGTGGCATTATTTTCATTCTGCCATCTGTTGAGACCACACTGGATGTCTGAGTGGCATTATTTTCATGCTGACATCTGTGGAGGCCATACAGGATGCCCATTTTCATTGAGAACAAGCTAAACAACATAATAAGTCTTTTAAAGGAAACCCAATGTCAATATGACAATCCATCTGAGAGATGCAGAAACAACTAAGATTTTTAAGATGGCCGTACTTGTGGCAAGTGTTCTAGAGGTACCATTTTCATACAGAACCAACAAGACATTTAGATGTCAGTTTATGTAAAAAATGATTTTAGAAACAAGATTTTAGTTTTGAAACATGGAATACAGCAACAACTCATACAATTCTAAAATAATTATGACTTTACAAATTGTGTAATCCATCTATGTGTTACATGCTTCACTCAACATTTGTCTCTAAGTTTTATTGATGTTTATCCCATAATTCCTGATTATTTCTGAGATTAAATTCTAATACATACTTTTTAAAATAATTACGACTTTATTAAATTTCCATTCTGTTCACGAGGATGACTCATTGTTCAATGTTAATTATCTTGATTCCATGTAAGTAATGGATTTCATCACATATTCATAAAACCATGATGCAAGCAAAGTTTTCAGGACATGTATAGCAACTGTTGCATGACATGATAGTAATATAATTAATTGGGTCTCTGGATAAAGAAATGTTCCTTAGTTTCAATAAACAATTACTGATATTGTCAATTAAGATTAAAGCGATCACTAAAGATATCATTTAAAATCTTTATGATTTTCAACAGTGATTTTAATGATCATTGACCATGAAAATCACCACCAAGAACTTTATACACACTCATTGATAAGATTTTTTGTTTGGTGTACAAAATAATGGCAAAATAATGGCAGTGATTTTTAGTACTTTTTTTTGGGTGTAACCATTTTCAATTTGCTCGGAAATGGCTTTTACATACCATTTTTAAATTACAAGTACTCCTCTGTAATGAGTTTATAATGTGAGTGGAGACACTGACCCCACTTGAATTTTACTTACTGTAAAAAGAAACAATTACATGACATTTGTTTGGGGATGCTTGATACATAAAAAAAGACAAATTTTTCTCCGTTTCTATATTATAAATCTTATTTACAAACCACATGTAACTTACATGTGGTAAGTGAAATTGATTCCCTGGGAAATAAATCAAAAGTTCATAACAGATCTTAAGACACCTGAACTATGAAACTTACACTTCATACAAAACCATCACACATGAATGAACATAGATATGGGTAACTAACTGTAACATGAAAGGATTGACATAGATGCTTTTTACACCACATTTATCGAAATCGATATGCCCACAACAACATCTTGTAAAACAGACTGGAAAAGTTTGTATTAAAAATGCTCAGTTCAACAACATTCCCATCCTGTAATTTACCTTTACTAAACCCCACCTAGGTTTACCATGGAAGAAATACTGGTTGATAAAACTCATGCCACCAAGCTATTTAACTGATGGACTTAGAAAACTACACTCCAGGCACACCGTATACATAGGTTGACCCAGAAGTAAAAATCACAGTTGACTGCCAGTAGTGAAAAAACTTAACTTTTAGAATAAAGAACAGAACGTGGATTTTGAAATTTTGGCAACTGAAACTTTAGCCAGAGCTAATTTATAGAAAATTTTGACTTAATGTATATCGTTTTGTTTAGCTCAGTTTAAAATAACCTGTTGCCATTATTGACATGTTGTCATTGAGACTGGATAAATATGAGTATCAAGCCTGATGATAAAACTACTGTTTCATGTTTGAGACTGGTGTTTAAGTTTGAGACTGACTCAATCTGAGTTTAAGACCTGGTGTTAGAACAGACATTTTGTTTGAAATAAATTAAAAGAATCAAGTCCTTGTGTAAGCATTGACTTTTTGTGTCAGAAACTGATAAAATGCATGTTGTAGGTTTTGTAATAGCATACTAATTATGGGTTTAAGGCTAATTAAATGGGAGTTGCAGGCCTGGTATTAGTATTAGCACTGTAATCTGGACTGAAACATGGATTAAATGTCTTTATTGAGTCAACATCAGTATAACAGCCTAGTTACCATTTTTTTCTACAGGAAAAGGAAATATTTATCCACTGATCTGCCAAGACTGGTTTGAAGATCATTTTGTTACTACTAATGTAAACCAGAAGTAATTTTGTCAGTCTATATTTCCTGTATCAAACTGATATTTATTGACTAATAAATGAATTGGTACTCTACTGGCAAATGCTTTTCCCAAAGGGAATTAAGGATAAAACCATTACTTCCTTTAAAATGCTGAATGTTGAAACCATTTCTGACATTCTTCAGCAATAAGATTCTCAAATTAGCTGCTGTAGTGGATATACTGGATGTCAGATTGGCACCATTTTCATTGAGGACCATCTACTTTGAGAGTCATTTTCATTGAGGACCATCTACTTTGAGGGTCATTTTCATTGAGGACCATCTACTTTGAGGGCCATTTTCATTGAGGACCATCTACACTGAGAACCATATACACATTGTAAGAAGTATTTTGAAGGAAGCAATTTTCATTGAGGACCATCTACTTTGAGAGCCATTTTCATTGAGAACAATCTATACTGAGAACCATATACACATTGTAAGAAGTATGTTGAAGGAAGCATAATGTTGATATGACCACTCATCTAGGAGAAGTAACTATAACAAGATTCAAGATGGCCATTGTAGGGCCATAATAGAAGTCAGATAGGCACCATTTCATTTTCAACAATCAGAAATGTGATACCTATGTCTCACCTAAAATTTACAGGTTACATATCACTATAGGTGTCAAAAATTTTAGTCTGGGGGCACATCATCACAACTTTTGGCCTGCTGGCACTTCATTATAACTTTGGTTCTACATTATATATGTATTCCTGTTCTCCATGGCTACCTTGCAATGATAAACCACATCCCAACAGTTTTGGAATACTCATACTGAGCTCCATGATTGCCTTGCTATGGTGAATTGCACATCAATTAGTTTTGGAATACTCAGCTCCATGGCTACCTTGGTACGATGAACTGCACCAAAAATAGTTTTGAAATATTCAGTTCCATGGCTACCTTGCTATGATGAACCACACTACAAATAGTTTTGGAATACTCAGTTCCATGGCTACCTTGCTATGATGAACCATACCACAAATAGTTTTGAAATACTCAGTTCCATGGCTACCTTGCTATGATGAACCACACTACAAATAGTTTTGGAATACTCAGTTCCATGGCTACCTTGCTATGATGAACTGCATCAAAAGTAGTTTTGGAATACTCAGTTCCATGGCTACCTTGCTATGATGAACCACACCACAAATAGTTTTGGAATACTCAGTTACATGGCTACCTTGGTATGATGAACTGCACCAAAAAAAGTTTTGGAATACTCAGTTCCATGGCTACCTTGCTATGATGAACCACACTACAAATAGTTTTGGAATACTCAGTTCCATGGCTACCTTGCTATGATGAACCATACCACAAATAGTTTTGAAATACTCAGTTCCATGGCCACCTTGCTATGATGAACCACACTACAAATAGTTTTGGAATACTCAGTTCCATGGCTACCTTGCTATGATGAACTGCATCAAAAGTAGTTTTGGAATACTCAGTTCCATGGCTACCTTGCTATGATGAACTGCATCAAAAGTAGTTTTGGAATACTCAGTTCCATGGCTACCTTGGTATGATGAACCACACCACAAATAGTTTTGGAATACTCAGCTCCATGGCTACCTTGGTACGATGAACTGCACCAAAAATAGTTTTGAAATATTCAGTTCCATGGCTACCTTGCTATGATGAACCACACTACAAATAGTTTTGGAATACTCAGTTCCATGGCTACCTTGCTATGATGAACCATACCACAAATAGTTTTGAAATACTCAGTTCCATGGCCACCTTGCTATGATGAACCACACTACAAATAGTTTTGGAATACTCAGTTCCATGGCTACCTTGCTATGATGAACTGCATCAAAAGTAGTTTTGGAATACTCAGTTCCATGGCTACCTTGGTATGATGAACCACACGACAAATAGTTTTGGAATACTCAGTTACATGGCTACCTTGGTATGATGAACTGCACCAAAAAAAGTTTTGGAATACTCAGTTCCATGGCTACCTTGCTATGATGAACTGCATCAAAAGTAGTTTTGGAATATTTAGTTCCATGGCTACCTTGCTATGATGAACCACACCACAAATAGTTTTGGAATACTCAGTTCCATGACTACCTTGCTATGATGAACCACACCACAAATAGTTTTGGAAAACTCAGTTACATGGCTACCTTGGTATGATGAACTGCATCAAAAGTAGTTTTGGAATACTCAGTTCCATGGCTACCTTGCTATGATGAACCACACCAAAAGTAGTTTTGGAATACTCAGTTACATGGCTACCTTGGTATGATGAACTGCACCAAAAAAAGTTTTGGAATACTCAGTTCCATGGCTACCTTGCTATGATGAACTGCATCAAAAGTAGTTTTGAAATATTTAGTTCCATGGCTACCTTGCTATGATGAACCACCCCACAAATAGTTTTGGAATACTCAGTTCCATGACTACCTTGCTATGATGAACCACACCACAAATAGTTTTGGAAAACTCAGTTACATGGCTACCTTGGTATGATGAACTGCATCAAAAGTAGTTTTGAAATACTCAGTTCCATGGCTACCTTGCTATGATGAACCACACCAAAAGTAGTTTTGGAATACTCAGTTACATGGCTACCTTGGTATGATGAACTGCACCAAAAAAAAGTTTTGGAATACTCAGCTCCATGGCTACCTTTCTATGGTGAACCACACCAAAAACAGTTTTAGAATGATCAGCTTCATGGAAATTTTGCTATAGTGAACTACGCTACTAATAATTTTGGAATACTCAGCTCTATGGCTACTTTGCTAATGTGAACTGCTCTACAAATAGTCTTGGAAATCTCAGCTCCATAGTTACCTTGCTTTGGTGAACTGCACCACAAATAGCTTTTGAATAACACCTCAATGGTTACCTTGATAATGTGAGCCGCAATACAAATAAGTTTGGAATACTCAGCTCCATGGCTACCTTGCTATGATGAATGATACCACAAATAGCTTTTGGAATACTCAGCTCCATGGCTACCTTGCTATGGTGAACCTCACGACAATAGTTTTTAAATACTCATGTTGAGTTTACAACTTCACATTTTGCACAGGGTTTGAATTGTAAAGAAAAAAAATTCCCCAGGTTTCCTCACTATTTATACTGGCTATTTAAGAAAGACATTGTATATCTTGGGTATTGTTCAAATAACCTATAATTCCCTTTATTTTGGTGAATAATTGATGGGTGTAATATGGGTTATGGAGTATGCAGCTTTGTCTTACTCCAGATGTGCACCTTTCAAAAAAAGTGCTAGCTCCACTTGCTCATTTTCACTTCCTGAACTTCAGAGGCAAATTGTAAAATAAGAGCTATTTTATGTTTTATTTTATTTTTATATTTTATTGGTAAATCATTAATTGCACTTTCAGAAGCTGGTATCTCGTCTGGCAAAATTCATTTTCCCTATTTTAATAGCTGCTAGGGATAGTGTACTTTAGACAAATTCAGGCTGATTTTTGGAACACAAGGGAGCAGTAATTTTGGTTAGCAGCATGCTTAGATCATTTACAATTTCCAAAAGTACTATATCCAAAGAAATATCAGCCACATTACATCAAAGCAGCATTGAGGTATGCCAACATTCTCTCCACCGTTCGTGTTTTAAATGCAAACAACTTCACCTTACATATACCACTCTCTCAAAAGTACATAATAACTGGTGAGCCCCACGATTACCCTGCTATGGTGAACCACACCATAGTTCTGGAATACTTAGCTCCATGGTTAACATTGCTATGGTGAACTGAACTACAAATACCATGGCATATCAGATTTATATTTCTAAATGTGAACCCAGATCTGCTGTTACATAATGCACTAACAGATCTGGGCCTACTTCCAGTTTAATAAAACCAAGTCAGTGCCAATCTTTATTTGCCACTACAATGGGGCTGTTGGTGATGAATATTTCTGGTGTGGATATTCACTATCATGGTGGCGCAGTAGGCATTTCTCCATGATAAATAATAAACAAGCAAGCAACTATTTTAACCTACCAGCAAAACTGCAAGTTATTATTTCAGAATCATTTCAAGGCACTCTGCTTTAAAGCTAAGTAGTTTTCAACAAAATTAAAATGAATACATTTAGGTCCAAAATTTAAAAAATGCCATCTCTGTACAGACCCTATTGCTCATAACAATCTTACTACATTTTGAGACGTTGTTGTTGTTGTGGGGCTTAATGCCATTTTTCAGCACATGATGGGCTATACATGGCGGCCAGTATTAATGTTGGAGGAAGAAACCAAGAAATCCCTGGAAAGAACCACTGACCCATTTGCCAAATCTTAGACTTGACAAAGGTGAGATGGCAGTGATCATACTGGAGAGCACTTTAGACCACTTGACCACCTGGGGCCCCTATTTTTTTTTTTTGAGACATCATAGCTGTGTCTATGCATTGTGCATTGGGTGCATGTTATACATAGCCAAATATGGTAATAAACCTTAACCTTCCACCCAAAGGTACACAATCAAGGAGATATTAGAATGCAAATGTCACACCCAAAAGTACACATTCAATTGATATTACTATGCTAACCTCACACCCAAAAGTATACAGTCAAGGAGGTATTACTATGCCAACCTCACACCAAAAGTATACTGTCAAGGAGGTATTACTATGCTAACCTCACACCCAAAAGTACACATTCAATTTATATTACTATGCTAACCTCACACCCAAAAGTATACAGTCAAGGAGGTATTACTATGCCAACCTCACACCAAAAGTATACAGTCAAGGAGGTATTACTATGCTAACCTCACACCAAAAGTATACTGTCAAGGAGGAATTACTATGCTAACCTCATACCCAAAAGTATACTGTCAAGGAGGTATTACTATGCTAACCTCACACCAAAGTACACAGTCAAGTAGGTATTTATACTTTGTGTTCCAGAATTTTCTAAACACAAAAAAATATCTACTGGTAATTAAGAAGACCATTCCTATAAATACAGCTGGTTCCAAAACAATATCATTTCAATGTTGTGTATGTAAAGGTGCACCATTATTTATTTCAGTGTTTGTTATTGGCTGAAAAGGTTAAAGATAGAACAGGAGGGTTCAGCCAGGTCCCTTCTCCCTTGTCAGCGAAATCAGCAAGGTGTACTTTTGAATGTCAAAAATATGAGCAAGCTGATGTTTTTAAAAACTAAAACTTAAAACCTCCATGAAAAAACAATCCTGGATCTGCCACTTTTGCTGCAAATGCAGATCTATTCTATATGTACAGTTACATGAAACCATGCTGGCTGTTTGATTATTTTTACAGTTACATGAAGTCATCTTGGCCAAATGGTTATTTAGGTAAAGTTAGATGGAGCCACACTGGCTGAGTGGTTATATACAGTTACATGGAGCCACACTGGCTGAGTGGTTATTTAGGTAAAGTTACATGAAACCATGCTGGCTGTGTGATTATTCATGTAGAGTTACATGAAGTCATCTTGGCCAAGTGGTTATTTATGTCCAGTTACATGGATCCATATTTGGCTTAGTGGTTATATACAGTTACATGGAGCCACACTGGCTGAATAGTTATTTAGGTAAAGTTACATGAAATCATGCTAGCTGAGTGGTTATTTAGGTAAAGTTACATGAAATCATGCTAGCTGAGTGGTTATTTAGGTAAAGTTACATGAAATCATGCTAGCTGAGTGGTTATTTAGGTAAAGTTACATGAAATCATGCTAGCTGAGTGGTTATTTAGGTAAAGTTACATGAAATCATGCTAGCTGAGTGGTTATTTAGGTAAAGTTACATGAAATCATGCTAGCTGAGTGGTTATTTAGGTAAAGTTACATGAAATCATGCTAGCTGAGTGGTTATTTAGGTAAAGTTACATGAAATCATGCTAGCAGAGTGGTTATTTAGGTAGTTACATGAAATCATGCTAGCTGAGTGGTTATTTAGGTAGTTACATGAAATCATGCTAGCTGAGTGGTTATTTAGGTACAGTTACATGAAACCATGCTGGTGAAGTGGTATTTATGTACATGGAACGATGCTGGCTGAGTGGTCATCATGTTGGATGCATGTTCAGAAAGGTGCATTTTTGGATCCTGTCATTGGATCAATATCAATGAAGTGAGTTTCATTCCTTTTAGAAAACAAACACACCATATACAAGAATACAAGTACCCCCCCCACATGAAAACTAATAACCATGATGATACTATTATACTCTTGTAGTTTATACTCACTTGTAGGTCAGGTCCAAGACCCAAACAAGACACGGATCTGCCATCATATAATGCACTAGCTGATCTATGTTGATCTATGTTGTTTGTTTTACTAACTAATCCTATCAAACTACACAGTCCCAGATATGCCAGTGTATTATGAGAGGCAAATCTCGTTGCACTCAATTTGTATATGAGTATATAATGCATGCTTAATGACAGGATTAAGCAATACTTGTATGAAAAAACAGGACATTTTCATGCAAGAAAACTTTTACCTTTGATACCCCCTTTTAATAAATTTTACACAAATTATTATGGGATAGATACATGTAATATAAATAAATCTATAGTACTTCATGGAAAATCAATATCAGTCCTTGAGAAAGCAAATCCATTGTTTGTCTTTTGATCAAGCTGCAAAATTAAAGAGTTCTCACCTATTCGCTGTATTGTCAATATCATCATAAACTTTGACTTTATCCTGAAACAAACAAATAAAATGTTAGAAATTAATGTTTGACTAAGAAATAAGTATCAAGTATACTAATAAATATTTCAATAAAATGATCTATCCAGAACATGCAATCTATTACTGCAGATAAGTCATGAAAATATGTATTACACCTTTACCAAGTATTTATTAGAATCCTTTAATAAAAAGTCTTGGAGAACTAGCTAGTAAAAATATTTTCTTACAACATATCAAGTACAAACAACTGTTAAACCTTGGTAATTTTTCTCTACTTTTTTGGCACATAAATCAGTATATATTCAAAACTGTCTCTGATTTATATGTGCAAGTCTTCAGGCAAAGAAATAAAAATGTCTGGCTCCCCATTTTAATGGCCCCAACTCTAGAACTATTCATCATGTACAAGCAAACAAAATCAATACAATCTGAACTCCATATTTTTCATAACTGAAACAGTAACATTAGACTGAAAACTGTAACATGAGCTGGATTAAAAAAAAGTCATAAAAACAACGAACATTTACCAATTTCCAGCTACCCTATTTTATTCCACACCATTTACATAATCACACATTTATTATTTTGACATACCCACGAATCTTTAGTACTACAAATGCTAAAATGCGGACAATTAGGAGTATGTTAATTGGTATATAAGGAGGCGAATTCTCTTTAAACACCAGTTCATATAATACTAATTATTTAAATAATTTATATTAAAATTAAATGAGGTGAAGTTCAAAAGAAACTCCCTCATATAAAGAAAATTAACCTTCGCTTTAAAGTTTATGCTGCAATTTTGATCATTACACCCTGTTTTTTCTGTAAATGACTTCAATTAAGCAAAAAATTACAAAATTGGAAAAAATATTTTGTCAACTTCTACTTGAATAAACAACATATTTTGTTAGATTCAAAACTTCAAGAAACTATGACCAAGTTCAACAAATTCACATTCATCTATTCAACTGATCTTTCAAGCATGCAGAAGTCCCTATTCAAGTCCTTATTTATTGACATGTATAGTCTTACAAGTCCCTATTTATTGACATGTTAGGTCTTACAAGTACCCTCATTTATATGTTTAGTCTTTACAAGTCACCATTTATTTATGTGTAGTATTTACAAGTCACTATTTATTTGCATGTGTAGTCTTCTTGTATCATGCAGAACTCCACAATAAATACCACACATATATATATATATATATATATATATATATATATATATATATATATATATATATATATATATATATACACACATATATATATACACACATATATATACACACACACACACACACACACACACACACACACACACACACACACATACTTGCTTATAAGTCAACTCAAACTGCAATGACAAAGACCCTGATCTGCCATATCATGATGTGCATGCAGATCAGGGTCTGTGTTATTTTTTTCTACTGATTACTCCTAAACACTGTACTGAATCTGATCAACTGGTGCATTATATGATAGCATTTTGGGTCTATACATTTTGCAGTTGGACTCAACTTAAACGTGATTATATATGGTACATATACATATAATTTATACATAATCTGTCTTTGAACAGTCATCCATCTCTGAAACTACTGTGGCATTTTTCAATATTTCCTATTCCTTTCAAATGTCAAATAAGATTTGACTACAAATGAAAATTTGGAACTGATGATATACTGATGACAACATCAATGCACTGTTTTGTGAAATATGAAACTTATATACATGCATTGACTTCACAAAAATGATCATCCATTTTCATTGTCATATTCATCAACATCCAAGAAAATGTACCTTAATTTTAAAGGGTCAGTTGTCACTTCCAGTCTGCTGCAGTAATTACATCTATTTATATGATGTATGAAGACTGATAACCAGTCTGGATTGTGTTACTGAAACTGATAACCAGTCTTGCTTGTGTTACTGAGTTGGACATTCACTCCTCCAGAATCATCTAAAAATGATTTCTTTAATTAAAGAAACATGAAAAGGAGTGTTTGTATTCAGTTTTCAGACTCCTCTGGGTGCCAACATATTTAAATTTCTAATCCTTACCTATTTTATAGAATGTACTGGATTACATTTCTTTAAATTAGGTCAAATACTATTTTTCTAATTTTACTGCATCTGCCTTAAACAGTGACAATAATTACAATTTAAAATTCTGTCTGAGTGCAATTAACTGCATTTTCAGCAATTTTTAAACAGAAGCTTGACCAAAAAACCCAATAAAAACAACTGAGAAAAAATTTTGTTTTGCAGGAGTATGATCTATTTTTCTAATAGAGTAATTATGTATAAATTTGTATGTACATGACAAAACTCTAATTCTAACCATCTTAAGAAAAGGAATGAGGTATAGTTTTAACAGCTCTGTTCAAATGTGTTACCTTTTCTACATCTTTGTATATTTTTATGCTTATTCAACTTAATATATAAACACTGGTTAGTCCACAATAATATAATCCTGAAGGAGAAAACCTAACAATCCCATAAAATGAATATCTATACATTTGACCCCAACAAGTGCAAAGCCCTTGATAATAGAAGCAGTCACTGGCCTTTGTAGCTCTATTCTGAGCACTTCAAAAGCCATTGTTACAAATCTGGTAAATACAATGTTTGCTCAATGGATCTACACAATTGTAAAGGCAATGTTCTTTCAGTTCTAAGGGATAGGATTATAATCTTCACTTCCCAGTCTATCCAGAAAATTTGGCTGAAGTCTGTTCTGAAATTTTGGTGTCAGTCTAATTTAGTCCTCATATAAAGAATGATTCATGAGTCAGTAGATGGGTAGTGTAACTTTAAGACATCTTTGTGCAAAATTATCTACAAAAGGTTTGTACTGAGACTTCAGATGTCAAAGAAGTTTAAATATCTTACAAACAGAATAAAGTCAGTGGAAATAGTCAGGACAGCAGATGATAATATGGCTACAGGTAAAATACTGGGTTTTGATTCCAGGTCATAGCCAGTAGTAATGTCTCAGAGTAAAGAGCCCTGGAGAACAATTTGTTGTTTTATGGTTACCAATGGCAAAGCAATGCAAACATATCTTTCTTTTTCTTTGATGGAAACAGAAATTGTTGATTTATATATTCTTGAAAAATCCATTGCCCTTATATAAATGAACTTCAAACTTTTCTATTTGAAAAAGATTTCAATCTGTGAGATTAATGTATTTATTTCCTGTTAGTCTGGACCCTTTCCAGTTCCACCTCCTTTACTTTGGACTACCATTAACAAGTCTACATATGACAATAAAACAAATTGTGGCATGATCAGATTAAAACCATGAGATATTGGTCATAGTAACCTATTTTTCACTGACAAATGTTATACTCTTCATGTAGTATTTAGACACCAAGTCAGTGTTGAAACTAATGAACAGCAGGACAGTTAGACTATAAATGATTCATTGTGCAGATTTATAAAAAGCAAGACTTGTTTGTGTTGTTGCTTGCACAGTTCTTGGAGCTCAAATTTTAAATAAAGCCTTCTGAAGAAAAATCATCTCTGTAATTGAAGCTTGATTTACATGGCTGCTTGCCTCAAAGCTCATCTGTTTTGACCAATCAGATCAGCTTGGCTATCAGTGATTATAGAGAACACAGCAAATTTATTTACTATAACAATGGCTGCAGTTGGTGCATTTTACATCTGTCTGAATACCAAGGGCAAGGCAAATGATTTAAAGGATATTCTACATAGAGCATGATAACAACAAAAAACTCTTACACTATAATAAAAAATCAATATGACAGGAAATTTAATAATCCATCTCTATCTATCCTCATAAATCACTGACAACTGTTGGGAAGGCATGGGACATGAGCCATGTCAACAAAACATTTTGGTACAAGTATAGATAATGAATCTAAACTTATAGCATCTGCTTACCAAAATAGAGATTTGTTTTCTGTCTTATTTTTATATAAACAAAATCTACTGTGCAAGCTGAAAGGCATGGTTACCATTCCAACATGAGCAGAATCTGAACAGTTATAAGAATGTAATATTTTTTATTCTGTATTATGCCTTCAGTTTGTCATGGAAAACCCCATTCATGATGACTGCTTGCAAAATTGAAAACTCATGATATTTTAATCTGAGACAAACAATTCAAAACTTAAAAAATTTATTATTATTTGGTCAATTTGCATTTTCTCATGCTACTCTGTGTTGAATATTCATCCTCATGAATGGGTCATTATATATTAATATACATGCCCTGCCTAAATTGTCCAATTTTTACTGAATTAATAGTTAAAAATGATTCAAATTTCCAAGGGCTGAAGATCTTAAACTTTTTACATATACTCAAAGATAATGATTAGTGAATTTGTTCTCCAAAGGTCACATCATGGATGACTAACAGCAAGTCATAAATTGCTTATGGCTTCCCAAGGTCTCGTGTACTTTTTGTTGAGAGTAATATTTGTTTCACATGAGTTCATTGTGATTTATTAAAACTGTACAAATTTATCTCTTTTTCAAACTATAATGATACAGAAATTTCACATAATTTTAATTAGAATCTTTGTCTAAGTTCACAGTACTATGATACACTGAGGAAACAAGTAACATCAGATTGATGACATCATAATGTAATGGTCTTGTAATTTTGATTATCACAATAAGCTATGATTTTACATAACCTGATTCTTTTTATAAACATAAAGAATATAAACATATATCAGATTTATCTGTCAGATAAAGTGCATGCCCTGTTCTCTGTATGGCTTGCATTATGGGTCAGTGACACTTCAATCTCTGCCCATCACCTTAGTAAACAAATCTATATGCTATCCAGTCTACTTGTTAACTTTCCTCTAATTGTGACAATTACCCCCTCCCTCCTTCCCCCACACTAAGAATTTAGTATTCCTTATAACCATAATGTTGAAAGTTTACTTGTTTCAACAAACTAAAAATCTGGATCAATATTTTAAAAGAAATTTGTTGGGGATTATATTTGTCATGTTGAATGTAGGCAAAAAAGAACAAAACAATCACACCATAGATAAAAGTTTAAAAAAATATTAACAGGAACTTAATACTGAGAAAGAAATTACTGATAGAAAACATATAAAGAAAATACAGATAGAAAACACATGCACACATATACATACATACATACATACATACATACATACAAACATACCATACATACATACACACATACACATACATACATACACACACATACATACATACATACATACATACATACATACATACATACATACATACATACATACATACATACATACACACATACACACACATACATACATACATACATACATACATACATACATACATACATACATACATACATACATACATACATACATACATACATACATACACACACATATATTGATAAGAATGCCATAATGCACATATAAATTCATAGACACACCAGTAGGCAGTGATTGTTCTTTATTTGTGTTGGTGATAATTGGAAGTTAATTATTGTGGAGTATTATCTCTATTTGGATTTTTACAGACACCCTTGCCTATTACTGGTGCATGGAAGAATTAATTAATTATGCCTGAAACCTTTCCCTAGAAACCATTCCCTTCATACCACATGTTTCTGAAATCTGACTTGAAATTTATCAATCTTTGTCAAGTACATGTATTTGGCTCACATCTTTCATCAAAACTCAATAGCAAAGTTTCACCTAAGCTAAATCTTTCCATATTTACAGGTATATTTCATAGGAGAAAAGTTGCTCAAGACACGGTTGTTGATTATTTGGGACACTGTCAAAACCAATTCAAGTTCTGCAAATCTAACAAGTTACTTAGACCAAATAGTAGTTTATATCTTTAAAAAAATGGGATCTGAAGACATACATTTTAAGTGTGCACCTACATGGGGTGCAGTGCTTTTCAGGAAAACGCCATGAGACAGAGTAAGATGACATGAATAATACTTGTTGTACAAAACCAATTTATTTTTTTGTTGGCTGGCTTTGTTTGCTTAGAAACTCAATATTTTAAAATGAAAGCTGTACAAAAATTAGTTTCAAGTATGTTACAGGTAACTTTACCTAACAACTCATTAAAGATGGACCCTTTATCTTGAGTAAGTATTTACCCAAGTTAAGAATGTGTACCATTATAAACAACTGAACTGCTATATCATCAAATAAGAGACACACCCAAGTCTCACACACAGTTAGAGAAAAACGGTAAGCTCAGCTCAGACTTTTAAGTGACTGCTGAAGAAAAAAAAAAATTTTGCTTAATCTTAAGGACTCATGGTACAAATCAGATAGAAAAAGGGAAACCTGAGTCTAGATATGGGTCAACATAAAATAGAAAATATATGGGTGTTACTGGCTATGATTGGTCAATAATTAAAAAGAAAAATGTTAGCAAAAAATTTTTTTTGAATGCTTATCCTATTTGCAACTGAAGAAAAATAAAATAGAGACAATGTTCTATTGATGGAATTTCAGTCCTTTTATAGACTGGAATTTAGAACTTCTTCCTGATTTCTTACAGATGGAACTGAAAAAAAGTTTCAATCATGTAAAACAAACAATGCCGCAGGACACGTGGTTTTCTACACAGAGAAGCTTGCATCAGCAATGCATCTATACTGAGAACAATAAGTTTTAACTTGAGAAATAAATATAAGGTTACTGAATTTTGAATATCATGATATTTCTATAGGCATACTGTGTGATTCGGATCAGGACCATGAATTCAAGACTGTTTTGTTTTAGGGAAGCTATTAACAAAAGGTAATGATTCCAGGAATAAATATTTCAAATTAGCAGTGATAATTTAAGTAGCTATAATGATAATGTTCTTAAAATCTTTGTTGATATGTTTATGTAGGGTTACTAATGTGAACAAAATGTAAGTGTAACAATGTGAAAAAATGACTGGCTTGGAGTACAAAGTTGATATATTTATGTAGGGTTAATAGTGTGAAACAAAACAAGTGACTGACCTGGAGTACAGAGTTCATATATTTAAGTCTGCTTACTAACAGGGTGTTGAACCTTGAGTGTGGGATACATTGTGTCCTATTTTCCCCAAATCTCCACCCCTGTGTGCCTATTGTTCATGTATTGTTTGTTTGTTCACCAGGAGATAAAATATCCACTTATTACTTAAATAGACAATTGACATCCATTTTAAAACAACATACTTCACAATCAAAACATCCAAAATTCATGATGGTCCACCAAGCTGCAGAGTAAAATCTTTATTAGCTGCTTGAGCAACACATTTTCACAGCTTTGGTGATGATGTTGTTGTTGTTATTGGGCTTAATGCCATTTTTCAGGACACGATAGGCTATTCATGTCGGCCAGTATTAATGGTGGAGGAAGAAACTGGGAAATCACTGGAAAGAACCACCGACCCACGACCCACGAGAAGCTACTGGCAAGCTTTCTCACATATCCACATTCTCGGAATTCTAGATTCGAACTCATGAAGACAGAGGTGAGATGGCAGTGATCCATAACGGACAGCGATTTAGACCACTCAGCCACTCGGGGCCCCTCTTTGGTGATGAAGATTTAATTTTATTTCAATTGCATTAACAAAAAGTTGGATTAAATTTTATGCAAAAATTATGAATTAATATGTTACAAATAGTGACAGCTAATGGTAGATAATGAGTGAAAGCTGAAGTTAAATGGAAAAAAGATCAGATATGGAAAGAATCCAGAGGGAAGCTCATTTCAGTTTAACCAAACATTCAGTTATGTTAATGTGAATGTCCAAGGATGTGATTACAATTTTTAACTTAGCTTTAACAATTTTTCAGTCATATTGATACAATGTCTGCAGTGTGGCAGTTTATAGTGATGTCTAGCATTGGGGCATCATGCTGCATACATGTAGCATGATGTCCCACCAAGTCACATTATCCTGACACCAGGATGACCAGTCCTAACACTAACCTCTTAAAGCTGAGTGTAAATCGAGGCAGCTGTAAATACAATTTTTGTAGGTCTTTGGTATGACTTGATGTCCAAGGAAAAGATGAGAATACTGAACAGACAACAAAGTTAAGGTGGCAGAATTGTGGAAGAAAATGAGAATATCTAATGTTATTTAGCACTCACAGTGCATTAAGTACTCCTATTAATTTTCTTTGTCACTTTAAAATGTGGAGTGTCTCCATAAGTGATGTTATGACAAACTGAAAGCAATGTAAATGTATGAAAATGTGCGAGTCACAGCATATGGCACCAGCAACAGTGTTAAAACAAACATTGTGGCATAAATTGAATGCAATTTCTTACTGTGAATGGGACTTCTCTGGTTGCCTAAGTGGTTATAGCATCCACCTCAAATGTGGGAGATCACAGGTTCAAACCCCAGCCAAATCATACCAAAAACTTATAAAAATGGTATTAGCAGCTGCTATACTAGGCATTCAACATTAAGAGGTTAGTGTTGGGACTGGTCAGCATGGTGTCAGGATGATATGACTGTGTGGGACATTATGTTACATGTCTACAGCATGATGCACCAGTGCTAGACATCAATATAAACTTCCACACTGCATTCCTCATACAGAAATTTTTTTAAAGCTACACACATACACTTACACACACATACACACACACACACACACTATGAATGGTGTTAAAATGAATGGACATAGATTGAGAATCATCTGTGCTAACTCTTTAAAACAATGTACTTTTAATATACCTGTAATCAAGCATGGGGTCAATTACAGGTGTTCATTACAATTATGATTATGATTATACATTGTTTGGCACTGACGATTATGATTACACTTTATCTGCAACCATGATTACAATTAGAAAGGGTTGATTATGATGATTGCTTTGTATTGGCTTGTTACCCTTATTTGTTCTTGCAAGATATCATACATTGTAAAACTGAAAAACAAAAACTTTATGTGAATGTTTAGTGGCATTTATTTACTGTACAAATTAATCTTTTGCTTATTATTCTTACAATCATTAGAAATATAATCAGTAATTCTTTGCAATCATGATTACAATATGTGATTACACCACCAATAAAGAACAATGACAATTTCGATTATAGAGCTTCTGAAATTATTGATTAAGATTATAGCTCACACTGTGATTGACTGCAATTGATTATGATCATGCCTACCTAGTACCTAGTCTAAACAGTCTCAATGCAAATCATCAATATGAATCATGTATATATTCATTTTGTAAATTATTGTACATATCTTATAGTACTGTAAACAACATCAATATTTCTTATAACTTTATTGTCTTAAGACACCCAACGTGTAAAAAATATTCCTCATATAAATGTAATTGTAGAAGTCTTCATGGAAGACTGGTCAATTTACCAAATAGGCTTTTAATAAAAATATTATTATTATTATTATTATTATTATTATTATTATTATTATTATTATTATTATTATTATTATTAACAACTTTCAGCAAAATTCAAACTGATATATTACAAAAATGAGACTTGGTTGAGGGTGGGGAAGCCCCACTCTTAATTTGCAATGTATTACTAAAGTCATTATTGTCTAAAGTTGTATAACAAAATTCCATGAAAATTCTTCCAACCTCACTGATATAACTTGACTATAGCAGCTACAGCTGTCCTTTTTAATTATCAAGTCTGTCCATTTTATTTATTAAGTATGTCCTTTTTATTTATTAAGTCTGTCCTTTTTATTTATAATACTGTATTCGCTCACATGGAAGGCAAACTGTACAGACACATATCTGCCATGGCATACTGTAGCAGATCTGTCTATGCAATTTTGTTGGGGTGGGGTGGGGGTGGGGTGGGGTGGGGGTGGGCAATCACAACCTTATGAAATACAGACCCTGATCTGATACATTATGCAACAAAAGATCAGAGTCTACATTATTTGCTGTTGGACTTGACTTAAATGGGAGCATAATGGGTAGCTAAACATTAGGCATTTCATTTTTTTTCTCTCAACATACCAAGTTAGAGTTTGAATACAAATATACAGGTAAGAACCAGTGTATAGACAGGCAAATATGAAACTGTAAACCAACTGTTACTGGAGTCTAAAACAATTTGGCAGTAAGATAAAAAAAAGGCATGCCTGATTAGTGAACACCTCCTGTAATCTGAAGTGTCTGGTATCCAGTGACAGAGTTATCTATCCTGCAAGCTTAATGGAATAATACTGTTATCAGAAATTACAAAACTAGGACAAAATTATCTCCTCTATTTTACTTTTTGTTCTATGGAATGTCTTCCAATTTACCACAAAACAATTGCAGTTACAATTACCATCTTAAAGGAATCACACAAAACATCCTATACAGAAGATGTAAAGCTGCATTGAAATTTTTATTTACAAGGAACTATTTTGCTCATAATAATTGTTAAGACCTAATTAATTGAATAATAACTGCTCCGGTGGCCTAGTGGTTAGAGCATCTGCCTCAGATGTGGGAGATCATGGGTTCGATCCCCGGTCGAGTCATACCAAAGACATAAAGACTTAAAAAAATTGTACTAACAGCTTCCTTGCTTGATGCTCAGCATTAAGATTTTAGTGTTAGGACTGGTCGACCTGGTGTCAAGATAATGTGACTGGGTGGGACATCATGCTACATGTCTTCGGCATGATGCCCCAGTGCTAGACATCACTATAAATTGCCACACTGCAGACATTGTAGTGATATGACTGACAAGATGTTGTTGTTGTTGGGCTTAACGCCATTTTTCAGCACACGATAGGCTATTCATGGCAGCCAGTATTAATGGTGGAAGAAGAAACCAGGAAATCACCGGAAAGAACCACTGACCCATGAGAAGCTACTGGCAAGCTTTCTCACATATCCACATTCACCGAATCCTAGACTTGAACGCACGAAGACAGAGGTGAGATGGCAGTGATCCGTAAGGGACAGCACTTTAGACCACTCGGCCACTAGGGGCCCCTGACAAGGTGTAAAAGTTATGTTAAAAATCATAATCACATCACACATATATTACACACACACACACACACACACACACACAAGACTGACCATGCATATATGGCAGTGGTGGCAAAGCCTGTCATCAATTGACACTAGTGGCAAGTTGGTCATGAAAGTTTGGCTATATATTTACATGGTATGGCAAATTTTATTTCTCATTTGCCATACCTGTGGCTACATTGAAAAATCTGTTGTCCACCAAGGATATAGTGTATCCAATAACAAGAATTACCTGATAAAGTTTAACTGCTTTTCAACGAAAATCTGAATTTCATGGATTACTGTGTGCTTTTTTTTTATGATGCACATTCCCCCAAACCTAGTAAGCCTAATTTACCTGTGGTCAAAACTCAATCTATTACATATTGTGCTCATTCCTCCCACTCAGATTGTAACCTAGTGGTCAAAACTCAATCTACTGTATATCAATCCTCCTGTTATACCCACCCACTCTGACCTTAACTCATGAATCCTCCTGTTATACCGCTCCCCACTCTGATCATAACCCATCAATCCTCCAGTTATACCCCCCCAACTCTGATTGTAATGCATCAATTCTCCTTTCATACCCCTGTTGATTGTGATTTGTAACTCGTTATACCCCCCTACCCCCACTCTGATCATAACCCATCAATCATCCAGTTATACACCCAACTCTGATTGTAACTTATCAATCCTCCAGTTATACCCACCACTCTGATCATAATCCATCAATCCTCCAGTTATACCCACCACTCTTATCATAATCCATCAATCATCCAGTTATACCCACCACTCTGATCATAATCCATCAATCATCCAGTTATACCCACTACTCTGATCATAATCCATCAATCCTCCAGTTATACCCACAACTCTGATCATAATCCATCAATCATCCAGTTATACCCACCACTCTGATCATAATCCATCAATCATCCAGTTATACCCACCACTCTGATCATAATCCATCAATCCTCCAGTTATACCCACCACTCTGATCATAATCCATCAATCATCCAGTTATACCCACCACTCTGATCATAATCCATCAATCATCCAGTTATACCCACCACTCTGATCATAATCCATCAATCATCCAGTTATACCCACCACTCTGATCATAATCCATCAATCCTCCAGTTATACCCACCACTCTGATCATAATCCATCAATCATCCAGTTATACCCACCACTCTGATCATAATCCATCAATCATCCAGTTATACCCACCACTCTGATCATAATCCATCAATCATCCAGTTATACCCACCACTCTGATCATAATCCATCAATCATTCAGTTATACCCACCACTCTGATCATAATCCATCAATCATCCAGTTATACCCACCACTCTGATCATAATCCATCAATCATCCAGTTATACCCACCACTCTGACCAATATCCATCAATCATCCAGTTATACCCACACTCTGATCATAATCCATCAATCATCTAGTTATACCCACCACTCTGATCATAATCCATCAATCATCCAGTTATACCCACCACTATGATCATAATGGTCAATCCTATTATCCTCCTCTCTGATTGTAACCCATCAATCTCCTGTTATACACCCCACTATAATCACAACCCATCACTCCAATTGTGACACCCCCACCCCATGGTGATGCTGAATTTAGATTGTGAACCCAGTGTTTACAAAATCAATTCAATCTCAAACTTGCTGAACCCCAACCCCCAATCCAGATCATAACCAAGCGGCCATGACTCATAATCTGTACCCCCAACCCCCAATCCAGATCATAACCCAGCGACCATGACTCATAATCTGTACCCCCCAACCCCCAATCCAGATCATAACCCAGTGACCATGACTCATAATCTGTACTCCCAACCCAACATCAAGATCATAACCAATGAGTGGCCATAACTCATAATCTGTACCCCAACCCCCAATCCAGATCATAACCCAGTGACCATGACTCATAACCTGTACCCCAACCCCCAATCCAGATCAATAACCAGTGGCCATGACTCATTATCTGTACCCACAACCCCCAATCCAGATCATAACCCAGTGGCCATGACTCATAATCTGTACCCACAACACCCAATCCAGATCATAACCCAGTGGCTATGACTTATAATCTGTACCCACAACTCCCAATCCAGATCATAACCCAGTGCCCATGACTCATAATCTTTACCCCAATCCAGATCATAACCCAGTGGGCATGACTCATAATATATTGCATACAAATCCTTCTGCTAAAACTGCATCTATGTAATATTTAGTTGAATATTCCAAAACATCACTGCAATTTTTGTATTTGACTTTAAACCCTCCCCCTTCACACAGAATAAGAGAGGGGACAAAAATTGACATTCGTCTTTAATATTCTTATCATATGGGCAAAGAGAACATCACAATATTCACTACACTAAACTGATCATGACACAATGTGGGTTACCTTCCATTCAAAGAATAATGCCACTGCCAGTCACAAGTTGGTGGTAAAGTGCCATCCAGAGAAAACCTTGTGCTTTGATACACTGCATGACAGTCAATGGTATATGGCATCTGGTGAGGTCTTTTCTCTGCAAATGATCTTAGTGCAGAATGTGAAGATTTGACTTAAAATGCTGGAGGAATAAGTCAGGAATCTACACAAATAGGGCATAGGGCTGATAACTTAAAATACTGCATGTTGCAGATGTTACTTCATGACAATAATGTAAATGAAGCACATCTAAACCACTGCTAATAATCTGTTTTTTATTTCCTGTTTATGAGCTGTTGAAAGTTTATGATTAGAGAGGATCCTGCCAATGTGTTGTTTTGATGACTAAGGATTAGATGGCTAAGGAGTTGAAACAGTTTTTTTTGCCAGTGATGCAATCTGAACGAGTATGATTTGTTAGGAATGTGTAAACCGACCGGTGGGGGGGGAGAATATACAAATATAGAGTTTAAAGAAAGAAAGTTGTGTATATTAACTTGATAAACCTAATCTCAATATGCAAGCTAGAGAAAAGAGATTGAAAATTTATACAGATTATCAAAACTTGCATAGAATAATAACCCATTCATAATAGGGCAAGAAAACTAAGTCCTGCCTTCTGTCTGTACAGTGAAATAATCATATGCCATTAAAGCAAGGTAAACTACTCTAAATATTTTCATGCTGAAGAAAAGATGGAGCTGTTGGTAATAAAAATTTAGAAACTTATAATTTCCAGTTCAGCACTCGATTTAGATTTTTAATATAATGCATTAACCATTTTTCTGATGCTATTGTCTCTAGATTCCCATCTTCAAACTGAACAAGATGTTTTAAAAAAAGTATGGAATAATTTGATTGATTAGTACCTAAATAAAGAACTTACAATAGCAAGATTTGTTTCATCAGCACTGGAGGCAAGACATCTGGATATTTCGCGCTGGTAGGCAGCAAAATCTTCTTCCTCGAGCTCTGGAATACTATCATGTTTGGAGTTTGATTTCTGGGATAAGACAGCCGAAGAATCCTTTACTGGCGAAAGACTTATTCCAAAATCTGGAAAACATTCAAAAAAGACTTTTAAATGAAACCATCTGCATTAATTGGCAGAAAGAAAATAAAACTGGAGAAAAGATTTCTAACATTTTTGGAGTGTTTTAAGAAATGTCTGAATTTTGAAACACTTTATATGATTGTTATTTGCATCAATCATCTTATGAATTGCAAATTACATATGTCTATAAAGGACACTCCATGTTCAGCAGGTGTCCTTTGTATAGAGGTAAAATGAAAAAAAAATATTAACAAATGGGACTCATAAATATTGTCTTCAGTGGGTATATGTTCTTTGAATATATCTGAGTCTACATTGCTTGAAATCATCAGTTGAATAAACACCCTAATCTACCAGTTCATTTTGTGAACAAAGTTAAGAGCACAGAGTATTGGAACCAGACTAAAGAGCACTGGCATGAAAGTATACACTATGCAAGCTAGAATATACATTGTGTAGACTGGAGTATACAATGATCTCATATGGCCATACATTTTACTGTACATTAATTACAATGATGCATCTGCTGTACAGAAATATAAATTTAACTGGAGGTACACTGTGACGAAAAGCCATAAAGAAGACCTAAGTGTGTGAATCACCCTATTTAAATACATCTTGCATTCAGCTTGATTATGTGGCTGTAAGATTGATTAAAGATTGAATAATAGATGTAACTGAAATCTCAACTCTTAAATAAACTACTGGTGCATATGTTCCAGGTCTGAATCTTTGAGTTTTAGAATCATGCATCTCTTTAGTGTCATGCTAAATTTATCACATCATGTTCTTTATACTTCATATATTATTATAGATAAACAGTTAGAAAGCCTCAAGGTAGATTAGTTCTGTAACTAATTGAGTTACCTTCTCTACATAAAATCATTATCATTATCATTATTAATTTTCTTATTCTTATTATAATTATTATTAACTGCATCATAAACCTTACTAAAGGACAGAGTCAATTTATAAATTTTTGAATTTTAAATATCACACTCTCTAATCTGCTGAAATGTAACTGTTGCTAGGTTGACACAGTTTGTCTCCAATGGTATGACACTATACTCCCATCCCCTTGGCATTATGTATGCTTTTATGTCCTGATATATCAATTAACACTAATGAACCAATCAATAAATCAATCAATATAGGTAAATGGACAGCACAAAATATGCAAATAAAGTATTACCTTCTGTCTGGTTAGTAACTGATTCCTGATAAATTCTATGTTGGCACAGGACATTTCAAAATGGATGCCAGATTTTGAGCATCCACCCAGTACCAGATTTACCATTGTGCTTAGGTGTGCTTAAGCATAGGGCCCCATGTTGGTCAGGGGGTCAATCTTCTTGGCAAAAAAATAATTTACAATGAATGTTTCATTGTAAGTGGCCTCATAACTTAACTAGTATCCTGTCTTATTTGTCCTAAATCCCGAACTGCACCCACCCCATACTAAGAGGTACAATTATACAGAAAAGGGCTCCAATATTAAATTTTCCATTCTAGATTTAACTTTTATTTAATGTTATTCATTATCCATCAAAAACTTGTATTTTCTTTCATTGTTCCCCATTTTCTCCTAAATTTCCATTTCAGCAAATAAAAGTTTGATTTTCTGCATAATTCTTTGTGAAGAATTGTTGTCCCTTATGTCATTGATAAAACCTCAAAAATACATTCCACATTATGTCAGTACCTTCAAGGTCTCAAATTTCCTTTTGAAAATGTCAGTGGTCTGGAACTGAACCTGAGTACCACAAATGGCATATGATACACACATTTCATGACCTTTTTTCACCTAATGATCTTGACCTTTGTGTGGGCTTGTCTTTAGTATGAATCACTGATAAGGTGTGGGCATGCATAACATTTCTTCAAGATGTTAAGAAGTGACAACTTGCATTATAAGGAAAAAGTCCACTGGCTTGTCTCTTATTTGTTACCTTGACCTTGAGGCAGTTTTGACAGTAATTGAGATACTTTCAATACAAAAATTTAGATAAATTTAAATTTTTTTTTTTGGTTTATGACTTTGACTGAGGCAGGGATTGTGGTTATGGAATGTTATACTAAGTCTGGTTATGATACAACTGTTTTAGTTACACTTAAATCTTTTCAATGGCTCTGACATAATGCTGATATGATATACAGCAATATGTGGCTATTTTCTGTTGATCTTGAAAAAGCTGAAATTTAGTTTGGGCATACATAATTTTACAAGTTATTTTCCATGGGCAAAACCCAAAAATTCTGAGAGAGAAAATCTGATGTGGGTGGGAATGGGAGGGAGGTGTTGTATGCCCATCCTCTTCAGCACCTTCATATTTTATGTGCATTCTGTCTGAAACTCAACTGGTTTCAATCCATTTTTTGGACCATTATAATAATAAATAATCACTCAATCTGTGCTTTGAGGACCTGGTTTCTCAAGACAGATGGTCTTTCACAGAAGTGGTCTTTCAAGAGAGGATTTATTGTATTAATACAAGTAGTCTACAAAGTAATAGTCATTCAAAAGTGACAAATGACCAAGGTCAAGACAAATATTCAACATGATATTATATCAATATCTCTTGCTTAAGTTTAACTTTCACTTCTATCTCCCTCTGTGTCTATCTGTCGCTTTCTCTCTATTTAAAAACTAATATAATTTCACAAGCCTTATCTATAGGGTGGATACGACTGAATGCAAGAATACAAGACACTCCTTTGCACACAAGCTAAAATTATCACATTGAGAAGGGGGCAACTAGACTAGCTGAAATGAAACCATCTGCATGATATGTTGGCCCTATTAATCTGCAAACATGTCTGTCTTTGTGCTTCTGACTATGCACTCTATTTTGTGCCCATACAATATACCAGTTCAAAAGGAAAAGGACTTCACATAAATATAAATGGACTATGTATTTATACTGACTCATTAAGACCAAACAATATACATCTCTATTTCGAGCATTTTTAAAAATAGAATCTCTGCCTAAAGTCAACCACCCTGATAGGATGATTGAAACTGAAGGTTACCATGTGACTATATGAAATGACGGAATCACAAATAGTAGAGGTGGGAAAATAATATTACTGTATATTTCATTTATATTATTTGGAAAAATACAGTATATGAAAATCGAAAGTATTAGACATTGAAGCCATATGACTAGAAATTAACCAGAAAAATACCAAGCCATTGCCAAGCTGGTTTGTTTGCCAGAATCATAGATCTAAAGGTGAATGTAAAGATGGATTTCATGCCATCACTTGAAACAAATAACATTTGATTGAAGCAAGATATTTTTACTGACCATCACTCACTTTTTGCTGTCACATCCAATTTGACTAGTATTAATAATTAATATTGTAGCATGTTGTTTAAAAATGTTGAATAAAATGTATTTTTATGAATCTGCATTATGTCTAAATATTTTTCTTCAACATGAATCTTACTGTTGGTTGTTACACATATATTGTTCTATTACTCTTGAAACACATTACATATTGCAATACAGTCAAACCTGAAACTAGCAGTCAATCAAGGGAAAAGGCAAAACTGGCCACTGCACACAGGTGACTGGTGTACACAGAATCACCTTTAAATTTAGATTTTGAACAAATACCATACAGAAAATATCACTGTACAACAAAATCATAATTATGGATATATGTTGTTCTCTCCCAGATTTATGTCCCAGACAAAATTTATGCAATGATGAAATCTTCATGGACTTAAAATGACCCCTGAACCTAATGAAAAAAGAAGTAACATGTATTACTTAAATTCACATGCAAATACAGTGTAACCCCAGCTATAATGCTTCGGTTGGGGTCCACTGAACCTGACCGTGTTATAGACTGAACTATGTTATAACCAACCAAGTCTGTTAGTTAAAGAAAATTGATGCATAAATAGCTTAAATAGCTTTTGTTACACCAAACACAACCCTACCTTAAAAGTAGGTCAATTGAGCTAGTCCTGGTAGCATGACTATTGGACAAACCAGCAAGTAGATGTCCTTTTTTGGGGCAGGTGGGTGTTATTTTTGTTGTTTTCTTTGGTGCCATTGCTGGTAGCAAAGCAATGCTGCCTTTCACAAATGCAAAAGAAATTTTAAAAAAAGGATCTGTTTTCTGTTCTGACTGGGATTATTATAGAAAATGTGATTGTTCTGAAGGATTTAATTCTATGATTGAAAAGAAGAAGAATTTTGTTTACCATCCATATACAAAGGTCAGTCTAAATAAATATATTAATTACTAGCGAGCAGCTGATAGTCTGACACTATTTTGTCCAAAAGATCTATTATGAAATAGTGCCTCATCTGGTTGATTTATAAAATATATTTAAAAATAAAAAATAAAAAAATAAAACAAAATAAAAAATAAATAAAAATGTGGAGATCTCATAGCATACAGTGTTCAAGCCAGATGTCAAAGGGGCCCTGCTTGGCTGAGTGCTCTAAAACGGATCACTGCCATCTCACCTCTGCTTGGGTTCAAGTCTAAGATTTCACACAGTAGATGAAGACATTTCACTGGTATAAACAGTGACTAAGGTTTCTGCTGCAATAACAGGACTACTTCCCCCACTATCAAACAATAGAATTACTTTGACCCTCTAACTTAATGATAAAAACTGCCTTGATTTCAAATTTGACATTACTGACATCATTTCATACACTTTATTTATGATTAATAAATTATGATTTTAAAACAATAGCAGATGATGAACTGACATTATTTTCTGTGATTATGAAATCAAGGTTATAATGAAAAAAAAGCCATAAAAATTCTAAAGGCATTTACAAGGTTTTGTTATACAAATAAGACGAAACATTTAAAAAGGATATTTCAAAATGACTGACTACTCTACTTGTGTGATATATCATGAACCAATTTTTTAAGAACTGAAGTAACTTTGTAATGTAGTGCAAAATATTTCATGACCATTGCATATTAACATTTTGTGATTTTTGTTTCAGCAGGTATTTTTAATGGAAACATTCAGGTAAATATTTTGTTTCTGCAGGTATTTTCAGTGGGTACATTCAAGTAAATTAAAATTTGATTCAGCAGGTATTTTCATTGGGTACATTCAAGTAAATTACAATTTGTTTCAGCAGGTTTTTTCAGTTGGCACAATCAGATAAATTATATTTTGTTACAGCAGGCATTTTCACTGGGTACATTCAGGTAAATTATATTTTGTTTTAGCATTATTTTCAGTGGGTACATTCAGGAAAATTATATTTTGTTTCAGCAGGTGTTTTCATTGGGTATATTCAGGTAAATTATAGAATGTCAATCAAAATCATCTTCTTTCATCTAATGAGTCATCATCAATATGATACTGTGATTTATATTAAAAACTGCCTAATATTATTGGAAAATATCAATAACCACAATATCAAATGAAATGAAAGAATCAATAACTGCACAGAAAATGTTTCCTTTGGGGTTTAAATAATTATTTGTTCAGCCTTTTGTGCATCAAGTATAGTTGGCATTTATTATTGTATTAGGAACTGGAAAATATAGTTGCAGAACAGTGGCAGGGTTTGCACTATTCAATGCTAGGATCAGTTGATGATTGTTACATGTAGGCCTGTACAAATGTAACAGAAGAAAAGAGTGAAGTCAACAAGCTTTGTATATTTTAACAAAATAATTTATTTCCCTATAAAACAATGTAGAAATTGGTAAATAGGACTTACAGTTTGTGAATATAACCCAAAATTTAATCCTAAGAAGGAAAAGATATGTTATATCACTAAATAGTTATATTAGAATCCAGGTTCTATTCTCAATGATGTACAAATATAGAAGGCGATGATGTCAGATGTTGTCCAATGTACAAATATCAACAATTCCTCAACTGAATCAGATTTTGTTTCTGAATAATTTTAGAATAAATTTCCATGAATAGTTTTCAGAACTTTTTATATGAAAGTCAACATGTTCAGTTTCCAGAAGAAAAAATAATTAAATCCAAAAATCAGATGAGAAACAAACAATCTGGCAACAAACAAAAGTAACACCTTGTTCCTTCAAGATGTTAAAATGACTCTGCTAGAAGAATATTAAGAATGCATATTTAAATCTCAAAAATATCATTTCAAGTGTCATGAGATGGGTCATGTGGTCTCTTAATATAAGAAATCCATCATGTACACCAGTGTAGCCTCATTTAATAAAAATCAATGATATATAAATGTTGTTTACACATGGTGATCATGCAAAGAAAGGTTGGCCCTGATACTGACCAATCATTTTAACTACCTGTTTAGGTTCTTGCCAGCCCAAGACGAAATAGGTTAACTAAAAAATTCTCATGTAATAATTTTACATCTTAAATAAACAGCATTTGCTAAAAGAAAATATTGATTACTGAAGAAGAATTTTGAATCCTTTTAATAACCACTACAATAAAATGTAATGAAACAAAAATAAAATAAAAAAAAGAACTTTAAAACTAACACACAAGTAATTTAATTACATATACGTAACAATGATGCTGTCCTTTATAACACAAGAGAACTTGAGTAATGGGCAGAAAGATTTCTTGATAATATGGCTCATTTGAAATTTGAGAATGAAGAATCCAACAGTGAGGATAAAGCCACTGATAATGCATTTGACAGAGTGGTCATTGAAAAACAGAACAAAGGTCAGTTTAAAGATAGTGGAAAATTGGAAAATTTGTATCAGAAAATGTTGGGGATACTGAAAACATTGTATTGTCACTCTAAACAAAATTGTAATTTATGACCATACCTTAAACATGAAAGAGATGCATAAAAGATGAGACAGAACTAAGAAGACATCTATAAAGGAAAAATGAGATGTTGATACAAGCACAAATTTGACAGAAAACTATTTTGCAGATGAATATTTTTATCTGTATTTTATATATAGGAAGACATGCTTGGTCAGCATCTTGAAATCAGCAGTCTGATAAATCAACCACCCAAATCTGTGTTAATACTGACGGACAATATGTGGGTCTGATATCATTGGTTTACAAAAATGTGCATTTTTGCATTATGCAGATTTTTCTGGAAAATTTCTACTTATCATAATTTGGTAACAGCCATATTAAGCATAAAATTCAAAATGTCCACAGGACAGAGGGTTGTACTATTTCACATTGATTTATAAGTTGCCAAACATAGAATTTAATCTGGAAATATTATGTACATAAAATCCTTAAGCAAATGGTAGCTCAATAGACAAAAGAAATATTGACAAGTGAATAAAGTTTACACAAATGTATGCAGACAAACTTATCTGCAGATTTTGCAGGTTTTAACAGGTGATATCAGCCCCATAAATACAAGTCAATATTATTATGGGTGTGGGGCTAATTTATTGGCATATGAAATCAGGTACCTAATGTAGATATTTAGTCAAACATGGTGTGTTATTGATGGAGGATTTGCCAACATTAATAGACTGATTCCATGATGAGACTGTGATACAGTTGGACAACTAGAAGAAATGGTAGACAAGTCTTCCTCCACCAATAAAGCAGTACTCTTGTCACCAAGCTGATGACGATACTATATGACATTGAGAGACTGGAATTTCTTGCCCAGTTCTTCATGCCTTGCAAGGCATACATTACTTGATCAAATTTTTTTTATCACCTTTCAATATTAACACACTGTATCATTATGTCTTTCAGAAAATATAAAGATGCTGATACTAATGATCAGGATGAGTTTAAATCGTGAAAATTCTGGGATAAATGATCGAGACTAACAAGCATCCAGACTTGAGACTGAATTTCAGGATAGAATAGACATCATGAGGAGCACTCTCTATGAATGTGATGGGTTTTCAGGCCCTGCTATCAAGACTGAGGAGTATTATAACATAATTTTAGTGAGATTATGTTATGATATTGGCATTTCTCAATATTTATTATCATCTGACTATGCTTTTTTAAAAACAATGCAAAGTTTCACAAAAAAACATGTCAAGTCTCCAATGTAATATCCATTACCTGACTTAACAAAGAAGATTTAGTATTAAAAAAGCCATTAAAAATACTGAACTCATTTAACTAAAATTTGTCAGCACTACCCAAGAAAACTTCATTTAATTCCATGAAACAAGTTTTAGTGAGAAACTGCAATTGATTCTCTTTTTATGCGACCAGTTCAATATTACATTACAGTCTGTGCAATAGCATCTTGAAAAATGTATTGTTGTTGCATTAGGAATAATATATATATATATATATATATATATATATATATATATATATATATATATATATGTGTGTGTGTGTGTGTGTGTGTGTGTGTGTTATTGATTGCCTCTAACTTTACACACTCTGGTCCTCAAGTTTTCATTATTATGATTTGAAAAACACCACTCTATTAGAATTTGTGACAAGGTAAACATTCAAACTTTTTATCATAAGTCTGGTCTACTCTGCAAAATGGCTCAAATGTTTTGCTTTAAAAGATGTTCTTTATAAACTGAAATTATTTATAAGTAGGTGTTCTTTGTAGCTTTGTGTCATTTATGCAGGTGTATGTTACAGGATGATGTAGTCATTTGTAAGTAGGAGCTCTTTATAACTTGGTGTCATTTATAAGTAAGTGTCTATTATAAGCTAGTGTAATTTATTAGGTACTCTTTTTAAGTTGGTGTAGTTTATAATAAGGTGCTCTTTATAAGTTGGCATCATTTAGACATAGGTGCTATTTACAAGCTGATGTCATTTACAAGTAGGTGTTCTTTATAGGGTGGTGTCATTATAAGGTGTCACTCATAAGTAGGTTTCTATTCACAAGTTAGTGTCTTTTATAAGTAGGTGCTCTTTAAAGTTGGTGTCATTTATAAGCAGGTGCACATCATAGGTAGGTCCTATTTATAAGAAGCTATTCTTCATAAGTTGGTGGCATTTATAAGTAGTTGTCATTAATAAGTTGGTGTCATATATAAGCAAGTGTCCTTTATAAATTAAGTTGGCATACTTTGTATCCATTATAATTTGGTGTTATTATAAGTAGGTATACTTTATAAATTGGTTATAATTAGGTTCCTCTTTAAAAGTTAGTATTTTTTATAAGTAGACATCCATTCTAAACTGGTATTATCTATAATTGAGTATTCTTTATATTGCTGAGGCAAATTTCACTGTATATACCAGTCTCATTAAGATGTTGAATTCTTGGAAAGATCATACCGAAGCTTAATCAAATTTAAACTATTGTGATGGCAATTTCTGTTATTTATGAAATAAAAAGCAAAGAACCATAAAATAATTTTATATCATGTTTCTGAAATTTGTAAAAGAACAGGTCAAAGTAGAAAAATTTACAATTTAGATACATACCTAGAGTTGGCTTTTGGACACGTGGTGGGAGCGAGGGTGGAAGTTTAATTATATCGAGACGCTCCAAGAAAAACTGTCTCTTTTCTTCAGCTTGTGGAGAAAGATTTTCATTTGCAAGCACTGTAACCAGAAAATCCTCAATACCTGGTAATAGGTCTGAAAAGAAAGGAGAATAATATCAATACTGATGTAGATCAGAGCTGTAGCTCAGTTGATAGTGTTGGCCTTGCAATCCAATGGATGTAGGTTTAATACCCACCCATATCAGCCACGGTCACCTGCCTCATTTTGTCCATGGGAAAGACATTTAGCACCCTTTATCTGGCTTGATAAAACCAATAATGTGTTAAAAGTGCCATTAGAAACCAAGCTACTAACTAATGCAGAAGAAGTCCAAATAAACAAATGTGGAAACATTTCAACCAATTAAGGGAAACAATTGCTGGTAGAAGGGATTTTTCATGTTTTTATTAAATATAAAGTATTTGACATAGCAAATGAACTGTAAAAACAGGACTTTCAAACTGAACTGATAGAGTCCTGAACATTCCATTAATTATCACATGTTCTCATTTGTATGTCATGTCAAACTAAAAACTGCCAAGACCCAGAGAAATCAGTGCATAATGTAACAGTAGATCTGGGTTCATGAAATTTGTTAGGAGTAATCAATAGAACATTCAACGTTGACCCTAATATGCCACTGAATCATGTGAATAGCAGATCAGGATCTGTGTTGGATTCAGTCGGACTGACTTCTAAGTGAATATATGGTATACAAAAATCTGCATTGCATCATAACAAAATTTTGATATTTAGGAGATGGCAGGTGCAAATGTTGATGCAGCTCTGGAATCACTTAGAGAGAAATAAAATAATATATGCAACATGTGCTGCCTGGTGCAATCACAGTAGTATGATAATAGGTATTTGTGAAATCTTATCATTTTTGTTTTTAGCTAATAAAGCCTGAAACAACTTATGTATTCTGTATTACTTTTTCCCCACCGAGTATTTTCTCTTATGTGTGTGACTGTGATTTTAGGTCATGTGAGTCCATGTAGAAGCTTGTCAAGAGATGGGAGATGCAGTGCTGTGAGTTAATAGGCAAATCAATATACATAGGCAATATATGAGTGGTTTGCTATTAAAGAATTATGGTAGGTTATTATATAATGCTATTAAAAAGCACAGTTTGACATACAGTATTATGAAATAATTCAAATCTGTGTGTAAAGAAGGGATTAAATTACCAGACCAGTCAAGTGTTTATGCAGTCACAAAAAAAGGATCAAATCACTTAAAATTGAATGCATCATGTTGATTTGGTAAGACCTCCAAAAAATGATATATAATGTTTAATAGACATATCTAAACAGATTAATTGGCTTAGGGATCAAATTGGAGTAAGCACTACAAAAAATTGTGAAGAATATAATAAAGCAGTAGAAAAGTCACTGTATGACACTGTAATGGAAACCTTCAAGTTGGTGACACTGACTGATTCACCAGTCAAAGACAACTAAATAGCTAGTGACAACTACTTCTACAATGAAATGTCTAGTGAAGACATCAAAGATACTAAAATGATCAGTGAAGACAGAACACATCATGAGTTGAGAAATGATCTCAGCATTAATATATAGATGGCACACACAGTCATCGAACTCCAGTAGAAGTGTGAATTAATTGACAGCAAAGGAGAAGCTAGGCAGCTGGCACAAGATGACAAGTATCAAAGATATATCTAAGCATAAAAAAGCATGTATTATGTAGTTAAGTGGAATAAGATATTAGACATTCTTGGATATAAATGTAGAAAAATTGTTGACGTAGTTGGTTGTTGTTGTTGTAGGGTTTAATCCCATTTTTCAGCACAAGATAGGCTATACATGGCAGCCAGTATTAATGTTGGAAGAAGAACCCTGGAAAAGCCAGGGAAGAACCACTGACCCACGAGAAGCTACTGGCAGGCTTTCTCATTTACCCACCTTAATCAAGTCTGGACTCAGCCAGGTGAGATGGCAGTGATCCAAAACTCAGAGCTTTAGGCCACTCAGGGGCTACAGGTGACACAGGTGACATAGTTGGTATAAAATTTTACATATGATTATGAGTCATCTTTGTTAATACCAGAATATGATGTGTCTTTCAATGAGTTTGAATGCAAAAAGCCTGGGATGATTGATAAATAAACATACATGAAATAAGTAAACTATACAAAGTGTAACTCGAATCTTTCAAATTTAAAATTAAAGTTTAGTGCAAGAGCTAGAACTATATTGACCTAGTACATGTGTGGGTATCTAACAAAGTGCATCCTAATTAACACTCTAGTTTAATAGTGTAAATATATCTCATGACAACAGACACCAACTGTCAAAATATAATCTTCATATAATAAGGTTTAAACCCTTCTTATCTGCAGCTTGCACTGTCTGAGTGATTTATGTTCCTCACTTCATCTGCTTTGTGAGAAGTGATTTTGATCACTTGATATTTCAAAATATGTTTACTATGGGTCATTACACCTTGAGGAAATGTAAACAGCTTTAGGCAATCATCTATTTAAGTACATCAGGTTATTTATATAATGTATTTTCCCACTTAGAGTAATGAATCAACATGTAAGACCCTTCAAAAGTGATTAAAAAATACGAATACAAATTCTACATATATTTAACATATCATGGTCATTTTGCAGTAATAAGGACCCTAGTAATTTAGTTAATATATAGAGTGCAAGACCTATGATGCAAGGGTTGTGGGTTTGATACCTGCCAGGCAATGTCCATTATGCTTATCAACAATATTCAACAGACAGAATACTAATTCAGAAGAAAACCTGAAGAAGAAAAATGGTAAAATCAGAACAAAGAAAAAATGATGAATAATAGAATCACTAAATTCTGACCATACTGACTTGCACAAGATACAATATTCCTGCATTATATTAGTGTCCATGGGAACCATACAATATACTGCCTTACAGTGAGACCACCTAAAATAAGCCACTGGGTATATCAGCATACAGTATTATGAGGCACCTCCCCTCCCCTCCCTCTCTCTCTCTCTCTCTCTCTCTCTCTCTCTCTCTCTCTCTCTCTCTCTCTCTCTCTATATATATATATATATATATATATATATATATATATATATATATATATATAATTTTACTACCCTGAAACCTGGCTGATTGCTATGCCACTAAAGGGTGTGTTGTCCTTCCATACATCATGCAATAAAAGGTTAATAATACAAATGTCATTTCTTGGGACTTTTGACTTACTTAAACCTAAACATTCTCTATGTTGCATTTTTTTATACATAAATTAAACAATTTTCCAGACACTAAATTATGTGGAAAAAGCCCATCTCTTATTGGGATCAGATTTCTGATGTCACACTATATTATCATTTGCATTACAACAGATCAATAAAGGCCACTAATATCTGTGTACCCCTCTCTTTGATTCCAGTGGTATTCATAAAAATGCATGTAGGGTTATTTACTTGAGTAAACTGGGTAGAGCAGTTTGCCAGTCTGCATATTTTATGTCCAATATAACTGTTTAGAGACATGGTGATCATGTTGATATGTCCTCTATTTATCATTTATTTTCTTTACTACATATTTATGAGCATAAACTTCATGATTACCAAATGTTATTATAATAAAACACAGAATGAACAAGACTTTTATTGTAATCAGGGATACCAAATAAAATTGGCATGTATCCAAGCTGTTTTAAAATGCATGTTATTGTTTTCAGTACAGAAACTACTAAACATAACGACCATGTAGATTATCATTGAAACAATACCTGTAAGTGTTGAGTTGGAAAATTGAAATTTCTACATGACCCATGGCAGTACAGTACAAAAACTGCTATTATGGTCATCAGCCATTTTTCTTTAAATTCTCATTTAGGTATTTTAAATTGTTCTAGATTTTGCTTTAGGGGTATGTTTTGTTCTTGTATGTAGCCCTTAACCCTGGCCAGCCATTATCCTAATGATACAGTCACAAAGCCCAAATTTTGGTCAAACTCAATAAATTCTGCATCTGTTACCAGTACAGGAGAACCTGTCTTTAAAGACCACCATATCTGTCAATAAAACTGTACAATTTAGAATAAAGTCTAATCTGTCACTTATTAGAAAAATTTAAAAAACAAAAGAGAATAAAAAAAGAGGCATTGAAAAGCAGAGCCACATGTCACATAGTCAGAGGTACACAACATTAGTGTGGATCCCCCTCTTTATCAAAGTCATTAATGTGTAATGATTCAACTCATTGTTAAACTCATTAATGTGTATCTATCCCCCTCATTATTAAACTCATTGATGTGCATCGATCCTCAGCATTATCAAACTCATTAATGTGTGCTGATCCCCCTTATTGTCAAACTCATTAATGTGTGCTGATCCCCCTTATTGTCAAACTCATTAATGTGTGCTGATCCCCCTTATTGTCAAACTCATTAATGTGTGCTGATCCCCCTTATTGTCAAACTCATTAATGTATGCTGATCCCCCTTATTGTCAAACTCATTAATGTGTGCTGATCCCCCTTATTGTCAAACTCATTATTATGTGCTGATCCCCCTTATTGTCAAACTCATTAATGTGTGCTGATCCCCCTTAGTCATTAATGTGTGCTGATCCCCCTTATTGTCAAACTCATTAATGTGTGCTGATCCCCCTTATTGTCAAACTTAATGTGTGCTGATCCCCCTTATTGTCAAACTCATTAATGTGTGCTGATCCCCCTTATTGTCAAACTCATTATTATGTGCTGATTACCCTTATTGTCAAACTCATTAATGTGTGCTGATCCCCCTTAGTCATTAATGTGTGCTGATCCCCCTTATTGTCAAACTCATTAATGTGTGCTGATCCCCCTTATTGTCAAACTTAATGTGTGCTGATCCCCCTTATTGTCAAACTCATTAATGTGTGCTGATCCCCCTTATTGTCAAACTCATTATTATGTGCTGATCCCCCTTATTGTCAAACTTAATGTGTGCTGATCCCCTTTATTGTCAAACTCATTAATGTGTGCTGATTCCCCTTATTGTCAAACTTAATGTGTAAGATCCCACTCATTATTAAACTTGTCAGAGATTTTGATCATATTAGCATATTTATAGTTCAATCCAATCTGATCAGAAATAAGGCCTCCAGAGTGGTAGCAAACTCAACCAATCTGTCCAATTGGATCAGAAATAAGGCCTCCAGAGTGGTAGCAAACTCAACCAATCTGTCCAATCGATCAGAAATAAGGCCTCCAGAGTGGTAGCAAACTCAACCAATCAGATGCAAGATCACCTCATTAAAATGAATTCATCTCTTTCATATCTAAAGCTGTCTGATATAGAATAACTTAAAACTGTACAAAATGTTTGATCCAAATCAAATAAAATACATGACAACTACCATGCTAAGAAGTAATTGTTGACAGATATTGATGGATGGGCAATGGACACAAGGCCAAAGTGAAAGCATAGACTGTAACAGCCAGGTGAGCTAAACTCTAAAGGGTTGACAAATCCCCATCATAATTTGGACCACTCATCAACCTCAGACAATCCTTAATTTTTTTTTTATCAAATTGGTAACTTTTTTTTGTGGATATTTATCAGATGTGAAAATGAATCCCTGAAATCAAGGAATTCCTAGCATCATGACAAAATGAATATCATTTGTGGTAGTACAGTGGGATATCTATGATTATGGCATGCATACTGGGGTTTAGAGAAATAAAAGTTATGTTCAGAAGACTATACTAAATTACCAATACATTTAACAATGCCGTCATTTTTACATTGAAAATCTTATGTCGACTTGTATCAACATCTACTATTTGAGCCTGTTAAGTCTAATGCATTTAAAAATTGGCTGAACACAGAAACCATCCTGGTTATGTGCCATGTCTTGCTGAGCCTCTATTTTCTGTTTTGTTGATATATCCTTGGACAATATACATCTCCAATCTTACTTTTCCCAGCCTCCCTCTGAACCTCAAAATAAGCTCATTTATGGTTGGACCTCACTGTCACCTTGCTGGCTAACTTGCTGAAATATTTATGAACCTACAATAATTATATTCAAAAATACAACAGCACTGATATGTAGTTGATAATGTTTCATATTTTTAGATGCATGACAAAAATCAGCTGATATTACTGCATTAAGTAAAACCTTTGATTATAATACAAACAAGAATTATAAGCCATTTCATATCCATGCAGTGTATAGTAATTACCAGTTAACTTGATTTGTCCTAATCCATTTACAAATCTCCAATGAACTTTTGGTGAATCCCTTTTGGGCCTCCCCCCAGCAGCCATTTTAAAACTTCCACTTTCAACGAAAAGATATTTTGAATAACAGATTTAGAATCTGTACCTCTCAGCCAAACATATCTTCTGCCTCCATTATACAAATGATAGCAGCACTAAGAAAACTGCCTCAGGGAGACTGTATGTATCCACTTAAATGTTCTCATTATATCACTTCTCTCTTTCCCTAAAATGGTTCATGGTCTAATTCATAATGGTAAAGATTTTACCAGAGCAGTGCCTGGTCTTTAGGCATAACACTTCACAGATGTCAAGGCATTTTATATATGCATATCATTTCACAGAAATCATGGTGTTCCATTTAAGCATGGCACATTACAGAAATCAAGCTCTTTTATATAAGCATAACACATCATAGAAACCATGCTGCTTTATAAGCATAACACATCAGAAATCTAGCTGTTTTACATAAGCATAATACATCATAAAAGTTAAAGTATTTTATTTAAGCACAGAACATCATAGAAGTCAAGGTGTTTCATTTAAGCATAACACATCATAGAAGTCAAGGTGTTTCATTTAAGCATAACACATCATAGAAGTCAAGGTGCAAGGTGTTTTATTTAAGCATAACACATCAGAGAAGTCAAGGTGTTTCATTTAAGCATAACACATCATAGAAGTCAAGGTGTTTCATTTAAGCATAACACATCAGGGAAGTCAAGGTGTTTCATTTAAGCATAACACATCAAAGAAGTCATGGTGTTTAATTTAAGCATAACACATCATAGAAGTCAAGGTGTTTCATTTAAGCATAACACATCAGGGAAGTCAAGGTGTTTCATTTAAGCATAACACATAAAAGAAGTCATGGTGTTTAATTTAAGCATAACACATCAGAGAAGTCAAGGTGTTTCATTTAAGCATAACACATCAGAGAAGTCAAGATGTTTTATTTGGACAATTATCCCCATAATAATTAGTACTAATTTGGAGGATATACAGAACATATCATGAGAAAATGGTTAGTACTAAAACATTTGAATTTGTGTTTGCTGTAATATGCATGTGGAATAGGTGAAAGACTACAAGTGCTTGGGGACAAGATTTGCATCCAAAATATGTCTATACAATCCAGTCACAAGTTCCACCTACTTGTAAATGACAACATGTACATTTAAAGAAGTGTTTAAATTATACATATTCACATTATTGTGGAACATTTATATGGGCTTTTAGACAAGTTTTTTGTGTTGCAAATGCCTTCTGGGGGTAAGTACCAGATTAGTAAACATGATAGATCTTGTTATTTTTTTTTTCAAGCCTTTTTACTTTAACTTTTAAATTACAGTGGGGAAAAGAACAGTAAGGCAAATTACTTTAATTTTTCAAATAAAATGAGGTATCCTTATCTAGAAATATTTTCTTTATCTGGAAATGTTCTCTTTATCTGGAAATGTTTCTTTATCTGAAAATGTAGCCTCATGTAGAAAAGTTATCCATATCTGGAAATGTTATCCTTATTTTGGATAAAAAAAAGTAATCAAGCAAAAAAATATCCACATAAGAAATCAGGGAGAGGCACCTGTTCATCTAAAGACTGAGACATTTTGTTTTTTTCAGTTTGGCTCATTTCTTTTGGACTGAATCTTCTTATAATTTACTACAGGTATTGTCATACTAAAGACACATAAGTAGACTAAAAAGGACTGAACTACATCACATTAGTAACGATCACCAAAAGTTCCTAATATATCTACAACAAAATAACCTGCACTGCATATCTACATTTTAATACAATATTTATGGAAATTTCTCCCAAAAGATCAGAATACATACTGATGAACATGATCTTTCAGGTCTGCATATCAAGAGCATATTGTCTGCTGGTCAATACAAGAACAACTCAGCTAATTATATGAACTTACTGGTGGAATAAAAAGCTTGTTTTTTGGGGAGAGGGGTAAAAATTACAAGTTTGTAATCATAGTAAAGTAAGACATTAATAAATCGTATACAAAATATAACCCCACCCTGAAACTTTTATGACACGAAAGGAATTTGTGTGCATGTGTCCACTCAAAATTAGTTCACAACTCTTCATTTTACTAGTTCGTGACATGTTACTGATGAACATTATATAGTTATAATACCACCTAAATAACAACAACTTCAAAATAGTCTTAGTTTAAGTTAGTAGTCTGCTACACAAAACATAACATATAACTCTTCTCCAATAATGGACTCAAATTACAATTCATGCTATTAGTTTTCCATTGAAAAACTCAACATTGGAAGGAGGAGTCACTGTCATGTAAACATTTTTGAAGACTTAGTGAAACTGAAGGTTAAACAGATTGTGCTTTGAAGTTAACATAGTCAAGCCAGAAAGGTCTTGAGAAAGTTCACTGATTATTTCTTTATTTCATCTCTGAACACATAAAATGGGTTATGTTAAGCTTCAGCATGATGGAAATACCTCATTTTACTGATCATAGGGGTCACAGTTTCCTAAGACCTCCTTAAAAGTCCCCTACTGTCTGTATGTCTTACAGGTAAATTAACACCTGTTCTTGTTATAAGTCAAATATCCATGAGTATTATAGGTAGTAAAACACACTGGTATTTGACTTGATGTGTCCCCCTTACTGTGACTATCTGTACATCTTACAGGTAAATTAAGATATGGGTATTTGACTTGATGTGTGTCCCCTACCATCTGTACATCTTACAGGTAAATTAAGACATGGGTATTTGACTTGATGTGTGTCCCCTACCATCTAAACATCTTATAGGTAAATTAAGACATGGATACTTGACTTAATGTGACCATATGATTTGCATATCCTGGCCAGTTTCTTCTCCAGCTGAAATGTTTAACCTCTGGATTAATGTAGATCCCCATATCTACCATTGTTCTACAGGTTCTTTAACTAATATGGCACAGGTGTGACCTGACACCTTATCATCCAATACACCTAAGGTATAGCAGAGATTTGTGCTTAATTACACTCAGTGGATTTCAGATCAAAGTCCTCTGTAATCTTAAGTTAGAAGCTATAATACTAATAATATTTAACACATTCAGGATTTGAACCCATACCACTTTGGTCACAAGTCCAGCATGCTTACCACAAAGCCACCACGGCTTTTGCCTCCATCTGTTGCCTATTATATCATGTGGGTGGGCAGATTGGGCTATTGTCCACTTTTGAGAAAGGCCAAACTTATGCACAAAACATCAAACAAGGTATTTCCATCATATCTCAAGAAACTATTTCATGCTAGAAAACAATATAACACCCCCAATTTAAGATCAATTTCAGCCAACCATCGTTATATTCCAAATAATGAACTAAATAAGAAATGTTTTCAGTATTCTGGTTTTCTAATCTGTACCAGAATCTCAGAACGAAATTAGAGAATGTGCAAATATAAAGCATTTGATTATAATTCAATTCTATGAATGCAAAGTGGAAAATGTTTGATTTGACAAATTCTTAACTTACATTATAAATTATGGAGCCTTCTTTTTTGTCCTCTCATTATTTTTTTATTATACATACACAATGAACCTCATGTAAGTACATCCTTATAGAATATTCTAATTATTATTCTCATATGTAAATTTAGCTTATTATTAATGCTGTTTTTTGGGGCATGAACTTTTGTACCTTTTGGCAGTATGAATTATGAGTTTTTTTGTTCTTTTATTGTGCATGTATGTGGACCACTCCAGTGGCCAAAGTGATTAGAGCTCTGATGAGGAAGGTTGTGTGTTTGAACCCTGGCTGGGTCATACCAAAGACTTAATAAAAATTATACTAATAGCTGCCTTGCTTGGCACTAAACATTAAGAGGTTAGTGTTAGGGCTGGCTGACCTGGTGTCAGGATAATGGTACTGGGTGGGGACATCATGCTATATGTGTGTGGCATGATGCCCCAGTGCCAGATGTCACTATGAACTCTCACACTAAAAACACTGTCATGAATATGACTGAAAAATTCTTAAAGCTACTTTCTTAAAGCTACTTTAAAAATCCAAAACAAACACACTTACAGTGTATGTAAATGTGCATATTACAAGGTTCCATTCAACTTAACTGTGTTACTGTCTTTAAATATGTTGCAGTTACTATTCCACGGTCCCCAGGAAATTACGCCATATTTATGGCTTTTAACATCTTTTTATTATGTTTATCTATGGATAAATATATAAATTAAAATAAAAACTACATATATTTTTTAAAATACAGTTAAATCCTTTTAGCAACACTTCGCAAGTGTATCACCTAGGGATGCAAAATTGAGAGTCAAAAAATCCCCTTTGTATCAGAATTGTAGATCAGACTGAGTAAAAAACAAACTTAATATCGAAAATGGGAGTAGAATTAAACATTTGTGAGGCTGTGAAGCGCAAATGAGGGTCAAGGGAAACGCTGCTTCAAATAACATTCTGCTTTCATGTGATTGTCATATTTTTTACTGAAGATGGATAGTCAAGACAATCCAAAATTGACAAAGATGGTAACAGATTAACACTGCAACTGATGATGGGAATTGTTAGGAAATACTTGCAAGCAATGGTGCATGTACTTTTTACCTCTGTAACATCACAAAAGCAGTGATATCAGTTTCTAAAAATAGCCATTCGGACAGGACGAACCAGCGAACTGGCGTTTAGTCTTCTTGTCTGTGTTAGTCTTCTTAATATTGTTCTATTTGAAAACCATGTACCAGGTGTTAAATGCCTTCATATTAATGTAGATGTGCATTCCAGTATTTATTACAGCATTACTAAATCCTGCATTCTGTATAAATCATATAATCAATATACAAATTCCTTGTATTTCATCACCGCTATACTTTTAATATTTCGAGATACAAATTCCAAGAGAACTGTCAGCCCCTACACTATTAAATAATGTCAATGACATGTTCTTATATGTGATTCATGTTTTAACATATTAATAGAGACTCGGGAAGTGACTATTTCTTATATTTTGTTTAGCATAAAAATTATGCTGTGCTTAGTTGATATGACATTATGCATAATGAATCTGGAAATGGTGCATACATATTTCACAAGTTTAAAAACAATGTATCAATGTTTTGGTTTTTTGGGGTTTTGGAGGAATAGTTGTAATTTGCATTATTGATTTTATTAAACTTTCATGAATATGATGTGATAATCAGTAACAACGTTTAAGAAAAGAAGAGAAAAAATTTATATTTATTTCAATGTCTGTTTTACAAACAAATCGTTATTTTGAAAGACAGTTCAGAACAAAAAGAAATGCAGTACGGTATGCTCATTAGAGTTATGGAGTTGAAAAGAATAGCAATGGTTGATTATATTTATACTATGTGGCTAATACATTTCCTTATTTAAAAGAAATGTACAAGTACATTTGGCAGAAAGTATAATTGCATGCATGTATTTTAGAGGAACAGCAATACAAAAACAGCTGTCACTAATAACAACAGCCACGTTAAAGTGATATACATTTTACACACAAAAAGTGACTGAAAAGGAAACAAAGTTGATATAAATGAATAGTATTGGTTTCAATACATTCATTTGGGACACCCACACATACACACACACACACACACTATTATCCTTTAATGTGTGTACATACAACTGCTTCACTCAAAATTATTACTGTACACACTGATGTATTATAGTAGAATATTTCAACACATTACATTAGTGATGGAAGTGCAAATAAAAACAACTTTATTTTTGTCTCTATGTCATGAATTACAACTGGGGACATTGTCCGAAAACAATATGAGGCAGAGTGATCTCATGGTCTATTTGTAGCAAAAAGTTTAATTCCTACAAGGGTCATACCATTCAGTTTGTGGCTAATTATCACTCAGTGATATTTTGTTCCAAATTAGCACATGCTGTCCAGGAGTCAAATAAGATAAACAACTCTTAGCCCTGGTCCATTTTTTGTTACTTTCATTTACGGCCATTAGACATTTGCAAGTTGGTATGTATACATTAAGAGAATTCTCTACTGAGAACTTAAAAAACTGGACAGGCTTATAAAAGAGAAATGAGAAGGAAAAGGGAGAGCTCATCTGACAGTGTATATATGGTACAGTTATGGCTGTGTTGTGATAAGCCATCATTATATACTAAGCCCAGCTAAGGCCACCGACAACTTAATGTAACAGCTGTATCCAACATGAGGCTGTAATCAGAGCTCAAGTTAGCTTTTCAATTTTGACAAATTTACACATTGTGGTGCTCATCATCACTGGCAAGTAGATATTGTACTGCAAACATGAACAAAAAACCAGACTTGTAGCCCAACCATTTCATTTATGATACCTTATTGGGATTCAGTGGACAGAATTGGTGGTGGTATTCTTAAGTAAAGAGATGTAAAACATAAGCTAGTGAACATTAAACACCATTATATGCTGAAAAATTTCATCAAAAGTTTAAAAGAAAATCAAATCACACTGCAACCCATTTTTGAAAATGATGTATGTTTAAGAATAAAAACAATTTAAAGTATTACCTGTGGTATGATTGTTCACAACAAGAATCCACACATCTATCATCACCACCAACCCCTATTCCACCCACATCTATCACCACCAACAACCCCAATTCTCCCCACATGTATCACCACCACCAACACCAATTTCCCCCACATGTATCACCACCAACCCCAATTCCCCCTACATGTATCACCACCAACCCCAATTTCCCCCATATATATCACCACCACCAACCCCAATCCCCCCACATGTATCACCACCACCAACCCAATTCTCCCCCACATGACCAACATCACCAATTCCCCCACATGTATCACCACCAACTCCAATTTCCCACACATGTATCACCACCAGCTACCCCAATTCCCCCCACATATATCACCATCACCAACAACTCCAAATTTCCCACCCCAATTCCCCCACATGTATCACCACCACCAACCCAAATTCCCCCCACATGTATCACCACCACCAACCCAATTCCCTCCATATGTATCACTACTACCAACCCCAATTCCCCCTACATGTATCACCATCAACAACCCCAATTACCCTCCACATGTATCACCACCAACCCCAATTCCCCCCAGTTGTATCACCATTACCAACCCAATTCCCCCACATGTATCACCACCAACCCCAATTCCCCCCACATGTATCACTACCAACCCCAATTCCCCCCACATGTATCACCACCACCAAAAACCCCAATTCTCCCCACATGTATCACCACTAACCCCAATTCCCCCCACATGTATCACCACCAACCCCAATTCCCCCCCACATGTATCACCACTAACCCCAATCCCCCCCACATGTATCACCACGACCAACCGAAATTTCCATCTCCCTGCCCTAAATTCAAACAATAGGCAGCAAGTTTAAATCTTGTGGCAGCATTCCAATTTTTGAAAATACTTTTTTTTGTCTTTTCATCTTCAAAATTTCATTTGTAATGTGATCAATCAAATCCTTTAAAAGTTTTAAATACTTTTTTAAAATTACCATTCTAGGACAGTCAAAAAGTTTTCAAAATACTTTTGTTTAAATTCCTGTCTAAGGACAGGCAAAAAATGTATAAAAATACTTTTGTTCAAATTCCCATCCCAGGACATGCATATAAACAAGTGAAATATATAATGTGCTACTTGTTCAGACTACACACACTTTGTTTACCCAAAAATCAAGGAGGCCAAAGTGGGCATGAGGTCAATCACCTGACTGACATCTACCAAATAGTCAAAAAACATGCTGAACAAGAAATTTGAATCAGAAAACTGCAGTTTAAAGTAGTGCTTGCGATATGATTACTCACCATCATAAATTTATTTTGTCCAATACTGAAAAAGTCTTTATAGGAGGATATTTTCTGTCCAATACTGAAAGGTTTTTATGCCAGGATACTTTCTGTCCAATACTGAAAGCTCTTTATTCCAGGATACTTTCTGTCCAATATTGAAAGGGCTTTATGCCAAAATACTTTCTGTCCAATACTGCAAGGTTTTTATTCCTGGATACTTTCTGTCCAATACTGGAAGGTCTTTATTCCAGGATACTTTCTGTCCAATACTGAAAGATCTTTATGCCAGGATACTTTCTATCATAAAAGGTACAATTCTGCTGTGCGTTTTTTTTTTTAAAAAGTATATATTTTTAGTAATGGCAGTTATATTTATTGATAGATCAGTATTATATATATATATATATATATATATATATATATATATATATATATATATATATATATATATGAAAACACTTTATGCCAGAATGTTCTATGCCATATTTGGTTCAAATATCTGTTCTGTGGTCATTGTTTTGATGAGACAATTAAAAATGCAGATGTTGATGGACAAAGGAAAACACACAGAACTGAGTGGCATATTGTAAGCTCTCTTGGTCTTGGGGCACATGGTCTCTTGGTCTTGGGGCATGTGGTCTCATGGATACTTTCTGTCCAATACTGCAAGGTTTTTATTCCTGGATACTTTCTGTTCAATACTAAAAGGTCTTTATTCTAGGATACTTTCTGTCCAATACTGAAAGATCTTTATGCCATAATACTTCTATCATAAAAGATACAATTCTGCTGTGCATTTTTTTTAAACAAAAAAAATTTATATTTTTAGTAATGGCAGTTATATTTATTGATAGATCAGTATATATATATATATATATATATATATATATATATATATATATGTATATATATATATATATATATATATATATATATATATATATATATATGTATGTATATATGAAAACCATTTATGCCAGAATGTTCTATGCCATATTTAATTCAAATATCTGTTCTGTGGTCATTGTTTTGATGAGACAATTAAAAATGCAGATGTTGATAGACAAAGGAAAACACACAGGACTGAGTGGCATATTGTAAGCTCTCTTGGTCTGGGGCATGTGGTCTCTTGGTCTTGGGGCATGTGATCTCATGGACTTGGGGCATGTGGTCTCTTGGTCCTGAAGTATGTGGTCTCTTGGTCTTGGGGCATGTGGTCTCTTGGTCTTGGGGCATGTGGTCTCTTGGTCTTGAAGCATGTGATCTCTTGGTCTTTGACATGTGGTCTCTTGGTCTTGGGGCATATGGTCTCTTGGTTGGATGCAGTTAAATAAAGTTATAATACCTAAAAAAATATCAGTTCTACTATCTATAAACAAATTCTTTAGGTCAAGGATTAAGGTTTATTACATGCTAAAGTACAGTTTAATCATAGAGCTGACACATACAATTCCATGCTTAGGTATGTCCATGTTTTGACCCCTGACACTTGACTGGGCTCAAGAAAGGTATCATAACATATATAGTATCTCTAAAGTTATTTAAGAACTATACTAAAAGGAAAATACAAAATCTTAATCAATGGAAAAAGGACAGATGTATTTTGTAAATACAACCTTGCAGGAAGGTTGTGTTTCTTGGGTAATATGGGTGACTGGGGTTGAACTGAAATTCAGAAACCCTATACTGTAGTTAAAACTACATCTCAGTGGAAGTCATTTACTGAATCTAATTAGTCTATACCTCAATGCCCTTGACAACATTGTTTATTAACATCATATTTTTTCCTTCTGACTTGTGAGCAGTGAAACTTCATTTCATATATTTGATAGACAACTATGAAGGCATGTCATGGTGGTGCCCTATTTTTGACCCTTTAACTACTGGCTCCTCCAACCATGCCCCCAAGGACCAAGTATGAACACAACATTATATGCATGATACATCCTAAAAATTAACATAATGATATTGAAAAAAACATAATCAGTGCATAAAAAGGTGCATACTATACATGATTGACTTTAATCTTGACCTGGGGCCCTTGTGAGGTGTGTGTGTGTATCAAAAAGAATATCAAAAAACCTTGCCATCAATTTACTTAAAGGAAAGTCACTGTCCAGTTGTACCACTGTATCATAAACAATAAAAGAATTTCTTGCACTTATACCAACTCAAAAAAACCACCAACATGGACATGTTTGGAAGAAAAATGACTTTCAGTAATCTTAAGAAAGAAAAACAAATAAAGAAGAGAGAAGTTACAGGGATATATTTCTTTACCACCACAAACTATGTTCATACTATGAATCTCATATAAACAGTAAAACATTCTATTTTTGAAATTGAAATGGCTGAAAACTGAATGCAGATTAGCTTACCAAAAAGTCTATAATTATGTTCAAAGTCCATATTAATGTTCAAAATAAAGAATGCACTTTGTGTACCTTATTTCAATATTTCACTTTAAGTCTGAAAAACCTAAAGCCAAGGACCTAAACTGAGATCGGTGAATGTGGATATGTGAGAAAGCTTGCCAGTAGCTTCTTGTGGCTCGGTGATTCTTTCCGGTGATTTCCCGGTTTCTTCCTCCATCATTAATACTGGCCACCATGTATAGCCTATCGTGTGCTGAAAAATGGCATTAAACACCACAACAACAACAACAACCTAAACTGAGATCAATCAAAAGATCATTGCAGAATGCCATTTACAAAAAACGAATAATTTAAAAAAAAAACATTCTACTTACTCTTGTGCTATTCTATAGAATGAACTCCATGAAATCATTTGATTAGAACAAATCTAAATGTTTTCAAACAAAATCATATGACCACTACAGTGAAAGTCTGTTTTCATTAAAAACTGAAATACATTCACTCCTCTTAATTTTGTTAAAGCATTTCATTACAATTGTGCTTTTATATTCAATGTTTTATTATTCTTTGTTGTTGTATTTACAATAGTTAATGTTCCTTCAGGGAGAACAGTATATTATAACTGAGTTAGCCTCATAAATTATTTTTTTCACAGTAAACAGTCCTACTTAGTTCTGTTGTAAAACTTGCCTCAGGACAGTTCATACAGATTGTCACTGAGGCAGTTAAAAGATACTGTAGTGCATAAGTGTGATTAATTTTCTGATGGCAGAATGTTGAAATGGAGCTATGGATCCATGATCAATCAGTGAAACAAGCCAAATCCTGCAAAACTAAATGTCAGAATGCTTGGTAGATGCACAGTAGCAAGCATTTTTATCTTTGCACATACTTACTACAAACACATTGACATTAGCCATGCAGTGACATCCATTGACATAGCAACACAACCCCTAGCATCAAGACAATGTAAGAATGCAGGAGCTCGTTCCAAAAGTAGCCAACATTTAAAATAATCATGTCATGTGAGCTGAAATACTTTTGGGCAATTTCACTGCAGAGTATAATTTGACCTTGGCAGTTGCAGGTCATTTTTCTGATGAGAATGTCTGACACTCATATCAATGTAGATATGACAATTCTATGATGAAAAAATTCAACAAGATCTTTCTGAAGGTTTCAAGAACAATAGCATCCAGTCTCTGATTAGAATAAAGATGAACAAAAATGAAACTTCCACTACCCTACAAACTCCTTTCTGAACATTTGAAAGCAGCAATGGCTGCATGCAATTCAGGCACCCTTCCCCTCTCTAATGGATTTTAAAGACACAAACTTTGTGTGGTATTTTTGCTTAACATCTGTCTGGTGGTGGTTATGTGAGTGTGGAAACATTTGTTTATATGGGTGGTAATGGTTATGAGTGTGGGAACATGTAATGGTTATGTGAGTGTGAGAACATGTGTTCATGTGTGTGGTAATGGTTATGTAAACATGGGAACAGTGTTTATATATATATATATATATATATATATATATATATATATATATATATATATATATATATATATTGTAATAGTTATATGGGTGTGGGAACATGTGTTTATATATGTTGTAATGGTTATGTGAGTTTGGGAACATGTGTTTATGTGTCTGGTAATGGCTATGTGAGTGCAGGAACATGTGATCATGTGTGCGGGGTAATAGTTATAAGTGTGGGAACATGTTTATGTGTGTGGCAATGGTTATGTGAGTGTGGTAACATGTTTACATAGGTTGTAATGTTTAAATGGGTGGGGAAACATGTTTATGTATGTTGTAATCATTGGTGAGTGTGTTAAGATGCATTTATGTTTGTTGAAATGGTTATGTGAGTGTGGGAATGTGTTTATCTGTGCAGTAATAGTTATGAGTGTGGGAACATGTTTATGTGTGTGTGGTAATGGTTATGTGAGTGTGGTAACATGTTTACATAGGTTGTAATGTTTAAATGGGTGTGGAAACCTGTCTATGTATGTTGCAATGGTTGGTGAGTATGTTAGGATGCATTTATGTTTGTTGTAATGGTTATGTGAGTGTAGGAATGTGTTTATGTGTGTGGTAATGATTATGAGTTTTGGAACATGTTTATGTGTGTGGTAATGGTCATGTGAGTGTGGTAATATGTTTACATAGGTTGTAATTGTTAAATGTGTGTGGAAATATGTGTTTATGTTATAATGGTTGGTGAGTGTGTTAAGATATGTTTGTGTTTGTTGTAATGGTTATGTGAGTGTGTGAACATGTTTATGTGTGTGGTAATGGTCCTGTGAGTGTGGAGCAATAATGGTTATGTGAGTGTGGGAACATGTGTTTATCTATGCTGTAATGGTTATGTGAGTGTGGGAACATGTTGTTTACTGTTTGGTAATGGTTATGAGTGTTGGGAACCTGTGTTTATGTGTGTGGTAATGGTTATGTGAGTTTGGTAACATGTGTTTATGTATGTTGTAATGGTTATGTGAATATGGGAACATGTGTTTAGTGTATGGTAATGGTTATGTGAGTGTGTGAACATGTTTATGTGAGTGGTAATAGTTATGCAAATGTGGAAGCATGCATGTGTTAATGATATTAGTCCAGAAAGTATTTTTGTTTTTAAGTGTATTAAATGCTTCAAGAAAAATTGAAACAGTATTTTTTTATTTCAAATTTTAAATTTCCAGTCATTTTTTTTAAGGCTTATCGAGAGTATATGACTTATTCTCACTTGTATGATGAGGTGTTTTTTTGGGGGGGAGGGGTCACGAGATGTGGTGGGGCTAATACCCTTAGAGACCTAAAACCACCAAATTTATAAAATAAAAAATACACATCAACACTGCCAGAGAAAGTTGGAAGGCAGGAAATGCGACATATACTGAACAGAAAACTCCCCCCCCCCCGGCTAAAGATTAACTGACCTATAGAATACTGGGAGTCTAGGTTGTGCCAAGGTAGGTGGAGAGAGGGAATCAAGCCTGTTTGTATGTTAAGTGTTGGTATGAACACTTCACCCAGTGAGGTTAATAACCAAAGAGACAGAAACATGATATATTTTATTTCATTATACTAAAGAGATAAATGTTTAACACAAAGTACTGCAAATAAAACCACCAAGTAAGTTCAATTCAGATAACAGTTACAATTCTGGCTTAATGAAAAAAAATGTTGTCTTCCACTTTATTGTAGGTTTAGGTTTATAAAAGTAAAATACAAAAAAGCAGTGGAGCCATTAGTATTTTAATTAAAATCTGGTCTGATTAAGACTGGGATTTATTCTTCAATAACTTTTTTTTGGACATGAATAGGAAGTCATGTGCTGTATACCAATCAAATTAAGTTTTAAAAACTCCTGAAAGTGGAACTTAAATTTGTAACATAAAATTATTAATAGTACTTGTTCCTAAAACAAAATATTAAATGATAATAAGAATAAGTGGATCAATAATTCTAAGGGTGATCCCAGAACATTTTTCAGTGCCTATCATATCTCCAATATGTGGTGCTCTAAAAATATTATGAATGTCTGAGAGATTGACAGAAGTAAAGTGAAGTTGTTTGGATTTGCAACATGCACAGTGGAGAGAATGTTGTCACACCTCTATATTACTTTTATGTACTGTAGCAGAAATTTCATTGGACATTGTACTTGTGGAAATTGTAAATAATATCAGCACACAGTTGACCCAAATGACTGCTCATGTGTCCTCAACAATATCAGCCTGAATGAGTCTAAAATACACTGCCATTATCAGTTATTAAACTCCGGAAAATGAATTTTGCCAGACTAGACAGTACCAGTTTCTGAAAGTACAATGAAAGCATCAAATGTAAAAAAAAATTATCTGCTTTTTTTTTTTTTACAATTCACTTCCGAAGCCCATGAAGTGAAAAAGACCAAGCAGAGCTAGCAATTTTTGACAGGTGCACGTCTGAAGCAAGGCTAAGTTGTATACACTGTAACCCAAAATATACCTATTAATTAAACACCAAAAAAAAAAGGGAAGTAAAAGTTCTTTTAACAATACCTATAAGGTCATTTTTACATAGCCAGTATAACCAGTAAGGAAAACCTGGGAAATTCTTTTTTCTTTAAATATTTAACCCTAGGCAAATTGTAGAGAACCAACTATGCAAAAGACACTTGATTTTAATGGATTGATCTAACTTGTATTAATAAGATGTCAAGCCCCTTCAACAAATTGATATTTTTAATGATTTCCATTGTACTGACCTATCAAAGGTGTCCACCCATTAAATGATAAGCCCCTTAAGGTACAGAGGAAAGATTTCCCTACATAGTGCATATACAGTATATTGGCTGAAGTTATGAAGTATTGCCCCTATAAGTGACATAATAAGAAGACAAATAGTAAATAATGTAAGCCATGTTCAATTTAAGAACAAGTGAAAACAAGTATTGCTAATCAATAATCTAAAGTAAGACTGACACACTGAGGTAAATGAACTTTGGAACATAGAAAAGTGCATTGTGGCTAAAGTATGGTTGTTATTGTTGTTGTTGTAGGGTTTGACACTATTTTTTTTCAGCACAAGATAGGCTATACATGGCAGCCAGTATAAATGGTGGAGGAAGAACCCTGGAAAGTGCCACCAACCCACAAGAAGCTAATGGCAAATTTTCCCACACTCACAGGTGAGATGGCAGTGATCCATAATGGTGAGTGCTGTAGGCCATCTGGCCATTTGGGGCCCCTGAAGAATGGTTGCATGCAATTTGAAAAAAAAAAGTTTTTTAAAAAAGGCATACAGAGAATATACAAGCATGTATGTGATTCAGATTCCACAGTTATATGAAGAAAACATCCAGCAAAACAAATTTTAAATTCAGATTTTCAAAGATCCCCTGAAACCAGCGTAAATTTTTAATAATTTTCCTAAGTTTTTATGCAATATTAAAATTTGTATTTACCTGGCTTATACAGTCACTATTTACTGAATTTCAAAGACTCTTTAAGTTGCTTGGCTTTCATCAGTTTTCAAAGAATAATTTTTCTTTCAGAAACTGAACGTTAACTATTATGTTACTTCCATACTTCAATGAACAGGTGCTGAAGAAGAAAACTGATACACATAACTAACATACCACTATATCAAATTGATGAAATTCCATTTGGTAACTACCCATCTTGACTTCGATTTCATCCTGACAGTCACATGTCATTTGCTTTATTTTGTATGAAAATGTGTAAATAATGACAGCTCCAAATTTAAAATTGACCTAATTTCTTCAATTTTTATTTTCATCAGATAAATTTAATGAGTTTGGAGAACATCCAAGAATTTATCCAACAAATTCCAGAATTGTGTGTGTGTGTGTGTGTGTGTGTGTGTGTGTGTGTGTGTGTGTGTGTGTGTGTTGGATTTTAAAATTTTTTCAGTCATATGGATACAATGTCTGCAGTGTGACCGCTTATAGTGATGTCTAGCACTAGGGCATCATGCCGAAGACATGTAGCATGATTTCGATCCCAGTCTCATTATCCTGACACCAGGAAGACCAGTCCTAACACTAACCTCTTAATGCTGAGTACCAAGCAAAGTAGCAGTTAGTACCATTTTTATAAGTTTTTAGTATGACTCAGGCAGGGACTGAACCTGCCACCTTCCACATAAAAGGCAGAGGCTCTAATTAACCACAAGGCCACTGGAGTAGTCCTCCAAGAGTCTTGAAGGAAAAAGCCAACTTCAATGAGTTTTCCTGACAATCCATCAATTTCAAAGAATTTTTCAAGCAAACCCTCAAATCTAATGAGCAAAAATGGTTGGAAGAAATTACAAAACTAAAGTTCATAAATTTGCCTCACAGAATGAAATTTAAGCATAGTTTTGCTACAAATTTGCTGATATTAACAGCATGTTTTCATTCACAGAGTTATACTCCTCATGCTGATACTGTAAGGCCTAATACACTGTACTTTCAATTTTTATACTATTGATGCTAACTGTATATAAAGCCTAACACTTTCAGCTTTTAGACTAATGATACATATAATGTAAATCCTAATACTTTCAATTTTTAAACTCCCAATGCTGATACTGTAAGATCTAACATTTTAAATTTTTATACTACTGATGCTAATACCAAAATTAAGGCCTAAAACTTAAAATTCTTATGATATTGATGCTAATACCTTAAGGCCTAGCACCTTCAACTTTTATACTCCCGATGCTGATACAGTAAGGTCCATCATTTTCAATTTGTATACTACTGATGCTAATACCCTTAGGCCTATGATAATAAAATATCATGTTATACACTACTTATGATACCTTGTTTCCATGATGACATACAAACTACTGAATTTAGAAAATTCTAAGGATGAAAGCAACCTATTTGTAGCTTGTGTGACATGTGCACCAAGTCTGCTTGAAAAACCTTGATAGTAATGTTCAAAAAATTGTTAATTGGGAAGTACTGTGACAGATATTGTAGAATGATCTTCACTGCTAATAGTACTGTCATACCATACTACATCTAAAAGATGTATATTTTCTTAAAGAAATATGCAGAACTTTATTAAATCTACCTGGACTGGAGACATGGCTTAAACCCAGGAGCTCTTTGGTGCAAAGTTAGTTTTTCACCAAAGTAATGTCCATTTTAATCCCTGTGCATGATAGACTCCTTTGCTAATTCCAATTTTGTCCCCAACTTTTCTGTTTTCATTCATTTTAAAACTTTCTCCAGAATGGTCTTCATTTTTGTTTAATTTTTTTGGCGGAGAAATCAAGCTGAGAAGTCAATGTTTCTTTTTTTGATAAGAAATATGTAGAAGAAAAGAGCATCATAAAATTATGTTTTCAACACATCACTGTTGTTCAAGTGTCTCACATTTGACTAGGGGCCCTGAGTGGCCAAGTGGTCTAAAGTTCTCTATGATTCAGTGAATGTGGATATGTGAGAAAGCCTCTTGTGGGTCTGTGGTACTTTCCATGGATTTCCCCCCTTTCTTTCTCTACCATTAATACTAGCTGCAATGTATAGCCTATCATGTGCTGAAAAATGGCCTTAAGCAGCACAACAACAACACATTTGACTGAGTGAGTTCACCTCAGCAGTCAGTATCTCACATTTAAGGAACTGATATTATCTCAGCAGTCATGTGACCTTATGTTTAGACCATGCACAGCAAGCAACAGTAATTATAAACATATCACACACACACACACACAGACACACACACACACACACACACACACACACACACACACACACACACACACATCCTTTTCAAATTTACACCAATATGTCTCCAAATGTAAAAAAAAAAGATGTGCTAAAACTACATGTACTAGGCTAGGTCCCAGATCATTGGTGCACAAATAATGGTACTTCATTTTCCACTGGGAGAATATAACACAAATAAAACTTATGATCTTGAACCACAGAAAACAAATAATTTTATCTAACTGCAGAACACTTTACTGGTTCAAACATTCAAGGTCAGAGCTGATAATTTTGTCTGTGAGAGGTGTGCATTATTGCTAAACTACTGGTTTACCAAGGTATTTGTTTCCAGTGGAACATATCACGGACCTTTGATAGTGAAACAGAACTTCATTCATGCATAGTCTTGCTACAAATTTGCTGATATTAACAGCATGTTTTAATTCTTGATGGCCCAAACAAATTTAAAAACATTAGTATTTTTTAACAAGACAGCTGTATTTGTCATGCATTGATTTTCAAAATATTACAAATATAATTATACTGATGATCCTTTAATCACATGTAACATGTCAAATGGGATGTTATGAAAGACATTTAGGACAAATCTAACACTGGAAAAAAATCAGGATATAAAATAAAACTAAATCATTTTGTCTTCTTATTTACTAGCATATGTTAATACATGTATGTCAAGTTTTCCTTTGTAAGATTGATAATCCTCAGAAATGCTTCAGGACAGCAGTGTTTTGCTATAATGTTACGTAATCTCTCAAGGCTACAAAGTATTTTTTATTTGTTGAGTGTTTTATGTTTACTGGCCCTCTCTGATTTATATCTTGCTCTAGTTTTGGCATTCCAGTCTAAGTTTTCCTGTCCATTATATCAATGATGCAGCTAGCAAATTGTAGGCTTCAGGGCAAATACTTTGTATCCCCAAGCTTTCTAATGCCAGCACATTGTCTTTCACTGGGTGTCAGTAACTGTGTAAATTGTCCCATTTTAGTTACATTTTTTGGTTACACATCTGACAGTTAATACATGTATACACATATCAAAATCACCTATAATAAGGTACTGACCATTTAATTTTTGGACTGGAGGGGGTACATTTACTAGGAGAGGTGGTAGATTTTCTTTCGAGTTTAGATATTTTTTTGTCTAAGGACAATTGATTTTTATTTTAAAATAATATTATTGATATAATATAATTTGTTGCTATAAATCAAAGTAAGATATTTATTGATTGATGGAATGTTACTAAAAAAATAAGTGCCAGGTCCATGCCCCAAAACATTAAATTGTTTGCCCCTAATATAATTGCAGTGTATCATGGTATTATTGTATCATGTACAGTGTATCATGGTATTATTGTATCATGTACAATGGTATTACTATATCATGTACAGTTTATCATGGTATTATTGTATCATGTACAATGTATCATGGTATTATTATATCATGTACAGTATATCATGGTATATTTGTATCATGTACAATGTATCATGGTATTATTGTATCATGTACAATATATCATTGTATAATGTACAGTGATATCATGGTATTATTGTATCACGTACAATGTATCATGCTATTATTGTATCATGTACAGTGTACCATGGTATTATTGTGTCATGTACAGTGTAATGTTTCATGGTATTATTGTATCATGTACAGTGTATAATGGTATTACTATACCACTGTATCATAGTATTATTGTAACAGTGTATCATGGTATAATTACACCAGTGTATAATGGTATTTTTATTTATTATCATAAATACCAAGGTATACTACAAATAGTGCACCAAGATAGTGTCTGTAAAATGTCATGACATGGTGACTGTTTAGTGAACTGAGCAGTGACATGCACTAGAAATGTATTAATGAAAAGAAAAACTAACTGTAACAGACATATAAATGAACAAAGGTATATGCATGTACCACTGTCAGGGCAGGGAATAAAACCAAAATTCTGGTCATTTAGTGGGCAACTAATTAAATAGAACAGGTTAGTAATCATGAAATTTAATACACATGAATCTATGAAGCACTGAGGCAATGGATTTAGTTATGACAAGTGGCCTAATGGTTATAGCATCTGTCTTGGATATGGGAGGTCATGGGTTTGAACCCCAGCCGAGCTGTTAGAACTGGTCAGCCTGGTCTCAGGATAATGTGACTTGGTGGGACATCATGCTATATGTCTGTGCATGATGCCCCTGTGCTAGATATCATTATAAACTGTCACACTGTAAATATCGTAGTAGTGATGTTAAAACTACATTAAAAATCAAAATCTCTCTCTCTCTCTCACACACACACACACACACACACACACACACACACACACACACACACACAAGAATGATAGTAGAATGTAACAGCAGACAGGTACCAGACACATTCATGAAAAATGACTCTAGATATGTAACAGATATGTAGACACATTCAAGAAGAATGACTCTAGATATGTAACAGCTATGTAGACAGGTACCAGACACATTCTGGAAGAATGATTGTAGATAAAGATTCCCAAAAACATAATACTTCAGATGGGGTTATTAGGATCCATACACTAAATAATTTTGTGGCAACAGTTATCAACTGCTGAGAACTTACATAACTTGATACTACTAATACTACTGCTACTACTACTACTTAATATTTTTATTATGCCTAGGCCCCCCCAATAATTTCAGATTCTAAAAGAGATGCCCATTGGGTTTGTAAAACAAATTAATAATGAAATTTGCTAGAGAAAACTTTAATCGCATTTATGAAATACAGAAATGTATTTTCCAGATGATGATACAAATGACATAAATGGCGCAATCTGGTTAAAATTAGATTGCCACTGTCTAAAGTAAAGTGGAAATCTGACTGTAACTGTCATGCTAAAAACCCTCTGACACAGTTGTGTTTTGAGAAAACAAATTCCAGTAATCTTCAAAAGTAGCAACAACAAAAAAAAAATAAAATAAATACCCTCCCACCACTATCAGTATATGCCTGTTACATGTAGCATATATAAACAGTAAACAGTTATGACTGGAACTGAAGTAAAACTATTGTAATGTGGCGAAGTTTGAAGACATATTAAAAGATAAGGTTGAATAAATTGTGCTTTGAAGTTATAGTTGAGCCAGAAAGGTCTTGAGAAAGTTCACTGATATTTCTCTATTTCATCTCTGAAACATAAAAGTGTCTACGCTTAAGCTTCAGTAGCATTGACCAGGTTGTTTTAATGGTTCAGTAACATAAGGCCCATTAGAGCTCTGACTGTTTCTGTTTGTAGAGGGCCACACGTCAAATAATTGATTTTAAAAAGGAAAGCTAATTGCAGCATATTTTAGGCTGGTGAAATCTAATAAAAGACATGATTATTTGGGAGAGAATTTTAGGAACAGTTATATCCAACTGGTCATGGAAAAATAAATGCATACACATTGGAAGACTGGGAATTTAGGAATACCACTTGCTCAAAATTCTTTAGTTCGACTCTTGCCTTGTGAGAAGACAACAGGTCCAACTCCTTGGGGAACTTGAGAATAGTGTTTTCTGTTGTAGCAAAGAGGCCGGACAGCTGTCTTAAAAAGGAAGAGTGGCTATAGGCTTGTAGCAAAGAGGCCAGACAGCTGTCTTAAAAAGGAAGAGTGGCTATAAGCTTGTAGCAAAGAGGCCAGACAGCTGTCCTAAAAAGGAAGACTGGCTATAGGCTTGTAGCAAAGAGGCCAGACAGCTGTCTTAAAAAGGAAGACTGGCTATAGGCTTGTAGCAAAGAGGCCAGACAGCTATCTTAAAAAGGAAGGCTGGCTATAGGCTATGACATGGTTGTGTGGAATGAAATGGCATTATGCTTTATATTCTACTGAGAGAAGTAAAAGGGAAAACCCTATGAGTCCGAGGGAAATCCGTATCTAAGAGAGGTCGGAATAATCAGGAGTCAGACAGGTGCACATGAGACATGGAAACAAGACAAGGGAAATCTGTATCTACAAGAGGTTGGAATTATCAGGAGCCAGATAGGCACACATTAGATGTGGAAACAAGATAAGGAAAAACCGTATCTATGACAGGTTGGAACAGTCAGGGTCAGAAGTGCACCAAAATGCACACACATTAGACATGGAAACAAGACAGGAGGAGAAAGAAATCAGGTGATGCTGTCAAAGCATGGGAATTGCACTCATTAATTCACCACTCATAATATGATATAAATCGAACACTGCGACTAAATTCTATCAATGTAAATTTATTGACTTGCAAGGTGAAATTTTGGTTATGCATTAATTGAATAAATTCATTGCTAGTTGGATTGAAAGTTAAATTTTGGTTATGTATTAATTGATCAAATTTATTTTATTTATTGTTAAAGGGGGCTTGCTGTTGTTTATTTTATTTCAATAGCTTGCTCAGCTATCTGTTAATGTTCCATCTATCCATTCACACTGGGCAATAACACAGTGGGAGGTCATTTCCTAGTTAACAATCAACTTATGGCAGTTTTAACTGTGGTAATTAAAAGGCAATGAGGTCAGGTTATGAACTACCATTTCACATATTACTTAACTAGATGAAATAGCAAGTGAGATGTGTCTGAAGAATGCAGTGAGTGAATCCATAGTGATTATTTGCATAGGCATGCTCAGGACATGGAATGACCAATAGGTAAATAAACAAGAAACAAGATGCATGTTGGAGAACAAAAGGTATTATGTATCATTGCTTTAAGCTGTAGGAATCATAGGCTTTTGACAAAATTGTGAATAACACTAACTTTTCTCTGAAGCTGGATGTTACTGCATGTATAAAATGCAAAGCATAATCACATATTGTTCAATTGTGATTCATTTCTGATTTCTGATTTAAGAAGCAATAAGCAATTAATATCAGCAAGGCCCCCCCCATTCAGAAGTGGTAAATAATTTGTGAAGCATGCAAAACAAAAAATAAGGTGGGGGAGAGGCAGTGAATTATTTGCACATACTGCAAACAACATACTAACATACATAAACTTGGTTCTGATCATTAATGGTTCAGAAAATCCAGTGGAGAAGTTGGAACACCAGGACAATCTAGTCTTGACTGAATCTAGTCATGAATTTTAATAACATCTTTCAAATACCTATGTATTTCTGAATCTATATTTGAATTGTAGAAACTGCAACACTGTGTGACAAATAATATTCAAAAATGGGAAATTTTGAGCATATGAAAACTAGAGTCCAGCTTGTGGAATTTTTGTCGGTTCTTGTGATTTTTTTAAGTCACCAGCCCTTAGCCTTGTCAAAAAAAAATTTCCACGAGGACTGTTAATGAACCACTTTATTTTGAACAGCAATGAGAGTTTAAAATGAATTTGCAATTAAGTCACTGAATTTTTAAAAAAAATTTAATGTCCATTGAGAATGCTATTTAATTTCATAAACAGCAGAAATGAAAAAAAATATGAAAAGTATACAATACATGGCAGGAAATTAATAATTTCATAGTACAAGACTGACAAAATTCAATAAAATAAAAAAAAAAACAACCTTCTAATAAACCCGCTGTACACTCTGAATGATACAATTCCATTCATTCAAATCTAAAAGTGTTAAATTTGCCAACCCAGTAATATCCTGTACCATTTGTATAACACAAATCTGAGTTGCCATGCTGTAAGAAGTCTCAGTTTTAGCCACCATAAGCCCTTGCCTTACTGGCATGTGAGGTTGTGTTGTAATGCATTTCCTTTTTTGCATTTTACTTAAGAACAGTGCTTTGTTTTACTTACATTAAAAATGACAGGTGAAAATTGGGGGGAAATGTTTTTGTTGGTTGTCTAGTACAGGCCTGCTAAATAGGATATGCATTTGGTAAGTGAAAAAAAACAGTACTTTTTACTTAAACAAGGCCAGCCAAATTGGGTATGCTTTTGGCTGGTGAAAAATACAGTACATACAGTTTCTTTTCCAACAACAAGGCCTTCCAAACAGGGTATGAAAATAAAAGTGAAAAATACAGTATGTTTAGAACTACAAGGCCTGCCAGATAGGGTATGGATTTAGTTGGTAAAAATTTCAGTACATGTACTTTCTTTTATAACAACAAGGTCTGCCAAATGGTGTATGGATTTGATGGGTGGAAATGTGCACTTTTTACAACTACCAGTACATATATTCTAGTGTTATGGGAGATAAGTGTATATACAAAATAGCATGACCTATTCATAAATACATCATTTGTTTACCAGGTGAGGTTGTTTGCACACCAGCTGAAGGAAAATGAAACAAGGTCATGAATAGGTCATTAACAAGAATCATTAACTGTTGGTAATACAGTCCTTTAGGCAATACCATCATCAAAATATGAGCTATGGATTGGCTATGCCTACCTGAAAGTTGTTCTGGTTCATGACCTGAAAAATAACAAAAGTACAATGGTTCTTCACACTAATAACTTTTTCTAGCAGCAAAATAAAGTGACACAACTATTTAAACCTTAGTCAAGGTCATGAAACAATTATTTATACCTTAGTCAAGGTCATGAAGCAATTATTTACACCTTAGCCAAGGTCATGAAATGTACAAGAAGCACAGCACCAAAATCACAACAAATTTTTAAAAAAATGCAGAAACTGATGCTCTGATGCACAAAAAAGTATTTTCATGAATTTCAGATAAAACCCTTTCTTCTTATTTAATGCAGAATGTTGAGACCATCAATGACAATCTTTAGCAATAAGATTTTCAAAATTACCAGTTGTGGCTGATTTGTTGTTATATTGGAATCATTTTGACAGACATGGTTATACATTCAGTGATTTTCATGACTGACCTCATGGTGGCCATATTGGATGTACAATTGGCACAATTCAGACAAAGAACAATTAAGTAGATAGGAGGCTATTAGTGAAAACTCCATGTAAATATAATTTGGGGAGGAGTAGAGATAACAATATGTCCACGATGCATCCATTTTTTTTTCTTCAGTTGTGTGACCATGACCCATTGACCCCAAAAGTGACAGGTGTATTTCTTGTTTCAAATGTGTGTGATCCACAAAATTCAATCATTGGTCAGTGACTTGAGTTATTTTTGTGGAAACTGATTTCCCTTTTTTTAGAATCCCTCTGGCCTTTGCCTATAACTAATTAAGACCCAAATCAACCCATGACTTATTTGTCTCAAATACATGCATTCAACAAAGTTTAGTGAAGGTTTTATGGTAAAGAACTTAGTTTTATGGATATAGTTTTTCCTTTCAGTCACTGTGACATTGACCCCCCAAATGATGTCTCTCTTATCTTAAATCCAAGCCAACTTTTATGTTTGGACATAGTAACCATATTTCTTTTCCATGATTTTAATAACTAAATAATTACTAAACATCACCAGTTGCTTCATTATGGGAGGGTATCAAAGTTTTAATGATCAGGTTCAGTTGTGTCAATATTTTGCAATTACTGGCTCAAAGCAAACACTTAAATGAATTTCACTTGCTCACATTTTTTAAGAGGTGGATCGGTGGGTAATTCCACAAAATATTTGTGGGGATTGAAGCAACTGTTAATGATGGTGAAAACAATGTCACTGTGACCATGATATTTTAAATTTTGAGAGCACAACAGTCAATACATCTAGGTGTCTTTCTTTTTATCTCAAATGCTTGCTATCTACAAAGATTGGTCATGGCATCAATAATTTACTTCCTTATTTCAGTTCTATTTACAATGGATTTTATTTAACAATGAATCAATATTCCAAAACTTTGCTCTGGAATAGCATTCCAGTTGAGATTAGAAATGCCACTATATCTATTAGCTTCAGAGATGCAGCTAAAATAAATAAATTACATTGTATGAGGGCCTCAAGGTAGATTCATTCTTAGCTAACTGTGTTATCATCTTTTGATAAAGTTATTATTATTATTATTATTATTATTATTATTATTATTATTATTATTATTATTATTATTATTATTATTATTATTATTATTATCCCAAAATCAATAGGTTTCTTTATTCAAGCAAATGCAAGCTAAATTACAAAGTATAGTCATGGTATATGACTTGTGCAGATCTAAATAGGGAAAATATGTTGATGACATAAAAGATATATTCTGTTGTATTATGGATATGTACAACAATAATAAATGAAGATCCATTTATAAACTGTCAATCAAATATACATTAGACATTTCTTACCAGTAGATCTGAAGTATTAAAAATATAATACAACACTTTCAGATAATAAAAGGTTTTAAAATATGGTACTGTATTATGCAAAAACTAACAATAATAATAAAATGATAGCTTTTTACAAAAACATTACAAATAAACACTCAGCTGCTGTTTTGTCTATATTTTTTTAGTTGGGCAATACAGTAAAAGAGAAAAACATCCATGAATGGCACACACTACTTGTAACTGTCCCATGTGTAATGTTCTTTACGACATGCAGGTACAAACAGTTGGCATAGTTGACTATGGAAATTGCTGACCAAAGGGTCTCAATGACCAGAAACTTTGGTCAGTGTATTCAGTCTTAAAGTAAACCAACCATCATCTTCTTTGCTTAGACTTACTATGAACTTGAAACTTTCTATGCAAAAATAATTTCCTTCTTTAAGTTACAATGACCTTGATCACTGATCTATCAATCCCAAAATTTACAAATTTATTGCTTAAGCCATTTATTAAGTTTGGTTTAAAGGCCTGGGATGTAGAACTATATTACTATGTCAAAACAATTTTTTAATTTCAAGGTGACCTTAACATTTGACTTTTTTATTGCAGTATCTACTGATTTCTACCTTACATGAAGTACAAACTACCCACAAAGTTTGGTAAATTTCGACAATATAAAAGTTAAATTACTGTGTGAAAACTCAGCTGGACATTTTGACTTAATATGCTGTGCTTTATGGCAGGTTGTTAATGGATATTTATGGATTGCTGGTGGATGAAAAGTTCCTACCAAGTATTTGAAGAAAATACACTCATTACCTAAAGACTTCCTGTGCAATATATGATACTGAATCATTTTCACCTGAATACATAGCTTTTAGCACCAGGAAATAAAATCTGTCAGATACCTACTGATAAAATCCCAGCAAAGAAAGAATACTTGTATACCTGTATTAGCATTGAGGAAGTGACAATGATGGTTATCAATTAATCCCTGAGAGGTACCCATCGGAGAACAAGCACTTCAGTAAATACCATCAAATGATGTAATAAAGTAACTAAAGCAATGACTCATAGTATCATCTATTTTATTAAGTCCCTGAACTAAAGCCTTTCTACTTAACACCTGGAAGTGAATACCTTAAAATTGTTGTTGTTGTTGGTGGTGGTGGTGGTGGTGGTTCTATCATGTGACAAAGATTGTATTAGTCATATCAGTCATGTTTCTTTATTAATCTATTTCTGAAGGCAAGAATAAAAATGAATAATTTTAATTCTTTCATCATGCAAATGGATTTTTTCCCCTTTTTTATCTTCTGCATGTTTGGAGAATTTACAAATAATATTGCTCAATACACCCTCCTGCATATAACTAATGGAGTCAGTAGTACAGAATGTCACTAACAAAATGATATGATTGGATCAATCTGAATAAAAACACTTTGGCACTTTACTTCAAATGCCTCATCACTAAATAACCACCTTTGCTATAAAAATGTCAAACATTTCTTTATTGTCTTCTTTATTCAAACCTGTGATGTGTAGGCATATTTATATATCAATAAAGCTAGTTTGCAAACATGTAAATATAAATCCCAAAGGGTATATATTTTTTATGATAGCTGGACACCTCAATATATAAAGAACACCTGTTCATAAAGTAAAGTGTTACTTTTAATGAATTTCATTTTTATATTTCCACATACATTGGGCACTCAGAAAAATATCTTTCAGTATAACACTATCCCTATTGCAATGGGAGTATTTCTGTATTCATGCAATCAAAACATTTAAAGAAAAAACCCACTCCAAAGCAATGACTCATTCAATTAGTTGACTCATGAAACTTTTGACTTTAACAGTGAACAAAGCTGTTTAGCCTCCAATTTTTGTTTAAAAACTTCAAAAGTTTTTGTTCATAACATGCTGACATTTTTATTCCAGAGAAATTTTAAATTTCGGAGAAATTATATGATTATGCAATGTAAGAAATATAACTCAAGATGAAAGTAACCTGACTAAACAAAATATTTTTGCCAATTTGCCAATTAACATATTGGCCTGGCCAATATGTTAAAATGAAGGACTTAAACAAATCACGTTAAAAGTTTTGTTTTATAATTTGTTTTTATTATTTGATTTATTGAATTTTAAGTTAGTTGCTGACAAATGGAAACAAACCATAATTTGACTTTTTTGCATTATTATCTATATTATAATGTTGCAATATCCAGAATAGAAGATTCCCTTACTAAGGGAGCACCATACATGTATATAAAGGGACACCTGTCTGTTAAGGACACTACTGCAGTACCACAATGTTTTGGATGATTGGTTTGACCTATACATTCAATTAGGAATAAATGGCAGAAATACCTATGAATTCAACCATGCAATCTTTTCTTTATCTGGTACAAAATTAACTAATTCCACCATACAAATTTTCCTTTATCTGGTACTTGATCAACACAGGTTTGTGAAGAGGTTAATGTGCACTTCTTTTTATTATCTTGTTATCTTATATCATGTGTAGCAATGAAGCAAGTTTAATGTCCCATTAATAAATATCTGTACATGTATAAATATCTTGAAATCACATAAAATGAGGTCTAGTATAACCTTGACTTTTGTGTACTTTGTTAGCTTGTGTTAAGGAATTTTAAATTGCTTACTCTCAAACCTAATGGATCCATGAAAAGTCCATAATCGGTAAATATATGGCCAATTAAAATATTCATCAAACACAATATTAGGCATGATCAAATGTTTGAAATAGCTTTAATTGCTATCAGACATTCAACTGGATTGTAATATCAGTCAACTACCTCAAGGTGTTTATCTGTAGACAATCTGACCAATACTTTTTACTCATACAGCACATGAAAGAAGTCCAAAAGGCATTTCATATTGTGGCTTGTCAGAGTTACAAAGGAAACTGGATATACAGTATTTACATTTGTAACATAAAATATCGCATATACTATTACTTGGTAAAAAGTACAAAAACCATACAACTGACTTGAAAGGAAATAAAAACAAAATATATAATCCATAAAATCTGATCACAAACATATAATATTGGAAAAGAAACCTTTGAGATAAGTACATGTTAGCTGTTATTAAACAGTGTTCTCACAAGTTCATAGGAAACTAGCAAGCAAAAACTGTGTACACTAAAAACAAAACTTGTGTATCAGTGTTTGGTTTGGTGTTTTGGTGGTTTATGGCACAGCAACAGTTTCAAGGTAATATTCTGCCAAGACAATTTGGATAAAGTACTTTGCTGAATCGATGGCAAGAATCGAATCTGGTGACAAGTCTAATGTATCAACCACTGAACCACTGTGACTCCCATTCAAATAACAAGACAGAAATGTTTTGAAGAATTCCACTAACAACATGCTGGAAAAATTACTCCCAACTAACTTATTGTGAGTACACATTACACTTCTCCATTGATAATTTGCAGGCAATGGGGTCCATGTCAATTGCAAAATTCTCAAGATAGTGAGGGAAACTCAAATTTAAAAACAGTTGGAAGAAATGCATATATGCAAGCAAATTCAGCAGTCATGCTGTCCATGAACATATCACACAGTTTTAAACAAATTAAATACAAAAGAAGAAATGACAAAAGAATTTGTCACCTGACAGTCCATACTAGCTATCATCATCATAATGAAGGACTGTGTCACCTGACAGTCCATACTAGCTATCATCATCTTAATGAAGGACTGTGTCACCTGACAGTCCATACTAGCTATCATGATCATGTTGTTGTTCGTCCCTTGAGTCAACGAAGACCACTCTAGTCATCCGTGAGTTGGAGGGGCTGGTTCTGTTCTCTGTGTTCGAAGGTTGCTGATAAGGCCAATCCTTGCACAGAAGGTTTGGTTGCAGAATAGCCACTGACTTGCCTCTATCTCTGCAGCTGCTATCCTGCTTGATTCACACAGCTTGGAACCTTTGTGAAGATAGGAATGCCAAGTGACTCCATCACTAGCTGTTTGCTCCCATGAGTCATGGTCTATGCTGAAAGCTTTCAATGCAGCTTTCAAATTGTCTTTGAAGCATTTCTTCTGACCTCCGTGGGATCTCTGTCCTTGCCATAGAAGAGTCTCTAAGGCAGCTGGTGGTCTGGCATGTGTATAACATGTCCCACCCAGTGTATCTGGGACTGCATTAGGATGGTGTGAATGCTGGAGAGGCCTGCTTTGGCTAGTATCTTGGTGTCTGGGACTTTGTCCTGCCATTTGATATTATTTTCCTGAGGCTTATGGTGTAAAAATGGTTCAGCTTCCTGGCATGGTGTTGATACACCATCCACATTTTGCAGTAATGTGGGGAGTACAACTGCCCTGTAGACCTTTAGTTTGGTCACGATGCTGATGCCTCTTCTATTCCATACATTTTCATTCAATCTGCCAAACGTTGCGCTGGCTCTGGCAATGCGGAGGTTCACCTTGTCATCAATGGTGACACTCTGTGAAACTGTGCTGCTAAGGTAGGTGAAGTGGTTCACTATGTTGAGTTTTTGGCTGTTGACGGTGATGTTTGGCTCAGTATAGGGCTTTCCTGGGGCTGGCTGATGCAGTACTTAAGTCTTCTTAGCATTGATGGTGAAATCAAAGCTTGTGCAGGAACTGGAGAACTTCTCAATGCTGCTTATGGGCCAGCATTGAGAATGCAATCATCAGCAAATAAGAACTCCCTGATGTCTGTCATAATCTTGGTTTTCACTTGTAGCCTCCTGGGGTTGAACAGTTTTCCATCTGTACTGGGTACCTGATGCCGACTCCAACAACTCATCTCTGAAAGCAATAGTCAGCATGGCGGAGAAAAAAAAAAAGACTGGACAGTGTTGGTGCCAGAACACAACCCTGTTTGACGCCATTGGTTACTGGGAATGGTTCAGATGACTCTCCATTTTCCTGGACTTGCGCCTGCATGCTGTCATGGAATTGCTGAACCATGGATATAAATTTTTTGGGACATCCATACTTGGCCATTACCTTCCATAATCATTCTCTGCTGATAGTATCAAAAGTATGAAAGCATCTTTGAATTCCTGCGGGATTGTCTCTTCATGCCACATCAGCAAGAAAAGTTCGTGGAGCTTTTCAATCAGGGCTGTACCCCCTTCTTTGTAGACTTCTGCTGGGATGGCATCTGAGTTGGCAGCTTTGCCACTGGAGAGCAGATGAATCGCTTTCTGTGTCTCAAGCAAGGTTGGAGGGTCATCCAGTGATTCATTGATGGGTAATTGAAGGAGACGGTTGATGATTTCCTCTTTGATGGATGAAGGGTGATTCAAGACAATGTCAAAATGTTCTGCCCATCGTTCAAGTATTTTCTCTTTTATCATCATCATATTGAAGGACTGCATCACCTGACAGTCCATACTAGCTATCATCATCATAATACAGGATTTGTGTCATGTTAACAGTCCATATTAGCTATCATCATCATAATGAAGGACTGTATCTCCTAACAGTCCATACTAGCTATCATCATCATAATACAGGATTTGTGTCATGTTAACAGTCCATATTAGCTATCATCATCATAATAAATGGCATGTGTTATCTTACAGTCCATACTAGCTATCATCACCATAATAAATGGCATGTGTCATCTTACAGTCCATACTAGCTATCATCATAATAAAGGGCATGTGTCATGTTAACAGTCCATATTAGCTATCATCATCATAATGAAGGACTGTATCACCTAACAGTCCATATTAGCTATCATCATCATAATAAAGGGCATGTGTCATGTTAACAGTCCATATTAGCTATCATCATCATAATGAAGGACTGTATCACCTGACAGTCCATACTAGCTATCATCATCATAATACAGGATTTGTGTCATGTTAACAGTCCTATTAGCTATCATCATCATAATGAAGGACTGCATCACCTAACAGTCCATACTAGCTATCATCATCATAATACAGGATTTGTGTCATGTTAACAGTCCATATTAGCTATCATCATCATAATAAATGGCATGTGTCATCTTACAGTCCATACTAGCTATCATCACCATAATAAATGGCATGTGTCATCTTACAGTCCATACTAGCTATCATCATAATAAAGGGCATGTGTCATGTTAACAGTCCATATTAGCTATCATCATCATAATGAAGGACTGTATCACCTGACAGTCCATACTAGCTATCATCATCATAATAAATGGCATGTGTCATCTTACAGTCCATACTAGCTATCATCATCATAATAAATGGCATGTGTCATCTTAACAGTCCATACTAGCTATCATCATAATAAAGGGCATGTGTCATCTTACAGTCCATTCTAACTAGCATCATCATAATGAAGGACTGGATCACCTGACAGTCCATACTAGCTATCATCATCATAATAAATGGCATGTGTCATCTTAACAGTCCATACTAGCTATCATCATAATAAAGGGCATGTGTCATGTTAACAGTCCATATTAGCTATCATCATCATAATTAAGGGACTGTGTCATCTTACAGTCCATACTAGCTATCATCATAATTAAGGGACTGTGTCATCTTACAGTCCATTCTAACTAGCATCATCATAATTAAGGGACTGTGTCATCTTACAGTCCATACTAGCTATCATCATAATTAAGGGACTGTGTCATCTTACAGTCCATACTAGCTATCATCATAATTAAGGGACTGTGTCATCTTACAGTCCATACTAGCTATCATCATAATTAAGGGACTGTGTCATCTTACAGTCCATACTAGCTATCATCATAATTAAGGGACTGTGTCATCTTACAGTCCATGCTAGCTATCATCATCTTAATGAAGGGACTGTGTCATCTGATAGTCCATGTTAGCTATCATGATTTTAGTGAAGGGACTGTGTCATCTTACAGTTCATACTATCTATTGTCATCTTACGTTATCTTAATGTGTGGCCCTTGGACCATCAAAAATGCCCTCATGCGGCCCACTGGGTGGTTTGAGTTAGAGGCCCCTGCCCTAGTAGACACAAGACTCAGTAATCTTATGTCAGGCCCTTTAGTTCTTAGACACGTCTCAGCAGTCTTGTGTCAGGTCCTAGCCATTAGTTGATATTCTGATATGTTAATTAACTTCTGTTTGTATTTGCTAGTAATTTCAAAAGGTCATTTGATGAAAAGTATGACTGGCTTTTCGGCAAAAGAGAGTCTTTCTGGTCAAAGTCCATGTTTTAGTTTTTGTCAGGCCAAATCAAAAAATAATGTGGTTTAGGTTACCCATCCAATCCTATTTTTTTCTGCTGAACCAAATATGTTTATGAAAGAAAAAAAAAACAACAAATGTTGGAAATAAGAAGAAAAAACTTTGTGGAAAACAAAATTAACAAAGTGAATGATATTTACTTTCTAGTTTATGCTTCATGTGACTGTCTCGACCCTGGTAAAATTTTGTACTAACCTAACTTCCCTAACTCTTCTCAATGTATTAAGAACCATCCTCCCACCCACATACAAAAAGTTTGTAAAGAAATTTTACATGCATAATGAACACACACACACAGTCACACACACAAACACACACAGCTGGAAAAATATTAAATTTATCTGTTTGCCTTACATCAAAAATTTTCTTTTACTTGATTTAAAAAATTCTGCATTGTCCATGATATTCTTTATAAAAACAAGGCATGTTATCATTATATTATAACTGGCATGGGAACATTTTTAATGAAACCCTCAGAAAAAAGAATACTCTGCCAGCACATTTACACACATATATCCTCAAAATGGTTTGTTTTCAATTTTTCTAATTGAAAAAATTAATTAATTGAAAAAATTTTTCAATGTTTTTAATTGAAATCTCTCGTAAGTACATCAAAGATTGTATACTAAGAAACATGATCAAAGATTTGGTAAGAATATGACTGATCAAAATGAAGGAAATAATTAAATAATAAAAAATACAAATTAAATAATAAAAATTAATGCAAGAAAATATGATTTTATCCACAAATGAAATTATTTTCCATAATGATGGACATTGACTGTTGCCAGTCACAACAGAATAATCTTTGGGGAGAATAAAAGCAAAAGTTTTACAGAATGCTTTCAATAAATCTGCTGTATCTGTTTTAGTCCATTAAGTCACTGATTAGTCATTCACCCAAATAAAAGGATAAAAGAATGTACTTAAATCATGCTACATTGGCTATTTATATCTTTTCAGTCTTATTTATACAATTTCCACATAATGGCAAGAAACCAAATATATCACTCTTATAATGACTCAATAATCTAAAGACTTATTGAAATAAATATGATCCAATGTAAAAATTTTGTATTTTCCTTGGACTCATTTCTTATTACAAGTGCTCACTGAACTGCTGGTTTTAAATCATACAGTATATAAATACAATAAAAACTGTCCTATTTTATTGTACTATTTTATACTAGGATGGACTGGAAATATTTTATGGAAAACTGCTATTGGTTACTAAGGTCTCTCAAGAACTGCTTATAAATATGTTTGATTAAAACATTAGTTTTTCAGACAGCCAGGTACCACACTTCTACTAGCTTTCATAACAGATGACAAGGGCACTGAAAAAAATTGGGGTATTTGTCCTTTTTACATGAGTGCACTCAAAAGCATAAACACTTTGTATACTGTCAGGTCTTTCTGGGTCACTCCAATTAGTTGTTGTTGTTGTTGTTGTTTTTATAGGGTTTAAGCCATTTTTCAGCACAAGATAGACTATACATGGAGGCCAATATTAATGGTGGAGGAAGAACCCTGGAAAGGAAGAATCACTGACCCACAGGAAGCTACTGGCAGGCATTCTCACTTACCCAGTTAGCCCAGCCTGGACTAAACTCACACCAACGGAGGTGAGATGGCAGTGATCTGTAATGGTCAGGACTTAAGACCACTGAGCCACTTGGGGCACCCACATGAATTAGTCACTGGGTCAGTTTATTTGGCAAAACATATTCACATTTATTTTAATAATAATAATAATAATAATAATAATAATAATAATAATAATAATAATAATAATAATAATAATAATAATAATAATAATATCAACAACAACAACACAGACTTTATTTAGAGAAGGTAACTAAACTAATATACCTTGAGGCCTTCTACCTGTTTTATACAATATACACAGTATATACAACATGGTATAAATAATCTAGCTTGACACTAAATAACGGATTCAAAAATATCAAAGTATTAAGCCTGGAACATATGTACAGGCATCTGTTAACATATAATCATATAAAAAATATAAAATATTCTGTACTGAAATATTCAACTGTGAAAATTATGCAAAATTACAGAAAAGCAGGCAGTATTTATTTACTAGTACTGTACAATTGCCTAAAGATTTCATCCATTTGAGACACCAATTGTGAAATGAAGAAATGCTAGGAGCCTACCTTGTCATTTGGACTATCGTTCCATACCAGTGGACAAGTATATTAAAAACATTTTTTAAACAATTCCTTCTTTGGAATTGGTATACTGTAATTTTTATTTCTTATGGACCTTAAATTTGGAATACCATTGATATCTCTCTTGAAAGAAATTATTTAGACAGGAATGGCTTTTCCTGATACTTTATGCACCATTTGAACTAAAAAATATTCTTTCATGTATTGTTAAAATTTATATATTATTCATTGTATCCAGGAAATTTAAAGGGCTCTTATACATTATATATTTTTTATAATTAATTATTAATTATTATAAAAGTTACAAAGATATCTCATAAACTCATTAAGATATTTTATAAGCTCATTAAAACCACCTCCTGAAGATATCTCATCAACTCATTAAAGATATCTTATGATAAACTTATTAAGATATTAACTTTATCTCTCAATAAAAAAAACATATAAAAGAAAAGGTATATAATGAAGTACATAAATATCTTATACAGTTAACAAGATATCTCAAAAAAATTTAAACAATATCCAATTTTTGCACAAAAAAATTAAATTTGGCTTGCCTAATTATGTGAATAATTCCTTAGCAGTGTTGACATGAATTTTTTATTGCCAAGTCTTTTACAATTGAAAATAAATAAAATTTTCATATAAGCCTAGAAATGATTGTAAATTCCAATCTGAATAAAAAATAACTTCTTTGTCTTGTTGAAAGGATTTAATAAACTTACAAATAAAAAATTAGTTGGGAGACTTAGTATTGTCAAATAATGCTGTACACAGTACACACAGACATTATCACAACCACACTAACAGAAATAAAACATAAACCAAGGTACTGTCGTAAAATCCATTTGATGCCAAAATATAGGTTTTATTACATGCAAAGGATCTGCAAGTGTTACCAGTGTTCATCACTGTACTCACTATAGACTGGATGATACTGAAGATGAAACTTCTCAGATGGATTCTCTAAGGCTGATATATCAGCTCCCTCCCATGATGATAATTAGTTTTGGTTTAGGGGCTGATATCACCTATTCATTAAAATCTGCAAAAATCTGCAGTCAATCTTGGCTGCACCCATTGGCATACATTTTTATATTTACTAGTATTTATGGCGGCTGTGGAGCTAGCATCACCTTAAGAGCTCTTTCTGTGACAAGTACATTATATTTTCAGAGCAAATCCTATCTTTCATGACTTGTAAATCAATGTGGAATAGCACAACCAATGACCATCTGTCCTGTGGTCATTTTGAATTTCATGTTAGATATGGCTGTTGCCAATAACCAGTATGTGTCTAAAGTGTAGGTTTGTTCTGGAAAGATTCTCATGCAGCAAAATTGCATCATATTTTAACAAAGGGTGATATTGTATCCTTGTATCTTCCACCAGTCTGAACACAGAATTTGTAGGGTGAGGTGATTTATTGGACTAGGCTTCTCTGAGAGAATCCTGGCCAGAACCAAGTTATTCTTGAGGATCATAATGATAACATTGTAGGAACTGTATTTGATGCAGTCTGATCATGTTTGTCTCTAGTGAACAATGAATATATCTTACATTTAAGACTGACCATTTCATTGGGAGATGGGGAAGTTGGAGAGAACATAGTTTCAAGTTCAATGGGGTCTTTACAGGTACAGGTAATAATGCAGCAATAAATGCCTCTCTCCAGTACAGGTGTTAATGCTTTATCTACACAAATCACTGGTGCAAACACAAACCTGTGCTTATACTGTCTTTCAATCAATCTATTTTATGGCTACAATCATCCTGAAGAGCCTAGGTAAATTTATAGTATTGGAACAAGATCAAGTGAATAATAATAATAATAATAATAATAATAATAATAATAATAATAATAATAATAATAATAATAATAATAATAATAACAACAATAGATAATAATAAAGACAACTGCATGTCACATGATTTATAATGGTGGTGTTGCTAGTTTGGTGGATACCATACACTCAAGACATACCTTGTTATCTTGTCTGCAAAGAATTGAATCTCCCCTACCACTTCTGCTGTATTTACCAAAGTAAAACTTCATTAACCAGGAGATGAAATTTAATTTTTGCTAGTCTTTGCTTTCCTGAGTTTATTGCTTTCTGAATGACCTTTAATAATGATTCACATTTTAACATTATTCTGAAAAATGAAATAATTATGCAAAGTATTGAATACATGGAGTAATATCAGACTTCAAAGAAATGCTACCTCGGTTCACAAACTTGCCAATAATGTTTAATACAGATGGCTTTAACATTCTCATTCAAGTCAGTGATATATAATAACTTTCACACTTCTAGAAGATTTTTTTCTCATTGATGTATAACTTAGTACACTTTATAAACTTTACTTATGCAAATTTCCACCCATAGCAGTCTTCAAAGTACTTAGAAGATAACACATGCTATTGACTGCCAATTGAGTAAAATGTGAAGTGGTGCTTTATAATTGACCTTATTATTATTATCTTGCCTCTGAATTGTAATTAAATCGATCCATGGATTGTTTACATTAGCTACAATCAGGACTGTTTACTCTTTATACTGGACATATATTGACGTTTTTCTACTTTTAAACAAAACCAAATAAGGGGGTTAGGGAGTAAAAATTGTTTTCTTAGCATGACATTATGTTATGGTAGGTGATTTAGGTTACTTTACTTTATTGTGTTGGACATATTTGTGGAATAATATATATTTCCTTTTAATGACAATAGTACACAGACATGTTGAATTTTTTTGAAAAATTAGTTTAATTGCACAAAACCATATATTTGTTAACCTAAAGTTCAGTTTTGCTGAAATCAAAAACAAATATACAAATCAAATCCAATAAGATAAAAACAGTAAGCATAATTTTTTAATATTATTAATCTGGATCAATTAAATTTTTGACAACTGCTTTTAATTATCTAAATTGTTAAGCATATATTGCAATCAAACCTCATTTGAAATTATGTAGAAAAAACCCAAATAAAACAATTTTAAAATTTTTATAACACATTCAGAAACCTACAATGCTGGCAGAAACATTCTGAAATATGTGAAGATTTTAACATCTAGTGTTTTATCAGCAAGACATCAATATTTTAAGCCATATTGTTTAACATCTACAGGTATACTGATTACAGGTATATTGAATTAGGGTACAATTCTTAGTTTCTAGGACTGAGAGTATAATCTGATTACCACCTGACTGGCATTGATTAACTTTCATATCTTAAAACAGATAATCCATCATCAGGATTATTCTAATACCGATTTTGCAGACTGCATCAGAACAGGCTTCAAGATGCACTTAAAGGCAAGGACCTTCAAGCTTTAAAAATTCTTTTGATACAACCTTTTAAGGCATGTATCTCCCAAAAATGATCACTTAACAATTTTACATAGATACCAATCTTACTCATGCACATCGATCAAGAAACTGAGGGATATCTTTCAATCTCAAATCTGTGATATCTATAATGCACGCAAACTTTAACAGCCATCCAGGTAAAACAGACTCTTTCACATCTCAAGATTAACAAATCAATCTCTTTTATTTTCTTTGAAAATGGCATTAAATGTGAAGATCTGGTGTCCATATTTCTCATAAAATAACTGATACCTGACAAAGCTGAATCACATATCATGCATAGTTAGGTCAAGAAATTGAAATGTCTTAATATTTTAAGGAAAATATAGGCAGATAATCTAAATTTAGAAAGTGGGTGATTCAGTGGTTCTGTAGCTAGATAAAATCAAACTTGAAAATGTAAAGAGAATTATTCAGGTTATTTTCCATTGCTGGTTGATAGAAGAATGAAGATTTCTAATTAAAAAAAGAATAGAAAACTTGATATATTTTTGTTGAGTAAGCTTGCAAAGAGTGGTAGTGTAAATGAATTAGAACATTCACTTTTTATTTAAATACTATTTGATCAGAGAGTGAAAACTTATGCATAAAAAAAATCTCACATACTTCAAGCTGAAAACTAGAGCTAATTTCCTTTTTATCACCAAGGCACATCCCCATGCTTTTAATTACATAACCCTCCCTGTAATTGACCAATCCACAGCACATTAACCCTGGACAGTAGCCCAAAATTTATTGCATACATGCACAGTAGGTGTCTTGTCTGTCATGGCTGGATTATGAACTTTGGGCATACCAAAAATGTAAGATTAATTTAAATTTTTTTAATTATTTTAACTTTGACCTACTTCTTGGGTAATAAATGGTAGGAAGCAGAAAGTAATTATAAACAATTTGTTGATGGTTACCTAAATGGAAATATATTTACAAATCTGATGAAATTCCAGATTAGTATGATATTAAGATACAAACAGATGCATAAAGGGTACCCCCCATCTCATATGACTCTTACACAAGCACAAAGGGTATCCCCAATATTATATATGTCTAGGCATGGACCAAGAGTACCCCAAATATCTGTATAACTCTGGAATACAGAACAGGCATTCAACAATGTGATTATTTGATAACAGGATTAAGTTATGTATGTGCCCTTTGCTCAAGATGTACATGTATGCTTCTATCAATGTATCCACAAACAAGTTAAGAAAAAAAGAACAAAATGACACAACTACTTTGTAATTAGAACATTTTACAAAAACATAGATGTACATAGATGTGAACAGGTGTGGAATAGCAGAATTCAATACATGGCTGCCATGAATTAAAAGTTTAGTTTTTTAACAATGAAATTGCAGCAAACAGATTGTTTTCAATCTAGCATCTCTGAAACTTAAAAAGTACATATTCAGACATGTCATGAAATGATCACTTAATGAGACCATTTAAGTATGTTCTGAGAATTCTGAGAGAGAAAGTTTGTTGGAAAACATATTAGTTTTAAATAGATATGAAAGTTATTAACTTTGTGTCAATTATATAAAGTAGCAAAGATATGTATTATGACACCAGAAATGTAACTTATATTTGTCTCTAAGGTAAAAGTAAATCTTGTATCACATATTAGCTCCAGGAGCAAGAAACAAAAAGGATGGATATGAAGAACATGCTGCCTTGCAAAGCTTTTATCATGCTTTATCTTCAATAGCAGTAAGGAAAATGTACATGATTATGTTTTTCACACATACAATTCAACATTCCTCAAAATTACTATCTATTCATAAGCTTCTGATTATGGGTATATCCTAATATAATTTGTTTGAAACACATATTTTCTATTTAAATGGTTTCTTAAAAAATCAGGCAGTTACACCAACATACCAAAGCAGGTTAAACTTTTTAAATAATTCCATCAGTAGAACTTTGTAACACTTGAAAATAATTGATACTTTAGTTAACACAAGGCCAATACCTTGATGGACCTACTTTTCTTTGTACAAAAATCAATAAATAAATACACAGCATGCTTAAATGAAAATGGAATAACTAAATTATGCATTACAGGCTTGAAAATATTAAAATGGAGTGACCCTGTCATTGTGTATGTTCAAAGTGAAAATGAGACAAAAGTTAATGGTAGAAATTATGTCAGTAGAATGTTATCTTTCTGTTCTTTCCCTAAATGCAATATTTTATTTGTGTATTTTACTACAGCAACTTTTTCAAAAGAAAATGTTAGATTTGTTTTTTTTTTATTATGCTGAAAATGTTATAAATTTTAACTTAAAGTAAATTGTTATTATATATTACATAAAGAAAAAAGACAATGAATACAACATTACAAAAATTAGTAAAATTTGTAAGTAAGAACTTACTTTTCCAGGAAATTAACTGAAATTTTAGTATTGTTTGAAGTTTGTTTTTCATCTAAGTTAGTGAAGATAGTAATGAAATCAATGTGCATAGTTAGCCATTCTTGTAAGCTATCTTATCCTATCTATAATTATTTATATGAAATACTGGCTGGCTTTAAGACACATTACTTCATATGTAATTTCAATAATAAGCCAAATTAGATATACAATATTCTAATCCTAACCATGGTGATTATTATCTACTTAAATGTTTACATTTTACAATTAAAAGTAATTTGAAACAGAAGACATTTACAACAAATCAAACAAAATTTATCTTGCAAAGAAAATATGAAAAAATAGCTGATGAGATTATAGGTACAATGTCCTAGCCTCAACTTGTTTTGTTGTGGTGTCCACAAGGTAGGACTAAGGGTACTAATATTAGCTGATGAGATTATCAAGACCTATTCTATTGGATATACATATACAATTTGGGACCAAGGCATAAAACAATTAACTTGCAAGAAGCCAGATTTGTTGCATTCAATTATTATGACTACACACCAGGAAGTATATGTCTTCAATACTGAATAAGTCAACAAAATTATATACTCCAGAACACTTTTCCAAAAATAGGCATGACATCCAAGATAATTATAAACAAATCAAAACAATAGTTTAATCATTTAAAAAAAGAAACTAACAGTGCTTAAACAATCACTCTACAATAAAAACACCTAGTCAGATAACCACAAATAAACTTCGGGTAACATGCAAACCAAACTAAGTATTTAAGTTCACATTCAATGATTAGATACTCAAGCTGTTTTTCCTTTCTTTTTCTTTTCTGTATATTAAGTTTCTATACATTAAAATGAAATGAGTAAAATGAGTTTATAGCTATTGCAAGGTACATGGAAATATATTTTACACAAGAATCATTCATCACATTAGATGTTTTACAGCAAATTGACTAGCTTCACGTGCTACCCAAAATTAAATTACAAAATTGGATATTTATTACATGCTATGAAGACCTATATGTACTAAACTACTATCACTGTATTCATTATATTCTCAAAGTTAGAAACTGAATATTTTATAAATCATATTCATTGGATCACTTTTATAACAAATCAGCTGTAAGAAAGACGCGATCAAACTTGTATCACATGTACATTTATGCATCAGTTGACACAATACATGTATGATCGTAACTAGTACGTCATTTTAATTACCTTCGAGTTTATCCATTTGGTTTTCTAAAATCTGAGAAACCATCGCCGACACTTCCCGTGAATGTTAAATGTTTGTATTGTACATCCCTACGGGTCAATGTATACTTTCGTCATAATACACAGCTCACAAACGCACATATCCCTCTGCTGTTGTTGTTTATTGACCCGTATAGCTAAAACGTGCTTTATGTGTACATTGTATGAAGGTATTGCCGACATAGAATATTTAACCAACCAGGACACTTCTTTCATATTACCCGCTCATAGAAATCCAATGAAAATCTTCGTAGTAAATGATGCAGAGTTGCAAGTGCAAATGCGTATATAATGAATGGTTATTGTTGACAAGCATTAAATATTCCTTTTTACAAATGGTTAATTTATATTATCAGTTAAAAATATTTTCAAATGTAAATTTTTGTAGATTTTTCGATGAGCCGGTGTGCGAAACTAAAGACAAACTGTTTTATATACACCGGCATGCGCACAAGTTCAAATTTGCACGTGTGGATAAAAATACGGCAGTTAGGTCGGTAAATACCGCTTCGTTCTACTTTCCTGGACGAAGTAATCAAATATTTGCAATATATGATATAGGGAGCATCTCTTTGCAATGCAGTTATAGTCAAACTAGCGGGAAAACATATTAAATTATCTTCGATTAACTAAAGGTGAGTTTGCAGCTACGCATTCCAGATTCGATGGGTTAGCCAAAATATAAACAAGTCTCAGTCTCTGAAGCAAAGTGTAAGCATGATACTGGATTGGATCGAAAACTACAGAAGTATGTTCTTAGTAATTACAGTGGGCATTATAATCCGTCAAATATACAACCTCGTCGCCATTCAGCATGAAGCCTGTACCAATCTAGTACTATACCTTTAGTCCTAGTCCTACAATGTAAGCCACATCGCCCAGTTGATAGAACTAATTTAGAACAAAACATGTGCTGTGTCTTGCATTGTAGGACTAACTTAGTCCTACCTCGTGGACCAAAACAAACCAAATTGGGGCTACTTCATTGTAGCTAGTACCAATCGTGAGCAGTGTCATAATGGGAAGAGATTGTTAAACTCTCAGGAATTGGTATTAACTATCAATTGCAGTTCGATTCACATTTAAAAATTCCCACGGAAAGGTCCAAGGCCACTTTCAGTCTTGAAACGTAATTGGTCAAAACCATCTTCTAGATTCAATTTCTGTCCCATAAGACTTAGGTAGTCTTACAACATAATGCTCATTATCCAGATATTTATCTTCTGGATGGGTGATGGGTCTTACTGCGTGACTATAGTCCGATGTTAAATCCACTAACATCCACGTTTGTTCTCCCCTACGGATTTCAATAACTAAAAGTTTAATGTGATGAAAAGTGCTCAGAACTAAGTCATTTGAATCATTGATTTATAATTTCTAACTTGACAGAATGACACTAATGCTGACATCCCCTTGCACCTGTCATGCTTAATGGACTTTCCATACTAACTTGGCACCATATTCTGTACACTATGGGGTAGTTTATTTCCATATGACAACATAATGACATAATTCATCCTATTCTGTAACTGCCAGATAAGTAAATTACCATAATGTTGAGTTTGGAATTATACTCCTTTGCACACATGAACATATTAAATCGCTTGTTAAATCCACCTGAAAGACAATTTTTTTTTTTCTTCACTCTTTTCCTTTGCTTGATTTAAACATTGTAAATGTCGGAAGCAGATGACATATGTATGTACCTCTTTTACAGCGCATACAATCCTTTGCTGAAAATGGACTGGTCCTGGTCCAGGAACTGGAAATGGGAATTTGGCATACCATCTATAATATTGAAAACTTATGTTAAGCATGAAACGCGCAGGCAATGATGGTGTTATGGCCATTCTATTCAGTCTGGTTAGAATATATAAATCAATGAATGAATTGACTAAATTCTTTGCACCTTTTATTAAATTAAAGGTTTCCGTTATTGAAATGGGGGGGGTACAAACCAACGGATTAGTAGATTTGGACTATAATAGCACTGTGAAGTGTGTTTTGATATTGATTTACTCTAACGAAAGTTAAATTTTTAGGAATAGTGCACACAACTGGCAACCAATAATGTTGCCTTTTTACAAAGTAAAGTTGGAATGTTTTTGTTAGACTTTACTTAGCTGGATGTCTTTTCTCCAATAAATTAAAATTCTCACCAAAGAAATGGACCAGTTTTTAAGTATTGTTAGCCTACATTTCAGTTGGCTGTAAAGCAATGAAAACCGGGAATGCTGAAATCAGGTTTGGTTGAAATATTATTCTTTAATGACCTAATGGAACTATAAGCAATGTTTTGTTTCATTCAAGAAACATTTCTCCCACATGAACCTACTGAAACATACTTCAGCATACCTCGACTACGGTCACATTGCAACAAATTGAAATGTCAATGGAAGATGAAAATGCACCCATTTGCTGGTGTCATTATTTGATTCTACTGGGATAAAGACAGCACAGTAAGTATATTAATTACACATAAATTAGTGGATGAGTGTCGATATAGGCACCCAAGTGTGTGAGATATCTGAAACGGACTACTTGTTCCGATGTGAACAACATCAGATCTGGCTATGTAAGGCTATTATTAGGGTAGTAAGACAGCACCAAAACAAAAACATGTGCGGTCTTAAATTGTAGGACTATCCCTTAGGCTGGCATTTTTGCCATGGCATGAACACTGAATAACAATTACCAGATTAGTACATATTTCATATTTTTCAGTTCTTGTTACTTTCATTGTGACATCACAGCCCATGACATTCAGTCTGGTTTGTACTGTATCACACCTTTCAGCTGACCTAGGCCAAAAAATGTACAATTTAGCATTGCCTTTGCTTTTTTTCTTGGGATGTGTACATAATGACTTTCGAAAGAATTATGAATTTATGAGGATTCAATTGAATGAATAAGTGTCATTTAAAATGATATGCAAACAAATTTTAACAAATTACACCCATTACTGAAATAGTTGGTTTTGAATGCCTACATAACCTGTGTGACATGCACTATAAACAGAAGTCATTCTACCAGACAAAGTGGGCAAATAGGTTGCCTAAAAATATAAACTTTGTCTTCTATTAGGAAATTGAAAATGACTTCACTCTTAGAGGAGTAACCATAATTTGTTAGAATCTTGGTTCCCCTGTCGTTCTACCAGATAAAGTGGGCAAATAGGTTGCCTAGAAATATAAACTTTGTCTTTATTAGGAAAATGAAAATGACTTCACCCTTCGAGGAGTAGCCATAATTTGTTAGAATCTTTGTTCCCCATGCCAGGTTAGTACCAACATTTTATAGCACAATGCAAATTGCAAATAATCAAGCCAACAAAAGACTGGTATTGATATTATTTGGTGCTGACAAACTCTTGCATATTTACAGACAGGCATGTGTTTGAAAAGCTGATTAACCATTAACCCATTATTAAGTTAGCAACTATCACTGCCCGATTGCCATAAGTTATCCTTTGATAAAAACTCACAAACTTGTATTTTGAAACTTAAACAATAGTATGTGATAATTTATGTTTTAAGAATAGAATTGGTGATCTGATTATTTTAATTGTTATTTGTACATTTTTTTCTTCTTAAAATCAGAAACTGTAAGTTAATCCATATGGTAGAAATGATGGCAGATATATTATTATTGGATTTTCTTTTTTGCAAACCAAATAGATTCAGGGAAATATATAATAAATAGAAAGTAAAGTCTAAATACAATGTGGAAGATTTAGCTTTAAAATGCAATTAAATGAGTTGTTAATATAAGCGACAATGCTGTGTTGTGAAATTCAACAGAATCACTGTTAGGTCAAAAGTTGTTTTAGGACTTATCTCGTTTTTGTGAAAATACAAAAGAAAAGCAGCAAAGCAAATACAATTTAAGCAAGTGCATTGACAAATAACAAAACCTTACATTTGAAGTCGTATCAGTGGACTGTTGTTGTTCTGGGGCTTAACGCCATTTTTCAGCACACGATAGGCTATACTTGGCGGCCAGTATTAATGGTGGAGGAAGAAACCGGGAAATCCACAGAAAGAACCACTGACTTATGAGAAGCTACTGGCAGGCTTTCTCACATATCCACATTGGCTGAATCTTATACTCGAACCCACACAGACAGAGGTGAGAAGGCAGTGATCCATAATGAAGAGCGCTTAAAAACACTCTACCAGTCGGGGCCACCAGTAGACTGTTGTAATGAAGATATAAAATGAGATATTGCATTTAGAAAACCTTAGCACTCACATGTTGTCTTTGTTGATTCAGTTGGAAAGAAGGAATTAGTTTCTTCATATATAGACTTTAATGCTTTAGTGTATTGTCTATGAATAGTTATAATATGAAATTTTTTTTATTGGCAACATAGAAATTAGTATGAACAGTATGATGATGCATCAGGAATCAAGTTAGACTTGAATTTCAGGAAGAAGTGACTAAAACGTCTGGACAGAACAGGAAGTGAGAGCTGAACAGGGAGAAGTGGAAACAAAGCAATATACTTTGTCTCTCTCGCAAACTGATTTTATGAGTAAAGTAATGTGGACATAGCAGTTAAAATTGTCAGAACACTGATTCTATTATTATAACAAAAATTGCTATTTACATACATATTATCTAAGTTTCAAAATAATAATTTGGATGTTTTTTTTTTTTTTTAAATCAATTGACGACTTTCAGAAATCAGCGATTGACATTTTGCTATAACCAGAGACAAATATAACACATTTCTGCTATAGATTACTTGGGGAAAGGGTTAGTGGTCAATCAGCTAACAAAACACATGCCTGCAAATGTTCAAGATTTTGTTGGTGCAATTTAAATTAACATAAGCTATTTGATGGCTTGGTGCAAACATTTAACCTTGAGCTAAAACCAGAAATAATCAGCTAATGCATGGGAGCATCTCAGAAGTTATAGTCACTCAAAATGTAAATCTAAATAACAGGTCAAAGTAATTTTCGCCTATTAGAAGAAGGCGAAGTTTTAGTTCTTTTAGTCACCCACTTTGCCTGGTAGTGTGACCCCTGATGGATGCACTTGTGTGCATGGAACAGGTTGTTTAAAACAGCTTTAGAAATCATTCAAGTGCCATTTTACAGTGAAGTTTAAGTGACTTGATTAAGATTTTTATATCATTTCCAATCCGTTTTTTAAAATACCACTCTGTAAAATATTCGTTCTATATATTAGCTAGCACATGATTTTTGTAAAGAGTATTCTGATTGGTCAGTAGTTTAAATTTATCCAATGAATCTTCATGTATTGGAAACTGAAAGCATGCTTGCAAAACATGGCATCCCGAGTTGTTGAGAGAGACCATGACACGAAAAGTTTAGATAAAGGTTTTAAAAAAACATGGAAATGGGAATGGCTACTGCGAAAAGCTTACGGAAATTAAGTTGGTCAGTTTATAAGAAAACTGAATGTTAGGGGACTGGTATTTTGTAACCTCTGCAAGAAAGATCTGAATTATGATAATCGTGATTGGAAGAGTTGGGAACAGCATCTACAAAAGAAGTTGCAGATGGAAAAATTGAAGCTCAGAAGACATTTGGAAAAGTGCAGTTAATTACTATAAGAAGAATGATTTCTTGCATGAGAGAACAGATATAGCCCTCTGTCAGAATATGTCACCAATACAAGCTTGATCTTGAAAGGAAAAAGCTCTTGTTGAGAAGGAAAATAAAAAATTGTACATTGAGCTAAATAAGTCAGTGGTGACAAAAAGGAATACTAAGACTAACACTGGTCTTGATGATCTCTGCAAGTATGCTGTAGGGGACTGCCTAGCTATTTGGCTCAGGGGTTAATGAGTTAATTATGATGTGAGCACTGACAAGCACATGAAATAATTTCAGCATCAGCAATCATGAACTCTTACATATACCAGCCCTAAATGTGTGCTGATTTCTGGTTCTAGAGACTTTCAAAATTCTAAATAAGCATACTTTCAGAAGTTTGAATGATTTAACATTTTAAAAACTATGTATAATTTTAGATTTAAAATAATATAATTGTCCCAAGAATTAAAAGCTGAACAATTGGGAAAAAAAATCTTTTAGATATACAGTTGTCATTTTATGGATTTTAACTTAGATTTTTTAAAATATTTCTTGAAATGATAAAGACTAAATATAATTATCAATAATCTCTTTTCCCATATTTTTGTGGAATTTTATTTGTGTCTCTAATTCATCCAGTTTTGCCCAGTACTTAAAGCACTTGGTACATTATAGATAATAATCAGTTTAATATAATTGGGATAGAGAAGAATGGGGAGGGTAATATTTTTCAGATTCCATGTAGATAGTTTGGTTTTTCAGAACAACAAATAGGTGAACTTGACAGATCACAGAATTCAATAAAACCTATCAGTAAATACCACATTTTGGTAAGAAGACATTTTATTTAAGAGAAGTGTTTCTGTCTGCACAACTGGACTTGATTAATGATACTGTAATCAGTGTGTATATTTCCTTGCATTGTCATTCTGAAATATGATTTTGTTTTATATAATTCAGCAAGGTTGTCAGCAAGATGAGACCAGGTGTTCTTCCAAACTGGATATCTCCATATCAGTCCTTCCAGCATCAATCCATTCATTTTCTGGATTCAGACAATAGTCCGGCTTTTGCTGGCTTCACCAAAGGTAGTGAATTAACAGACCTATTCCTTTACATAGGTTATACAAAACGAAGATTTTTTTAAGGATTAATGAAAGCTGACATGTTACTAAGCCTATAGTTTTATGCATGATCATGACAGTGGTAGCAGTATATTACCCATATCTGTCTGTCTGTCTGTCTGTCTGTCTGTCTGTCTGTCTGTCCATACATCACACCTTGAACAAGTTGGATCTTGACATAATTACAGGTTCTGTTAACCTTGTCTGTCCATGCATCACATGATGGTTAAGTTGGAACATAATTTCAGACAGTGTCACCCATGTATGCATGTCTAGCCATCATACCTTGAATGAGTATTTTGACATCACTTCAGGCTCTATGGTTTGGGAATATGTATTCATTTGTATGTCACACCATGATTAAGTTGTTTTTAGGTCAATTTATAATGGTGTGGTGGGGCAGCCTTATTCAATAAACACATTTTTTTGTTGTCACATCTACAATTGCATAGTGCCTTTTTTTCTGCAATTACTGTCATTTCTGTTTGATTCCATGTTCAAGATTTGTATTGAAGATTTTCCAAGTTTAGTGCATGGGGATCAGTGTTGCTTCTATGATCCAAAGGGCAGGTAACAATTGTGCCCTGTTATCCAAATTTGGGAACTTTTAAAATACAGAGACTATAAAAAAAATACTATATACTTGTTGCACTAGTAGTGGTAAAATAGAAATAATTTTATTTGCTTTTGTTATCATCTTTATTCATGGATTTTAACATCATTGTTATTGTTAATCCATAATATCACATAATTTAATCCATGATTGTGTGAGAAAAGCTGGCTCTGTTTCTAGCAGTCACATAGCTGCCAACCCTAATGATTTTGGCGTGAATTTCATGATTTTCTACAGTAAATCATAGATTCACGCCACATGTAAAAAATCACAAGCTCCCCAATTCTTGTTTACTTTAAATTTTCCTGTTAAGTACTAGTCTTGATATTGGCAGTTGACGAAATGATCCAGTACTGTTAGTCGCATTATTAATACTGGCCGCCATGAATAGCCTATCGTGTGCTGAAAAATGGCGTTAAGCCCAACAACAAACAAACAAGGTAGCAGGCATTTTATCATATTTTAATCAATATGTATAAGAGTAGTTTTACAAATACTTTTGAAAGAAACTGGAGCCTAACCGCAATTTTTCTCCTTGCATGTGTTGCCAACACTGTACTGCCAGTACTGATTTGAATTATTGTTTGGCATCACATCTTGAAAACGTCTTCATCACCATGGAAAATGAAATGTATTGCACAAAAAAATGAATGTTTCATTTGGAATATACCAAAAATTAGCCATGCATTCAACAATCAAATACCAATATACATTGTGGTTTTTGTAGTTTATACAAAAAATTAGGAGTATTGGAATATTTTAGATTAAAAGTTAGCATATATTGTAATTAGTTTGAGTTCAGTTTTCTGCACATGTGCTGACACCACTAATCATTCACCTGCTGATGTTTCATCTTCTGGATTAATACCATTTCATAATTAAGCTGCACTGAGGTTAAAATGTTTTCACTTCTAAGGAAAAAATATTTCTATTCCACAAAAAGTGAAATATAGATTGGAGTACACCAAAATTTGGCCAAGCATTCAGCCATCAAACATTGATGTACATTATGCTTTTCACACAATAGTAGGCAGCAAATTTTACAATTGGTAATGTGCACAAGAGCTGGTATTGTTGCATACAGTTTACTTGTCATACATGTACCATGTAGTAATATGATTATACAGTACATGTATGACAGATAAATTGTAAGTAACTATACAAGCCCCTGTGGGCATGTGGCAGAACCATGCTATAGCACCCCCAGCAGATTTCAGTTTTGGAGTACTATAAACCACCTACTCATGCTATCAGTGCTGAAGCATTGTTTGTCAGCTTTCTTGTTGAACATGTTCTGTCTTTCCTAGCTGGAGATCAGCAACAATGACAGTGAAGGATTGTTTCCTATTGTAAGGAAAAATGTAATTAATGTTCAATGAAGATACTCTCATTTTGTGTATTTACCATATATACTCATATATGTTGAATAAGTTAGGAATAAAAAAATAAAAGCTTGGAAGAAGGAATGGGTGGCTTACCTGCTGGCCAAGAACTTTACTTAAAATTTTGTTTAGTTTTTTTAGCTGACTATGGTAATAGCTGTATATCGTGGGACATGAAAAAATAGTTATATTTTTCCATGTCCAAAGACCTATATGCATGTAAAAAAAATACATTTTTGGTAACACAACACATACTAACTGTTATGAACTATATTGATTGTTTTTATCATTATCTTGCATGTGCATGTTTCAATTCTTCAGCATAAAATAAAGGCAGAAAAAATCATAATTCAATGGCTGATTTGACTTTACACAGAAGACCAAGCTGTTCTATAATATAGAGTAATTAGACAGTGCAAATTGTGCTTAGTGTCACTTAAATCATTGTTTATTCCCAAAATATTAGATGCAGACTTTGCTTTATTCATTGTTTCTACCACATTGTATTCTTCCAGGTTACATTTTAGTAAATTGTAAATAGCTGTTTCATTTATGTTGATGCGCACACTCACAAATTATGTGTACTTGTTTTCTGTGATATAAGTAATTATCTAGATTGAAAAAATCTTTATCAAAAGGTATATACATTTAATTATGCAAGGCACATAACTAGCATATATTCATATATTACATGTTCATGAAAGAATGGCAATAATAAGAGATAAAATTAGATCAATTTAGATTTTAGCTTTGTGTTTAAGCTAAACAGAATCATAATTTTCCACACACCAGAAAACTGGTTGTTTTGGCATGTCCTTTGTTTTAATTGGCGGATTTTTCCTTTGCTTTCCAACAGCAATCCAGGCCTGTTAATTTTTCATACCCTGAAACTGGCTTGGTTTAAGGGAATTTTATCCAGTGGCTCCATAATATTAGCAACATTACTATAGCTGTGTAAAATGGAGTGTAAAGTTGCTTATATCAAAACAAACAACTAAATTTTATGCATAAGCATTTTTTTCTCAAACTTCATTATTATGTTTGGAGATATTAATTAAGCTTAGTGCATTGGTGCCTATGATTTGAATCCAAGGGATGTACTTCATTCAGTGCTAGTTTAGACCTTCATTGTGTAAATATGCTCACTTGCTTATTGCATGCATTGAACCAAACTATTATTATTGGCTGTTGTTATCATACTGGGATCACATTTTAATGAGTTGGGTATTTATAATTTCAAGGCAAAATAAAATGGTAATTAAGTGTGCATTAATAAAAAATTCTAATACAATAAAGGATAAACAAACAATAATTAACTAGAGTAAGAAAGGAGAGGTACTTCTACAGAAACCCTCTAATGGTCATTTTTGTCATTGTCCAATCAAATTGTACACAAATTTGAATAAGACAGAAACAATAAGAAAACAGAAAAATAAATTTTTCAAAAAAATTTATTAACAGTAATCATATGTGCAAGCCCCAAGAGAGGTATACACAATTTTTGCTAATCAAAGTTTGCCTTAAAATATTTGTTTCAAGCAACTTTCCATGTGTATCTTGTGATGCCATCTTGGACTTGTGGGTCAGCTTATGCACAAATATTTGAGTATATAAGGTAATTATTTTATGTTAACATTTGTAAGGTTGAAAAAAATGTTTTTTTTTTTTAAAGTTGAATGAAGCTGCATTGACTAAGAATTTGACTTGTAACTAGAATAATGCTGGTTCCATTCCCACCATTAAATCAGTTTGGATCAGCTACAGTGGTGTGCAAGGTGCTTCACTCACTTTACCTTGAAATATTATAACCTTTCAAGTAATCCTGTGCAGACCAAACCAAGCCATACTATGTTATTAATACTACATGACTATGCTTAAATCTTAATGGAATGTCCATGTCTTGTCTCAAAACAGTTGA